>RYFJ01000508.1:0-545358 GCA_003991445.1 Oryza meyeriana var. granulata | reverse complement strand
AGAGATGATGGCTTACAGAATGGCATACGAATGAGATGGCCGAGTCAACGAAGAAGTGACGACCTGCTAACAGAAGGGTTATATCCGACCAGCCACATACTCTCGCGCACGCACCAGTCATCTTTGTGGATAGAAAGGCATAGAAACACGGATGTGCGTGGACTGATCGGCCTACTGCGATGGTCAATGAAGACAAGTACCCTCGCTCAAGGATTGATGATCTCTTTGTCGAGCCAGATTTGGCGGGTGCCACGTCTTCTTCAGGTAGATCTGCGATAGGCTATCAAACTCCGCATTCGAGAAGAGGATATATACCAAACGACAGCTTATCACCTTGGTTGGTTTGTTGGAGTGCCTGTTATGTTTTGGGCTGACAAATGCACTGCACCTTTTTATGAATCTGATGAACAAGAATAATCACGGAGTTCCTGGACAAGTTTTGAATGGACGTGTTATCGACGACATATTGCTCTAGCTCAGTCACGGAGAGCTGAAAACATCTTCGTTTGGTTGTGGAAAAGTTGAGAGAACACCAGTTTGTACGGCAAGTGCAGCAAATGCGATTGTTAAGAGGTGATATTCCTCGGACACATCTAACCGGCTCAAGGAGTGCCGTGGACGTAACGAACTGTGGACTGTCACCTAATGGAACCGTAGACAGTGCGACAAGTAGGAGTTTTCTTCGACTTGTGGGGTACTACGCGGTTCATTCGAGCACTTCTCGAAGATTGCCAGATCTATGACTTCAGCTATGAGAGATGTTAAGTTTGTTGGACCTCTGCATGCAATCACCGTCTTTGAAGCAGCGGTCAAAGAAGAAGTTGGTTTCAGGGCACAGTTTGATCTTATGATCCTACAGTAAGGATTCCAAGTATAGTGTGAGCAGTCCCCCAAGGGTTAGGGTGGTTGATGCACGAAGGAATGGTGTTGGAGCCTATGCATTCGGTGTTTGACGCCAACACCCATGGGCATTACCCCACACAACACGACTGGAAGGCCGCCGTGTCCATGCCAAAGTTTGGCGCATTCTCATCGTAACTCGCAGTGAGATTATAGGACCACAGAGCTTGAAGTACATCTTCTCCAGCCTACGAACCCGTCAGATGAAGTGTGGATGGAATTGATTAACTGGACTTATGTGGGGATACATTACCGCCAGGAAGCCATGTGTGGGGCTGGCTTGAGAAGGAAAGTTACTGGCACACCGCTCAGGCAGGGCATATGTGCAAGGAAAGCATGCAGAGTTTGAACGCTTGACCGGGCATTGTCGACCCGATTCGTGGCATGCCTAGAGGTAGCCGCTTTAGATCAAGTCGCGAGGAAAGGAACTGTCCGAAAGTCGAAGAACTTAAGAAGAACATGAGAGTCGGAACCGCTCAAGGTTTTACGGAAGATGAGAACGAGGTATGGATGGGGGACGTTTGTGCGTTCAGAGAATAAAGAACCAAAGGCCTAATACTCCGGGATAGCCGATGAGAGCAGTAACTCATTCTCCAGAGCACTTAAGATGTACAAGATCCTTAGAACCAGTTTGTGGTGGCCAGTCTGAGAAGGAAGATCGCCTGATTGTGGCAACTGTGGATGTGTGTCAGCGTCAGCGAACCACCAACGCTTGCAAGGACTGCTACATGCTACTCAAGGTCCAGAGATGGAGTGGGAAGAGATGGGGATGGATTTTATTCAACCGATTTGCCGACGGCGGACATCATCGGGGTATGACGTCATCTGTGGTGATCGGTGGCAATGACTCAAAGTTGCGCATTTCATCCGTGGCTACCACGGACGGGTAAGAAAACTGGCGGAAACTCTGTATATGGGCTCGCATAATGTGTGTTATGCATGGAGTAACTAAGAGTGAGTGTTCTGATCGTGTATGCCAGTTGACTTTCCAGGTTTTGGCAGAAGTTATCAGTTAGAGTTGGGAACAGATTTGAACTTCAGCAAAGATCTCATCCGCAAACAGATGTAGGACTGTAAAGCGTCATCAGATATTGGAGGAGCATGCTGAGAGCTTGTGCACTAGACTTGAGGAACATGGATAAGAGCTACCCATAAGCGGAGTTCCGTTCAACAGACCGGCTACAGGCCCTTGCAGATGGCACTGTGAGGCTCTGTATGGCAGGAAGTGGTCGCACCTCTTTTTGGTATCAAGATGCAGGTGAACGACAGTATCGGACCGACTCCTCGAGTAGCGAAGAGAAGTAGCCATATATGGGAGCGCTTGAAGACAGGCTTCATCCGACAGAGAGGTGTATGTCTGACACCGTCGCGAGATTAAAAGCTTCGAGGAGCGAGACTAGTGTCCTTCGTGTCACCCACTTCGCGGAGTCACAGGTTCCAACAAAGGGAAGCTAGCGCGACGTTTCTGGGACCCTACAAGTGCTAGCCCGAAAAGGTGAATGTGGCATATCAGTTGAGCCTTCCAGCTTCAATGACAGGCAATACACGACGTGTTTCACGTATCACAGTTGAAGAAGTGTCTGAGGATACCAGCAGAACAGCAGATCCGGAACAGATCGAGATCCAGGAAGACCTCACCTATGTGGACGCCAACGTTCGGATCCTGGAGATCAGTGAAAGAAACACCGGTAGCCGGGTAATCATGATTCTTGCAAGTGTTAACGCCAAAATTTGGCACGCTCATATCAGATTCGGTAAAGATAGAAGCTATAGCAACCGGAGGAAATTAATCCAGAAGAAACGGATTTGACAAGGAATGTCGTGAAGACACGTTATGGCAGTTATTTATCTTATCCATTAGATAGTTTTATCTTTTAGGAAACCTGATTTCGTATCCGATCAGGGGCTTGTTAGTTTTTCCTTGATATATATGGGAGCTATATAGTATACATCACTAATAGGAAAGTATGTACCCGTGTCCTATAAGGAGCCTCTCCTGTCAACTTGGGCTCGGGGTATATATACGTATGCCCGGTGTGCCTTGTAAATTATCCACACAGATCAATCAAATTCGGCGCATCGCCACCCTTTCGACTCGGGTTCTTGCTTCTCGAGGCGGGGCTACATCGGTTAGGTCCGAACTCTATCTGCGAGAAGGGTAAGACTCGTCACCCGGTTGGGTTGTTTACTTGAATATTCCAGGTGTATCTGCCGGGCTGTCTAAAAGTCGGCTGCATCGGTTCGGGTCCGACCTCTTAGGCGGATCAGGCAGTGTATACCACAATCAGCGTGCGTAGATCTTATCAGTTTACTAGGGTGCGATTTTATCATCAGTTCGTGCTGCATCGGTTGGGTCCGATCCTACTGAGCTGCCAGCGATAAATCGTTCTGCTAGGCTATGGTTTTTGCGCAAGCGTCTTATACGGGGAATGTATAGCCGGTAAGTTATCTTATTACATCACAGTTGCATTAGGTCTATCGGCTTGTTGAGGTTCCTTTACTATTATCGCGATCTGTGCTGGGCATCAGTTAGGTATGAACTACTAGATCGATAATAATAGATTTAATCCTTGTCGAGCGATCGGTGTATATGCGACGTTCTATCGGAGTGCTTAGCCGATAGGTTATCTTTTATAGCCGACTGTGTTATCTTTACTATTTTGGTCATCTATATGATATCTCGGTTTTCTAGCCGATTGCACATGTGTTTCTCGATCAGTCAGCTGGCTTACTGTTTTGCTTATCTATTTTATCATCGCTTCTGAGCCGATGCACATGTTATACTGAAGCTTATCCATTTGTTTTATATGCCGCTATCGGTTTCCTAGCCGATACAATCAGGTGCCATCGGCTATCGCTGACGAGAGTCTATATCAGCCCGTATCGCCGATTAGCCGATGTGCAGTTGCTGCTGTGACCGGGCACGAGCACAAGCGAGCGACCCAGGAGCGCGAGTACAGGCGAGGGCCGGGCTTAACAAGCATAGCGGCAATCGGCTGAAGGATCCCGTATCGGCTTACTGGCCGATTGGATCAATAATCAAGATTTCTTCATCTCTTGTCATTGTGGGGGTCATTTTTGACTGGCACGCCTATTCGAACCTCAAGATTTTAGACCCTGCACTGGAGCTAAGCAGATCTCCCAGGCCTTTCGCGTGTCTCCAGGCGCCAATCAGATCGTCAACAAGCGCTTTGGCACACCCGGCGGTTTTCGGCGTCAACAGCAAGGTACAGTGGAGTCACCATTCGAGGAAGAGCCACCTGGGAGCGAGAAGATGGAATTGAAAGTCCGCCCTCCCCCACCTCTTCGCCAGCGCTTCCGAATTCGGGGACCGATTTCTAGTTGTTGTCACTTGAAGTTTAGCCACACTAAATATTACCTGTGAAATATTTTGAGTGGCTTGATCTCGGTATTTTTCACAATATTTTTACCGGAATGGTAGGTTGGTGCCGCGCTCGCGATTTGTCACTGTTTTGGCTCCACCGTTTATGTAGTTGAGTTTAGCCACACTAAACCTTTATTACCTGTGAAAAATACCTAAGAAAGGAATATTAAAAAACAGCAACAGGAAAATAATTAAAGGTGTAAAATGCAAATAATAATTATCGTGCCGGGAATATTTTTCTTGTATTCTCTGTGCCAAAATACATTAACTGGATTTTTAGTTGCGATTTTCAGAGCACAGGAACTATTTTTTAATAAATTAAATACGCTTATTGGAATTTAAATCGTCCTGGAAATCTTTTCCTTTCTTTTCCACTTCCGTTTTCTCTGTTTCTCTTTTTTTTTCTCCATCGCTGGGCCGCCGGCCAGCACTGTGCCGCAGGCCGGTTTCCTCCCCGGCCTTCTCCTCCGCGCGCTCGCGCCATCGCCCTCGCGCCCACGCCCCGCACCCTGTGCCCGTGCCCGCGCCATCACCCTCGTGCCCGTGCCCGCGTGCTCGTGCCCGTGCCCTCTCCCTTGCCCACGCCCCGCGCTCACTCGCGCTCGCGCCCGCGCCCACGCACCTCCGCTGACAGGCCGGGCCCACCTGTCAGCATCATCTTCCTCCTCCGTCCGAATCGGGCGGAGGGGAAACTCCCCGGGGCCGTCCGATCCGGCGCCGCCTCCTGCCTCATCCTCCCGCACTCGCACTCGTTCAAACGGTCACGGACCGAGTCGAGCGCCCCACTCCCCGAGTCTCCGGCGTCCACGTCCCCTCTCTCCGTGAACCACGCGCACGATCTCCACGCCGTGACCCACTCACTCGTGCGCGTTTGGAGCCGTTTCGGCCTCGATCTCTCCCGGCCGACTGTATAAAAACCATCTCCACCCTCTCCTCCATCTTTTCCCAAACACGCCGAGCTTTCCAGTGCCCAGAACCCCGTCGCCACCGCGCACCGAGCTCCACCGTCTTTCGCCGCTTCCGGTCGCCGCTCGCCGCCGTTCCGGACGCCGCCAGGCGACTCCGCCACCGCCTGCACCTCTCCCGCGCCGCGCCGCACCTCGGCCACCACTCCGTTGAAGCCGAAGCTCGCCGGACCGCCTCGCCGCGCGCACGGTGAGTATCGGCCCTCCGCCTCCTTTCGCGGCCGGTGATTCCCACCGCGCCGTGTCTCCATTCTCCGCTCTAACTCCTCTCCCGTCCTCCTCATCCTCCAGGACACCTCGGCAGCTGCCTCTCGCCCGTTCCCCGCCGTCGGAGCTCCGTCGCCGACGTCGTCCCGAGGCCGCCGCCGCCTTTTCGTCGCCACCGTCGTCTTCGCGCCGTCGCGAGCCGCCGGTGAGAACCCCCTCCGTTTTCCCGTTCATTTCCGCCCCTCCGTGTGGTCGTCGCCGCGCCGGGTGGTTGCCGCCGGCGACCAATGGGTCGCATGCGCGCCGCCGCCTCCCGCTCGGGACGGCTGGCTTCGGCCGCCTCTCCCCGGGGCCGTCCGATCTGCCGGGTGGCAGATCGGGGCCCGCCCGTCGCTCGCCCGCGTGGTTGCCCGCGGTGGCGCGCGGTGGTGCGCCCGCCTCTGTGCGCCGTCACCTCCGCCTCCCCTCCGGTGACGTCTTTAAATCGGTTAATGCGCAATAAATCGTCTGGTTAATTATATTTACACTAAAAATAGCAGTAAAACTTCAATAAATCATAACTATTTCATGCGAACTCGGATTAAGTCCATTCAAATTTCATTAAATCCAGAAAAATGCCGAGAATCCATTAATAATACTTTCAGCCCATGTTTGTCGACCCCATGTACTGTTTTTAATTGTTTATGCATTGTTTGTTGTAGAATCCGACGCCGGTATTTCTCCTGCGTATTTCGAGATCGTAGCCGAATACCTTGAGCCGGAGCAAGGCAAGTCGCACTGATTCTTTGATCAATTTGTACCCATTTTTCGCTAAATTGCTTTGTTTACTTAAATAAACTGCATTATTTTAATAATTCATGTTGTCGGAGGATTAAACCTCGACGGCGGGAAGTCGGGAGACCCCTTTTGAGATTCGGCCAGGGGAGTAGTTCTCAGGCGAAGCCGACTTCGGGTGGAAGAAGATGAATCTGCGCTCGGGACAGAAACAGAGGGGCCCGAGCTGGAGACAGAAAGGTCCGGACCGTCCGAATCGGGTCCAGACCGTCCGATCTGTTATGACCACGCGGGAGAGACGGGGATTTATACAGGTTCGGGCCGCCGGAGCGTAATACCCTACTCCTGTGTTTTGGACTATGAGAGAGAGAGAGATGAATGTGGATCGGAGTTTACAAGGAGGACCCCGGGAGCTCGGAAGCTCACCGGGAACCCGGAGGTGGTGTTGGTCGTTCTACTAGCGACCGGACCCGAGGAAGGAGAAGGAGATCTCTATTGTCTAAGACCTGAGCCTGAGCTGCTTGCGTTCGTCTACGGCATGGATCCTCCTTTATAGGCGAGGGGAGTCCACAGCGCCGAACGCACGCGAGAGAGCTACATGAGAGGGCAGGTATGGCTTGTTTTCCCACTGTCTTGTCGCCGTCTTGTCTTGCACGTCCGCCCGCTGCCGCCTGCTGCGTCCATGCCGGGTAGGTCGGCCGCGGAGGACGGCTGGGGCGTGGAGATGTGACGGCGCACGTCTCCAAGTCAAAAGGCTCTGACCGTGAACAGCGATTGCACAGTGAAAGGAGCCTCCGTAGTCAAAAAGGTTCTGACTGCACAGGAGCGGGCGACAGGCGTGTCTCGTCGCCTCATCGTTAATGTGGGTAGTTGGTCAGCCGGTGCCGTCTACTGAAGAAGCCGATCCAGGAGAGGCACTCGGGAGAAGCCGTAGCCGATCAACTCGGGAGGTGCCGATGCCGCCGGGGGAATCCGATGCCGATCGCCTCAGTCGGGAGAAGCCGAGTCCCCCGTCGGCACCCGGGACTCGGGACCGAGGCAGTCGGCACCCGGGGCCCGGGGCCGGGGCAGTCGGCTCCCAGGACCGGGGGCCAGTCGGGGAAGAACCACTCGGGACCGGGTGGTTCCCGGGCTCTAGGTTCTTAGCTGGAGAATAACCGTAGTCGGCTATCACTGGTGTAGAATATAGCCCCCGGGGAGCTGACGTGGCAGAGGATCCACGCGTCCCCGCGACTGTGGGGACCCCCAGTCCCGTTTCACCGACAGTGGCCCCTGGCCCTGTTGCTCGGCCGGAGTCCACTTTGGGCAGGAACAGGGCCACGTCTTTAGAGAAACGAGGGGACGCGGGGTGCTCCTGGTTCGTCATGAGCTGGTAGAGCTTGGTTCGCCGTTAACAGATATGGGCCGGGACCCGGAGGCCCCTGGCCATAATGCGGCGGATATGTGCCCGGGATCCTGGGACCCGGGTTGGAAGTTTGGAGTGGAGTGTTGAGGAAGCCTGGCGGCAGCGGTCGCGATGGCGATGCAGCAGCTCGCCACCCGTGCAGTCGCCACTGAGTTCTTCGTAGCAACCCGCTGCCGGAGATCGCGGCAGCGGAGAGGCGCGTCGTTCGATCGGAGAGTGCCACCGAGTCTGCCGCCGACAAGGCCTCCGCGCCTGGTCCAAGATGGAGGCGCTGGAGAAGGAAACATCCTCCCGAAAGGAAAGCGTTTGGGCCCAAGAGGCCGGGTTCGCGTCTCGGGGGTGTGAGTTCGCCGCGCGCGAGGAAGTTGCGAAGGTTCGCGAGGAGGCGCGGGAGGCCGTGGTCGAGTCCGCTGCCCCGGAGGCAGGGTTCTTCGACCGCGGCGAACATCTTGTAGAGCCGATGCCTGACGAAGAGGTTGAGGAAGGCGCCGGTCCCCTCCTGACGCCGCCCGGGGTACGGTCCGAAGAAGGCCAGCGATCTCTCCCCGTGCGACAGCGTCTTTGGGTGAACATCTGGTGGAGCCGATGGCCGACGAAGAGGTCGAGGAAGACGTCGGTTTCCTTGTAACGCCATCTGCGGTCGCCTTCGGGGCCCGGGGGCCCTCCATGCCCCCGAGCGCTCCTCTTCCGACGTCGCCCGGGGTCCGGTCGGAAGTACTCCGGTGACCGCCCCCCGCGCGACGACATCTCCGGGCTTCGCTCGTGCTCGCGCTCCGGTTTTGCCTGTCTTGTTCAAAGAGAGATATTTGCATATGTATATGGTCACGTCTATACTTTTCGTACCTTGGTTTATTGGGTTGTTTGGGGATCGCTTGCACTCGGGGTCCCGCGTCTGGGGAGGTTGAGTACCGGGGGCCATCCGACATCGAGGGCCAGCAACCGCGAACCACCGTAGGGTGTGAGACCCCTCTCCGGGCCCCGGCGTAGCCGCATGCCCCGGGAGCTCGGTTCCCGGGGGCGCGAGATGTCCGGAGGTGAGCTTGGCGGAGCGACGAAGTCCGTAGGTCCGGCCCCTTCCGTCTTTTGGGTCCGAAGGCCCTCCGTGCCCTCGGGCCCTGTTGGCCTAGGGAGCATAGCGATGCCGCGATGACAGGCTCTACATGATGAACCGTGAGAGCACTTGGCTCGTCCCCTTCCATTCCATGCTGCGAGCCATTGCGTCTACCACCTCCTGGGGGCCTCTTCGCGGTTGCGACCGAGTGAAGGAAAGGATTGCGCATAAGGAATCTGCCCCCTAGCAGCGGAAAAAACCGAGCCCGAAGCCAACCAGGGCAGGACACCGTAAGCCGGGGCTTAGACGATGTCCGGGGTTTAGCAGATGGGATACGGTAGCTCGTTGGTAGGGAACAGATGCTTAGGCGCAACACCCAGCCACCGCACGGGCGCGACCCGATTATGCCCCCAGGGGGGAGATCGCCATGATCGCGACATAAAGAAAGGATAAGGGCACGAGCCCGGAAATGATAAATGAAAGTATTACTATGAATACACCTGGGACTCGGCCTCGGCTAGTGCTGAGGTTTTGAGGCACTTACAGGATGTGTTTTCAGATAATACTTGTGAAGATGCTCCCAGGCTTACCGAGCCCGGTTGGGAAGTTCCGGTCACCAGGGAGGGGCCTTCCCACGGGGGGAAGATTTCATTCCGATCCGTACGAAAATACGGCGGAGATTCAAACCCCCAACCCGAGGCGACCGGACCCGAACCTTACGCTAAAGATAGCGCTTGAGGCCTTGCTGGTAACGAGCGACGCGGAGCGGAGCGCGCCACCTTCGTTCCTCGAGGAAGTCGAGGTTGCCGAGCTGCATATTTGTCATAGTTGATGTTTGTCGATGTAGCGCTGTACCCGAGAGCCGAAGGAGAGGTCTGGCGACAGAACGGCTTCAGCCCGGTACACCAGGAAGGAACGGGGTCTCCCCGGGCGCCCAGCTTGGTGTGGTATGAACCGTCCCTAGAACCACCGGGGAAAGGTCTACTCTACACATAGGGGACTGTGAGAGCGTCCGGCTCGTTCCCTTGTCCATCCCATGTTACGAACCCAACACATGGGAAACGACCAAAGGAATGAAACCGGGAAGGATATTAAAAACTTTGCGTACGTAAAGTGTATATACATGGGCCCCGGCCAGCACTGAGTTTCTGGAGAAGTTCGGCGCTGGCCCGGGTTCACCGTAACTTACAGTTCGTTTATTCGGATAGGTTTGTGAAAATACTTGATGCGCCTAGGGATGGAGCTCGGACTCGCTTCCCTCGCGAGCCCGAGACCGGCATGTGCTTGGGCCCGGGGGCCCCGACTATCATGCGGAGGACGTGTCCGGGACCCGGGGGCCCCGGACTGGAATACGTTTTTGATGTAAGCCGGGTTCCGAAGGCCCGGGCTTGAAATACGGAATGTGAGACGGCCTTCCGGATGCATTCTCGCCGGGGCGGTGCTGTCCGGGCTCCGCGCCCTAATCCGGGTGTCGCGTTCCTAGGCTTGCACTCGCCTTGGCGAGGCCGCCCTGGTTCGGCTCCTCGGTGTCGGGCCCGGGGCACGGATTCGGGAATCCGTGCCTCAGCTCAAATATGTGCCCGGGACCCAGGGGCCCCGGACTGGAATAAGATTCGATATGTATGGTCAACATGTGCCCGGGCACGAGGCCGGGGCAAGGACATGGACCATATCGGGACGACTTCCCCGGACCCGCCCTTGCCGAGGCGACGCGGTCCGGGTACTAGCGCCCTGTTGAAGCTGTTCCGGCTCGGGAGCGGGCATCGGACCGTCCGCCTAAGGGTCGGACCGTCCGAGGCGCGATGACCGGACCGTCCGCCGGGGGGACGGACCGTCCGAATCGCCTCGGCCGCGCTTGGCCTGCTACTGGCTCTGCCGGGACTCAAGTTCAGCTCCCTCGGGCTCAGGCCCTTGAGAGGGAGCGAGTTCTCCGTGACCGGACCGGGGGGGAAACATGCACCCGGGAGCCAGGGGCTCGACCGGGGCTAGATACGCGCGTCCGGGAGCTAAGCTCCGACCGGGGTTAAGGACGTACCCAGGGGCCAAGCTCCAACCGGGGCTGAGTACGCTCCCGGGAGCCAAGGGCTCGGGCCGGGGCCATGTACGCGCCCGGGAGCCAAGGTTTGACCGGGGCTAAGTACGCGCCCGGGAGCCAAGCTTCGACCGAGGCTATTTACGCACCCGGGAGCTAAGCTCCGACCGGACGGGCTCAGGTCCCTTGAGAGGGAGCGGGCTTTTGATACCGGGAGAAAAACCCTCAACCGGGAGCGGCCTGCCCGGACTCGCGCTTGACAGGGCGGCGTGGTCCAGACTATTACGCCGGGACCTGGAGGCCCCGGACTGAGTCGGGACGGACCGCCCGGACTCGCCATCGCGTCCGATGGAGTCCGGGCAGTCTCACCCTATGTGCGCCCGGGCCCGGAGGTCCCGGATTGAGTCGGGACGAACCGCCCGGACTCGCCATCGCGTTCGATGGGTTCCGGGCAGTTGTACCCTATGACAAGGGAAAGGGAAAGGTTTCCTCTAATAAAGGGGGAGAGGAGAGATTTCCATTAGACCAAAAGGTGCTCCGTGCGAGGCAAAATGTGAGCCCGGGAGCCAGGGGCTCCGACTGTGGCTATTTGCGCGCGCCCGGGAGCTAAGCTCCAGCCGGGGCTATGGACGCACCCGGGAGCCAAGCTCCGACCGGGGCTATTTATGAGCCCGGGAGCCAGGGACTCGACCGCACGGGCTCAGGTCCCTTGAGAGGGAACGAGCTCGGGCTCGCTATAGCTCCTGCCGGCACTTCTTGACGCGCTCAGCCAACTTGTGGACGGCGCGACACTCCACGAGGTCGTGCGAATCCATTAATAATACTTTCAGCCCATGTTTGTCGACCCCATGTACTGTTTTTAATTGTTTATGCATTGTTTGTTGTAGAATCCGACGACGGTATTTCTCCTGCGTATTTCGAGATCGTAGCCGAATACCTTGAGCCGGAGCAAGGCAAGTCGCACTGATTCTTTGATCAATTTGTACCCATTTTTCGCTAAATTGCTTTGTTTACTTAAATAAACTGCATTATTTTAATAATTCATGTTGTCGGAGGATTAAACCTCGACGGCGGGAAGTCGGGAGACCCCCTTTTGAGATTCGGCCAGGGGAGTAGTTCTCAGGCGAAGCCGACTTCGGGTGGAAGAAGATGAATCTGCGCTCGGGACAGAAACAGAGGGGCCCGAGCTGGAGACAGAAAGGTCCGGACCGTCCGAATTGGGTCCGGACCGTCCGATCTGTTGTGACCACGCGGGAGAGACGGGGATTTATACAGGTTCGGGCCGCCGGAGCGTAATACCCTACTCCTGTGTTTTGGACTATGAGAGAGAGAGAGATGAATGTGGATCGGAGTTTACAAGGAGGACCTCGGGAGCTCGGAAGCTCACCGGGAACCCGGAGGTGGTGTCGGTCGTTCTACTAGCGACCGGACCCGAGGAAGGAGAAGGAGATCTCTATTGTCTAAGACCTGAGCCTGAGCTGCTTGCGTTCGTCTACGGCATGGATCCTCCTTTATAGGCGAGGGGAGTCCACAGCGCCGAACGCACGCGAGAGAGCTACATGAGAGGGCAGGTATGGCTTGTTTTCCCACTGTCTTGTCGCCGTCTTGTCTTGCACGTCCGCCCGCTGCTGCCTGCTGCGTCCACGCCGGGTAGGTCGGCCGCGGAGGACGGCTGGGGCGTGGAGATGTGACGGCGCACGTCTCCAAGTCAAAAGGCTCTGACCGTGAACAGCGATTGCACAGTGAAAGGAGCCTCCGTAGTCAAAAAGGTTCTGACTGCACAGGAGCGGGCGACAGGCGTGTCTCGTCGCCTCATCGTTAATGTGGGTAGTTGGTCAGCCGGTGCCGTCTACTGAAGAAGCCGATCCAGGAGAGGCACTCGGGAGAAGCCGTAGCCGATCAACTCGGGAGGTGCCGATGCCGCCGGGGGAAGCCGATGCCGATCGCCTCAGTCGGGAGAAGCCGAGTCCCCCGTCGGCACCCGGGACTCGGGACCGAGGCAGTCGGCACCCGGGGCCCGGGGCCGGGGCAGTCGGCTCCCGGGACCGGGGGCCAGTCGGGGAAGAACCACTCGGGACCGGGTAGTTCCCGGGCTCTAGGTTCTTAGCTGGAGAATAACCGTAGTCGGCTATCACTGGTGTAGAATATAGCCCCCGGGGAGCTGACGTGGCAGAGGATCCACGCGTCCCCGCGACTGTGGGGACCCCCAGTCCCGTTTCGCCGACACATGTGGATTGGTATTGCCTATACAATGTTAGGTTTCAGCCTTAGTTTTGATAACTAAATCCTTGTCAGCTGGGTAATAATGTGACTAGTTTACAATTCTTAGGAATGCTTTGCCATGCTTAGCAACATAGCTCACCTGGGAATTAAATAACGTCTTTTTATATGATTCGACTCAATGTCGGAAAAATGGAACCTTGGATAGGCTGTTGTTAAATTCCTAAAATTTTGACCTAATTGGTGGGCTGTGGGTGTATGGTTTTGCTTGTCACACCCATGGCAATTAAGGACCGGTTCGCGAGAACCACTTGGGCAACTTCCCGTACTTTCCACAAGCTAGCGTGGGCAACGGCTGGGCTTGAAGCGTTTCTTCTCCCTCTCCTAGGCACCGAAGAAGAGGGTGGAAGAGATGGAGTTGGGTCGGCCCGGGGTAGGGTTGATCGGCTGCCGGATTCACCGTGGCGCAAGGGGGGTAGCCTGGCCAATATGGCGTGCCCTGTCGGCAGGTGCAACCTCAGCGTGGTGTGGATGGTTAGGGAGAGGTTGCGTGAACGGTCCTGTCACAGCCTCTTGCGGGGTGTCGTGGTGACACATCGACGCACGGAAACGTGTGTGAGGCTGTGTCTTGTGGGTAAAGTTGTACACCTCTGATCAGAGTAAAGCTATTCGAATAGCCGCGCCCGCGGTTATGGGCTCATTGGCTAAGACTCACCGTGATTAGTCTCACCCTAGATAATTAATCTGGTTTTATCAAACTGGTGTTGTGGAAGGTGTTGTGTCCGGTCGGCGTGGTTGAGCTGACCGGGGGTGACCGGTTAGCGTGGTTTAACGCTAATCGGTGGAGACTGGTGAGTGTGGTTTAACTCTCATCAGTTACGCCTGGTGGATGTGGTGTAACTTCCATCAGCGCGGCCTGGTCAACGTGGTTTAGCGTTGGTCGGGAAAAGCTGGTCAGCATGATACGTTGTCCGGTGGTGACTGGTTAACGTGGTGTAGCGTTAATCAGTGGAGTCCGGGTAACGTGGTGTAACGGTACCCGGAGGTGTCTGGTGAACGTGGAGTAGCGTTCATCAGTGGAGACCGGTTGACGTGGTTTAGCGTCAATCGGTTGGGAATGGTTGGGCCTGGTTAACGTGGTGTAATGTTAATCAGTGGAAGTTAATATTGTTAATTAAATCAACTTTTTACTGTTTGCGAACTACTCCCTTTTGCAACTGCTTTTCCGCAAATAAACCCTGTCCCATCTTTGTACCCTGTGCATTTGCATATTTGTGGGTGTGATTTGTTGAGTACTGTGGGTGGTACTCAGCCTTGCTCCATTTCCCCCCCCCCCCCCAGTGTTGGAGAACGCGTCTGACGAGGAACGTTCTGAGGATTAGGCTGGCTCCGCCGTCAAGGTGCCTGTGGGAATGGAAGCGGCTGCTTGGCCAGTTGTTTATAGACTTCATTTTACCTTTTTCCGCTGCATTTATGTAATATACAGTTTGCTCTGTTTGTAAGACACTCTGTATGGCAACTTGGTTTGTGTACCCTGGCTTTCCTGGGCAGGGATTTATTACACATTAATGTTCAGAATTTCGGTGCGAATTTCTGGGCGTTACACCTACCGACCTCGATCCTCCGGCGGTACCAGAAGGACCTGCTCCCCACGATGTACTGGCCCCTACGGAACCCGCCGCTCCTGCCGATGTCCCTTCACCATGGGGACCTTGCATATGTATCTGCATCGGTGGGGCTGCATCGGAACGGCGACAAGTCAGAGCACGGACGACCGAGCGCATTGTGTTGCACATCCGGCCGAACGTGATCATCTGCTCCTGCTGCGTGAGAGGGATGCCAGCCTCGAGGCGCTGCTGCAATAGGCCGAGCTCCGTGTGGACCTGCCTAGCATCATCCGCCTGTTCAGCAGGACATGCGTGGTTAGTTGCGCGTGATAAGTACCGTTGAAAATAGTATGAAAACCATTGACTCACCGCGCGGAAGTAGTCCTGGTCGCGGTGTGTTGGGTATGCGTCTCGCACCCCCGCGACGTGCGCCAGTGGAACCTCGGGAGTGAACGTCACCCGTAGTCTGGTACGGGGCTGGTACCAGGAAAGGTACTCCTCGTACCTGGCGGCTGTGTAGGGGTGCATCTCCGTGATGACGTCCTCCGTGGCTATGAGCCAGTCGTTGATGTACTCGATGACGATGGGTCTCCACAACTTACCGGCGGCCTGGCCACGCTGATTTAACCTGCAGAGCACAAACGATGACACAATGCATAACAATACGGAATATTCATTTCCACATATACCTGTGAACGTGTTGCGGTACGCCCGGGCGTTGTGGATGGCCGAAGGTCTGTCGCATACCGAACTGCTGCATCACACGCTACGGGCAGTGCGGCTTGACAGAAATGTCGAACAGCATCGGCGTCATCGTCAGCCAGTACGCTTGGTCCCTGTTGCAGAGGGACGACAGCCCACGTGGCGCACACGCGTTCACCGCCTCGGCGCTGTACGGCTCCCAGACAACGTCGTCGTCCGTGATCCTGTCGAACTCCATGACGAAGTCTGGGTACGACTTCTGCACCTGCACGTGAGCGTACCGACGCTACAAACAAGAAAAGAGTTCTTGTTAGTCCAAGTAACATAAAAAACCGAGACGGTTCAAACACCGAACATACCTCACGACGACACCACACCATCCCCATCATCGGATAGTCCTCCGATGGGACATCCATGTACAGGGTGGACTCGTACGGACTGTGGTCCACCACGGGACGGCCGATCGCGAACCGCTCTGCCGCCCAGAGCTGTAGGAGGAGTGGACAACCCGTGAAGACCGCTTCTAGGTCAGTCTTCCTGCAGCCGTCGCACAGACCCCTGTACGTGGCGGCAAGGACTGCCGATCCCCAACTGTACTGGGGAACAACACCGTCCTCGGCGTCGGCTATCTCCCTCGCGTAAGGGATCAAGCCCTTGTCGACTGCGTGGCCGTGCGAGTTGGTGAACATCACCCACCCGAACAGCCACAACAGGTACGCCTCTAGGCTCCTCTGCAGTGAGTACGCGTCGGCCTTCGGGTCTAGCTGATCAGACTGCAGTAATATATAAAGAAGTTGACACTGTAATTCTAGTACGGACTGAAGGATGAACATAAAACAATAAAAAAGCATTCTTACCGTATAGCTCAGTACCCAAGCCTGAGGGGGGCCCGCATGCGTGTACGGGGAGATCTCGCCAACGAGAGGAAGCCCCGGAGCACGGTGAACCAGGGCGAACCGCTGCAGGATGTCCTCTCGCCACGCCTGGAGCCCGTCAACTGGGCCCACCGCATCACCGGCTAGAGGCAGCCCAAGGAGGAGGCTGACGTCCTGCAGCGTGGGGGCCATCTCACCGCATGGGAGGTGGAAGGTGTGCGTCTCCGGTCTCCACCGGTCCACAAGAGCTGTGATCAGCGACCGGTCGATACCCCACTTCTTCGCCGGGTCAGTCGGGTCAGCTGTGGCTGCTACCAGCTACACAGCAGCAGAAGGCCTGCCTCCCGCAACCTGACAATCAAAACAAAGCAAGTTAATAAGTTGACATATACAGCTTCACAGTACAACGTTCGTACGTACCTAGTCGTGAACCTGTCGTCCACGGGAAGGAGTCGCCTAGAAGGTCAAGGACGTAAGGTACCGAGCTCGAGGTTCTACACCGCCGAGAGAAATGACCGATGGGACTGATCGGTGGCGTGATCCAGCAGCTCAGGCGTCTGGTACTCCATACCTGCAAGGAAAAAGAAGCGGAACGGATTAGCTTAATTAAACATAGTGTATTACAGTCAGAAAATTAACAGACAGCAAAGTACCTTTAAAAGGCCCACACCAAAACGAAAATCAGATAGCAATACATGCATATTGGTACACATTACAGGGACATTACATTAGCAACCAGCGGCTATACTACACAACATAACCCGAAGGTGCATGACGACGCCTGCGATGACGCTGCCTATCAGTGGTGCCTTCCCCAGTTGGCCGCCTTCCGTCGGCGCCTGATCCTTCTATAGGAACTTCTGCTGCACTTGGGGCCTCGGCGTCTTTCGTGCACTTCTTGTAGGTATGTCCATCCTCTCCACATCTACTGCAACGTTGAGCGCTAACGCCGGCCTCGGATTTGTCCATATCATTGTGAATCCTCCGTGTCCGACGACGGCCTGCTTTGTTCCTTGCATTCGTCGGGCCAGGGATGAAATAAACTGGGCTTGTGTCTTCAGTGAAAGTGCCGACGATGCCGAAACCAAAAATCTCGGTACTCCATATATGCATGATTGCTTCCTTTTTAAAGTACGGAGACACATATTGGCGTTCATCAATGCCGCACTCCCCGCAAGCGGCAATGACATGAGAACAGGGCTTGTGGTACAAGCTTGGTTTCCGACAGGAGCACTTGCATGTCCCATCTTCCTTTAGGACACACTCTTGCCGAGGTTTCCTTGTGAATATGCCACGCCTGGACCTGTCAGCACACAATATCTCAAATCTATGCTCTCGTGTGCCCTACACTCGGACTCGGTGCTCTCTTGCCTTCTTGCATTTCTCCTCAAGGTACTCTGTCATTTTTGTGCTGAACCAAAAGTTTGCATCGGCCATAGATGGGCCATTCTGCCTGCACCTGTCGTGGAAGTACGTCTGTGTTCCATGCAGGATGAACTCCACGATGCCAACAAGGGGGAGTTGCCGCACACCACACATGACCCAGTTGTAGACCTCTGCAAGGTTCGTGGTCATTATGCCGTACCTTGCTCCACCTTCATCATACAGCAATGCCCATTTCTCCTTCGGCTCGTGCTCGATACACTGCGAAAATCTGCTAACCGAGGAACCGGGCCTCCTTCTGAATGTACCGTCATCGGTGGGAAGTTCACCTAGAGCTTCAGGGCCGTCAACACCTCTAGTTGTGGGTCTTGCAGAACTCTCGCCTCTATGTTTGGCTGTCAGCTCATCAAGTCTCCTCCACAGCTCATTGAATTTCTTCTGTTGATTCTGGGCGCACAAACGTTTGAACATGGCCATTAGCTCCTTGTTTCTGAACTGCTTATAAAAGTTTGCGCCCATGTGACGCATGCACCATCTGCTCTTTACATCTTCCTACATCGGAGGGTATCCCTTGTCTGCGCATCCGTTTCGCAGCTCCTCAATTGCACGCAGCATCCCTGGATGACGGTCATGTATGAGACATACATCTGGCCTCATCCCCACCACCTTTTCCTTAACCAGCTTCAGAAACCAGTACCAACTCTCTGTGTTCTCGCTCTCAACGAAGGCAAAGGCCACGGGCAACACTTGGTTGTTCCCGTCTACTCCGATTGCCGTCAACATTTGGCCTCTGTATTTTCTAGTTAGGAACGTGCCGTCGATGCAGAGAATGGGCCTGCAATGAAGAAATGTAAACATGCACGCTTGCAGAGAGAGGAATGCCCGCTGAAGGACATTCTGCCCAGGATTTGGTAACGATGGGAAACTTTTGATTTCGGAGTAGCTGCCAGGATTCCTCGCACAGATGGTTTCCAGTAGACAAGGCAAATTATTGTACGAAACTTCAAAACTGCCGAATCTCCTTTCAATTATCTTCTGTTTGGCCCTCCATGCCTTCGCATATGTAATGGTGTACTTGTACTTCTCCTCGATGCGCCTGATAATTGACTTGGGCTCGAACCGGAGGTTCTCCACAACAGCATAATACAGCTCTGAAGCGATGAATGCAGATGATATGTTCCTGTGGTACTTCTGAACACCCGGAAGATGGCAGTTGTGCTCCATCACGATTGACACGGACCAACAGTCGTCATATTTCTTCCTAGATACGTACATCCTCCATGGACATCCATCGCTTGAACTTGCACATTTCACTTCGTACACTGATCTGGTGGACTTTAATACCCAGAACTCCCTCCCAAGTGACACGGCCCACATCTTCACAGCCTCTGTCAACTGTGCTTTTTCGGCGTATCTAGCGCCTTGCACCACTTCATTCTGCCGATACTCCCATGCCACGGTGTGCCCCTCTGAGACAACGAGTCCGGAGAAGTTCTCGTTGTCCCATTCTGCCGGGTATACATCGTCCTCCGAAGAATCATCATCCTCCATATGCTCAGGTTCTGAGTCTTCAATTTCCATCTCCTATACTAGACCTGGGTGTCTCTCCCCTTCATCTGCAAACCCCCCAGGTCCCATGTCTTCTTGGCCTCCTTCCTCTCCGGCACCCTCGTCTTCTGCCTCATTTTACTCCCCTGTTTCATCGGGCCCTTCCGCTGTACTTGGACCAGCCTGATCAATGTTGACCCTGTCATGCACTACCACTAGGATGCTCGGTGCCCATCCTCGCTGCAGTGTACTCTCCACAAAAAATACCCAGCTGGCCGTCGAATCTATTGGCATCAATTCCCACCAAAAACCTTCTACAGCCCAGCTAACCAGTGCGTACACCGTAATTGCATTTACTTCAAGATCTACTCCGAATCCCCTCATTAACCAATTGTAAACTCCAGGAAAACTTCTCTCAGCTGGAGCTATAATTCCCTTTTGTGCTACGTTGAACTCCGATAAATCTACCCCATACGGTCCTTCTCTGACATTTCCTTCATCGTGATATATCGCGAATACAACTCTATTTACCATTTCTGTTGACAAAAAAGATTTTCACTACAGTTATTAATCTGTACTAATCAATATTCGTTCCATAAAAAGACTATAGGTATGAGTTAAACCATTACCGTTTCTACATTTTACAAACTAACCCAGCAGCGCTAATAAAGTTATACGCTAGGTTTATCTAACGTGTCGAAATGAGGTATACCAACGATGGTCATGGCGGAGCATATTTATTTCTAAAATATCTACAATTTACTACATGTCCGCTATGTTCTTTTAGTACGGTCAAATAAATTTAACACTAACGATGGTTATGCCAAACCGTTAATATTTTCATAATATGTCGGGTATTACATTATGCGTCTAGTACTAATTAACACTTGTTTAAAAAATTAACTACATAACAGGGAGAGAGCAAAAAAATACATAGATTCGGCTCAAAAATCCGTGAGGGCTTCGCCGCTGTACTGCTCCTCTTTTGCCTCAGCTCTATTGGACGAACGCTGGAGGCAAATGGGGGAAATGACGCGTCGGCGAGTGTGCGAAGGGATTATATAGGGGAGGCCTAAAAACCGCCGTCCTCCAGGGCGGCGATTGGGCTAAAAACCGCCCTGGGGGACGGCGGCGAATGCATCTAGGGGGCCGAACCCGAGGGCGGCAACGCCACGTGGCCCCCCCGGCTAACGGCGGGGGGCCGCCGTTAGCCGCGCCTGACGGGGAGGCCATTCGCCGCCCTGGGCCACGGCAGCAAGAGGCTATTTCTGCAAAATAACCAAATCAAAAATTAGTTTTATAAATTAAAAAAAATTAAAATAGTAACAGTAAAAATTCCTTTCTCTCCTATGCCGTATCAAAATCTTCCAAAATTAAACCCGATGCGGCCTGGATAGCACGGTTTCTCCCCATTTTTTGGACTCCAATTTGGAGAGCCAAACGGTCCATCAGCCCATCGGAATAGGCTGCAATCAACGTCTCGCCTTCAGTTCAGCCATCTCACTCTTCTTCTCCCCCTGCCACACTCCGCCGGCGTTCTACCCTCTCCTCTCCCCGCCGGCCGCCTCGCCCTCCTCACCTCGCGGCACTCGTCGCACCCCTCCTCATCCTCCCGCGCTGCTCCCCCCCCCCCCCCCCCCCCCCCCCCCCCCCCTCTCACTCCTCGCAACGAAATCCCCCCATCGAATTGCGGTGAATCCAACGAGTCGGCGTCGGCCATGCCGCCCGGCGCCGGCGACGAGGAGGCGGTCCCGGGTTCCTCCGCGGGGCCGCAGGCGGCGGCGGACGAGCCGGCGGCGGGGATGGAGTTCGCGTCGCCCGAGGAGGCCCGGGCGTTCTACTGCGCGTACGCGGCGCGGGCTGGGTTCCGGGTGCGGAGCAGCAAGTCGTTCGCGTCCCGCATCGACGACGCCATCATCATGCGCCGCTTCGTCTGCACCCGCCAGGGCCTCCCCTCCCGCAAGGACACCCTCGACGCCTCCAAGAAGCGCCGCAACCGCGCCTCGGCCCGCGCCGCCTGCCCCGCCATGCTCCAGGTCAACCGCCGCCCCTCCTCCCGCTGGGTCGTCTCCCGGTGCGTCCTCCACCACTCCCACCCGCTCGGCGCCGCCGCCGACACGGGCTCGCCCGGTGAACGCTCCAACGACCCATCGCGGCCGCTGCAAGCTGCCGAACAGGACGAAGGCAGCAATGGCGACGCCGAGCCCTTCCATCGCGCGGCGGCACTGACTCCCGGCGGCGGCGTCGCGCAGGGGCTTCTCGACCATTTCAGGAAGATGCAGCTGGAGAACCCGGCGTTCTGCTACGCCGTCCAGCTCGACCGGAGCGGCTGCATTGCCAATTTCGTCTGGGTGGATGCGCGTGCGAGGTCTTTGTACAGGTGGTTTGGGGACGCGGTGGTGCTCGATCTGACCTGCAAGAGGAACCGCCGCGCCGTGCCGTTTGCGGCGTTCACCGGACTGAACCATCATAGGCAGGTTATTGTGTTTGGTTGCGCTCTCATGACTGATGAGAGTGAGGATTCGTTCGTGTGGCTGTTCGAGACTTGGCTTGCTTTCATAGGTGGGAGGAAGCCGATATCATTCACAGTGGTTTATAATAGGGCTGTTGAGATGGCTGCCATGAGGGTCTTCGGTCATGTTAGATACCGGTTTTGCCGACGGGACATTTTCTCCATCTGCAAGCAGAAGTTGGCCGGTTTGTATTCAGAACATTCGACACTCAAACAAGAATTGAAGGAATGTGTATCTGAATTGGAGAGGATTGATGAGTTTGAGTCAGCTTGGGGGATGTTGCTTACTAAATACAGTCTTTTTGGGAATGAATGGTTGCAAACAATATACAATATCCGCCACCAGTGGGTGCCTGCCTATCTTAAGGACAGCTTCTTTTGTGAGCTGCTCAATGCCCCGAAGTTGGAGACAATGTTTAAGTTTTTCCAGAGGAACTCCATCACTACCACTACCCTACGGGATATTGCCTTTCAGTTTGATAAGGCTATAGCAAAGGATTATCAAAATGAACTCCAGGAAGACTTTGCGACTTTCAGTAGCAAGCCGGTAATGAAGACTTCACATCCAATGGAGAAACAAGCCTCAGAGATCTACACCAAAGTTATGTTTGACTTCTTACAGGATGAGCTTATTGAATCATCAGGATTTTTAGTGCAGAATGTTGGAAGTGGGGACATCAGCAAATTTGAGGTAACTAGATCTGAAAATGCCAATATAAGATACGCTGTTGTTTATAATGAACCAGGTGCAAGCGTATCTTGCAGTTGTCACAAATTTGAATTTGCTGGCATTCTGTGCCGACATGCACTAAGGGTTTTGATAGCTCTTGGCATGCCGGTGCTTCCTGAGAATTATATTTTGAAAAGGTGGACAAGAAATGCCAAGAGTAACATATTATCTCAAGTTCCGGCAAACACAAAAGGGCCTTTGGCTTGGCGCTGCAATGATTTGTGCCGTGACGCTATCAGATTTGCTGAGGAAGGTGCAACATCTGAGGAGATTTACAAAATTGCCAAGGAGACTTTGCAGAAGGCATTTGCTGAGATTTTGCCTCAAAGAGAAGTCTGTTTAAAACAATGAGGTATTAGTCATCTCTTATGTGCTGATCGTTTGTCTTACTCAGCTTGGCAAATCTGAAATAGTTTGATGTGTTGAACTGCTGATGTGATGCCATCTCTTTTTGAGTTTCATCAACATTTCAGTAATCAGTTATCTGTAAACAAGATAATTCGTTTGCCATAACTTCAGCATTATTTTCACTAGGTAGAAGATCATGTCCCTGAACTTTTTGCTGTCACCATTCAAGACTATGGAGCTGGATGCACTTTGCAAAAGGGCAAGTGCATTGTTTTCCGTTGTACATCTTTTTTATCCCTTTGAGAAGTATGGTGAATCAAGTTTGTCATCGGTTCACGGTATTTATCAATTTCTTTCATGGGATGTATGTATCTCGATCACTATGGCACTGCATTGCCTAATTCATCATGACTCTGAATGGGCAGGATTACAGGAAGCAACAACATAACAACACTATGGTTGGCTTCCTCCATTAGTCGCTTGATACTAACAACATAACAAGAAAAAAACTATTTTCCTGTACCAGAGCTCGTATCATCATATCAACTATCTTGTTACCAATGAAGAACCAAGACCATCTGCCATGGTCCTTGGCCTACATGGTGCAGAAGAGAGAAGCAGCAGCAGGTAGAATTAGAGATAGGGTCCAGATGGGTAATTAGCTAGCGCGTTGATTGTTAAGTTTCAGAGATAATTTGTGTTACTCTCCTTGCTTAGAGATAGAGTTTGTATTATCATCCATTCAGAATCAACATGATTTACCTATTTACCCTACCTGTCTTCCCCTGTTTGTCTCTCTTATCTCTGTTGTGTTGCTTTGCTGAACCCCTGTTTCTCTGTCTTGTCATTGCAGCTCTCAACCAATCTTTTCTATCTTCTCCAAGACTCCAATTTCTGCACCAGCTACCACCATCTACCAAAAACCAGTCCTTAACTAACAACAGTGACTCCCATAACATCCACTCCATGTGAAACCAAGATCTGCTGCTGCATTTGGCCTGCATGGCAGGCTGCATGATTGGAGAAATTGTTTGCTTGCAGCTATTCTACTGTGTCCAACCTCACAGCTACTCTTTGCACCTCATGACAACACACTGTTTGTGTTTGTAAGATCTGTCTGTCCATCCTGTTGCTTGGATATCACCACCACCATTTTCAGCAGTGAAAAACATGACAACAAAAGGGATGTTTTGTGATACCTGGATCAGCTGCTGTTATCATCATCATCATCATCATCACTCAAAGAAGCTTGTGCAAATACTGTCTTGTGCCTTGTACCTGGATTCCTGTAGTGCTGGAATCCAACCATGATTATCATAATTAGCATCCATCCTGAGGTCATTGGATGCACATTTCAGCAACTGTTGTTTCTTTATAAAGTTTCCAGCAGTAGGCTTGAAAACGGAATGGAAAATCCTGACCGTTTCCATTGCCGTTTCTGTTTCTTACCGACCATTTCGGTCGGTATCGGAAATTTTCGGTAATAAAAACGAAAACGGTAATATTCATCGGAAACAGTAACAAACATGGAAGAGCTATTTTTTCGACTATTTTATTAGTAACCGTATTGGGCAGTAATTTCCAACAAATTTTCGAAAGCCTTTCTCCAATATCCAGTCCAGTCTCCAGAGCCCAATATTAATTGTCGATATATTTTATTTTATTGTGTGATCATAACATAGCAGTATTATACAGCTATACTTATGTATTCAATAAATCATAAATAACATGATACTATACTTATGTGCTAAATAAATTATAAATGACATGATACGAGGACGAATTTATATGGTCATAAATAGTTACATATCTGATGTTATTGTACGTTGTTTCCGACATAAATTTTCGGCTTCCGATCGATACCGGTATATTTTTGTTTCGATAGTTTCGTTTTCGAAATACTGAAAGTACCGATATCGATTTCGTTCTAAATTTATCGTTCCATTTTCGTTTTCAAGAAAAAAAATGAAAATGAAAACGGGAGAGGTAGTTTTCTGACCGTTCCCAACCGTTTCAACCCTATCCAGCAGCATGATGATCTTTCCATAATTCGATTCTAAATCCATCCTGAAAAAATATAGCCTGTGCCAACTACTGTACAGTAGCCTCTGTACCCGTTCTGTTTGATTTGTTCACGTGACGTGCAGTCAGGCAGGACACTGGCCGGTGGGCCCCACGTGGCAGTGGGTGACGTGCGCGCGAGGGGCGACGCGCCCCGACCGTTTTTCTCCGAGGGGTGTAGCTGAAAGAGACAACTCTGCCAGGGATGAAAACGCAATTTTCTCGAGGAGAGAAAATGGGTAAAATTAAAAAGCTGCGGTACCAGGGGAATTTTCATATGGGCCCTCGGGTGGATTCAAAATCCGCACCCTGGTCCCCCCACGATTGATCTAAAAAATCATCCATTTCTTTCTCTCTCTCTCTCTCTGGCGGTCGCCCTCTCTTGTGAGCTTTTGTGCTTGCTTTCTCTCTCTCTCCCCCCGCGAGCCCTCCAAAACCCTAACCCTAGCGGGGGAGCTTACGAGCCGCGGGGGGAATGGACGGAGGCGGGGCGCATCGCACGCCGGAGGACGTGTTCCGGGATTTCCGGGCGCGGCGGGCCGGGATGATCAAGGCGCTCACCACAGGTGTGTGAGGCTCTCGTTTTGCGCCCGCCCTCATCCGGGTGTTTTTTTTTGCGAGCGTTTTGGGGGATTTGGTGGCTGTGATCAGTTGTTGATGGTTGGCTGATTTTGGTTTGGTTGGATTTGCAGACGTGGAGAAGTTCTACCAGCAGTGCGACCCAGGTGAGCTCGCTCCCTCCCTCCTGAGTTTTTCCGATTCGCTGCTCTCGGGGCTCTAATTCGTGGGATTCTTGCTGTTTTGGGTCGGGAAGGATGCGGTTTTTGAGTTGTTCTTCTGCGCGATTTCGGTATTATGCTTGTTTTGGAGGGTTTTACTGGCTGGAAGGGGAAATTTTTGGGTGGGTTTTAGTGTTCTAGGTACTGATTTGGGGGCGATTTTGCTATCTGGCATGGATTCTCGCGGGGGTTTTGCTGGAATTTGTGTTTCCTTGGTTTGGGGATTTTTACCCTTTTAGGAAAAGTACTTCATTTTTGCAGAAAAGTTACACTAGAATTATTCTCCTAGTGTCGGTCTTGTGTTCCTTGCTTTCGATCTACTAGCAGATTAGTTGTCGCACTAAAAAAAATGGTGGTAGTAGGATATGGGAGAGAGAAAGAGGGAGTTGGAGAGAGATGAGGGGAAAGGAGGAAGTTGAAGTGCTTGCTTTTTTGTGATTGGTTGACGAGTGCGCTTCTCACAAGAAAAGGATGTGGGATGTACTTGTACTGTTTTGGGGCCTGCTACTGGCAAATGACCAAGATGTCCATCGTACCAGGGGTATATTTGGGAATAGATTTTTTAGATACACTGATTGTAAAAATTTAATAGGAAGGTTTATGAAGCATAATGGAAGACTCAAAACGGTCACTGAAGATGGATGTATTGGATCTGGTCATCGTATGGTTTACGCTACCTTTTTAGGCTTCCAACTGTTGGAACATTCCTTTCTTTATTTTTTGTCATTTGGTAGGAAAAAAAGATGTTTTCTTGTCTTAAATTCTGTAGCATGACAGAAGATTCCTACTTGCTCATATACCATATTAGGGATATCCCTTACTGGAAGTCAGCAACAACATGGTTTAATCTTGTTTTGTTGAAATATGGATATGTCAGTCTTGTTTTATTTCCTCGGTTTGGTTTTCTGTGGGCACAGTTGTAGTCATTATCAAAGTATCTTGGCTATGATTTATTTCGATTAGATAACTTCTATGAATAAATCCAGAAAATGATTGAGATTCCTTGAAATTATCGTTTACATTGCAGAGAAAGAGAATTTGTGTTTATATGGTCTTCCTAATGAGACATGGGAAGTGAACTTGCCTGCTGAGGAGGTTCCTCCAGAGCTTCCAGAACCAGCTCTGGGAATTAATTTTGCCCGCGATGGGATGGATGAGAAAGACTGGCTGTCACTTGTTGCGGTTCATAGTGATACCTGGCTGCTAGCAGTGGCCTTTTACTTTGGAGCAAGATTTGGGTTTGACAAAGAATCCAGGTACTATATTGGTTTTTCTGGGGCATACAATTTTGATTGTCAGTTGCTTGTGATTCCTCAATGTGGTTTTCTGTCTTCTATTTTTAATCACATTACTTTGAATGTGATAACTGAATAATAACTAATAAGGCTACCACTCTTGATAGTGCAGTTGTTCCTTTTTTTGGTTTGCGCAAGTTAAAAACATGAACTACTTTGGTTAGAATAAGTATTTTTAGAGCACACGCTTTCAAAACCACCGTGCCGTTTAGAGCACTACGGAAAGGGCAATTTTTTCCCTGTTGATTCCATAGGCTTCATTGTTTGTAGAATCAACTTGTTAGCTTGCTACTTCACCGTGAATTTTCGTTAGGGAATAACAAATGCACCCTTACAGTATGTTATGTTATTATGGTGTACTTCTGGCATCACTTGGATTTTGTTTTTCATTCAAACTTTTCGTTCACTCATTATTCGCATATTTCTTTTGATTGCTTTGCATAGAGTCTACGAATCTCTTTGCTTTTTTTCTTTCGCCCTATTGTTCTTAGATACTATATCCGACTCACATACTTGGCCATTTTTTGTGTTTGCTGGTTGAACTTTTATAACTTTAATTGCTCAAATGTTCATATCTACTCTGGTCTTTGTGCAATTTTAAGTAGTTTCCTTTCGTTTTATTGTTCATAGATAAGTATATATCTGGTCCTAAGTATTTGGCCTTCTTGTATCTGTTCGTTAGACTTGTCTAACTTTGATTGCTCAAATGCATATGTCTAGTTTGGTCGTAATAGAAATGCAACTACTTTCATGATAACATTATATCACAGTCCATACATTCTTTTATTTTTTTGGGTGAAAATTAATGGAATCATTTACAATAAAAAAAACTGATACCTCGAAAAAAAATGATAGTTTTAACTGCAAGGCTAATTCTTTTCAGTACCCCACTGTATGGAAAAGAAAAGAACATGGTACATTGAGGAGAATGTGGTTCAAGAAAGTGTCGCTTGAATATGTTATTGGTTTCCTGGTGAATAAGTGAAGATACTTAATCTCGATCCCACATGGTTACAAAGTTGCATGGGATACTTGTGTCTGGTTTTGATTTTCAGACAGTTTTTGTCTTAACTTGGAAATGTTAACGGGAAGGATGCAATGATGCACATAGTAATCTGATTTATAATCTATATACAATTGGAAATGGAAACGCCTGGCTCAGTGTCGCACTCCATCAAATTCAAAATATGAGTATAATTTTCCAAATTGTTTCAATAATCAAAGTAAGGCATGTATGGAGATTTATGCTCTTTTATACCTTTTGCCCTTCAGCATTTAGCAGTAAACCCAAGACATTTATAACATGTTTTTTTCCTTTGTTTGTTTGTCACCTTGTCGCCTTATTCCCTATGCCTGACCAAAGCACACCTTGTAGAAAGAAATGGAAATATTATCATATCACTGACATAAAATAATTATGATCTATGCTTTTTATCAGTCTATTTTCATACTATGCAGTGTTGCTATTGTAGTTTTTGAGCTCAGACATACACTGCGATCTAAATTCATGCTATCAAAGTTAAGGCTGGCTATAGTGTTTATTCTATATGACATAGTGAAAATAGTGGTTTTTATATGTCTTTTGGTATATTGGGCTGGGCCATCATTGGGCCCAGCAAAGACTGAAACAGTAAAAAAGGTCACCTACAAGCCAAGCCGTGCAGCCTCTTTCCCTGTAGTGATTTTATCGTGCAGTTCATATTTGACAGAGTAATTTTATAAAAGCCTATCACTATCAGTGGTATTTGATATGTTATGAATTTTGAAGATTCTTGCTCACTTATTGCCCATTCCATGTTCTTCCATGTTTTATCATCTGTTGTGTATAGAGAATTCCTTATTTATGTGTACATACTACATACGTTAAACTGTTCAAGGGTTTACCACTTTACCAGGCAGTGTTAGTGGCAAGGGCGAGTGGCGTTTCTCTAGTTGTTATGTTGTTCTTCTTGCAGAGATGATTGCATGGACTGTTTCCTTAGTGGGAATTTAAATTTTAGAAAAACACAGCGATATAGACTACTCTCTCTGTCCCAAAATATAGGTACCTTTAGCATTCAAAATTTGTCCATATAGCTACTTCACCTACTTTCTCATCTCAACCAATGACAACCTTCCCCCATTTAATGTTACCTTTCTCCTTAATCCCTCAAAAAAAGTCTAAAGGTAGATATTTTGGGACAGAGGGAGTAACTAAACAATATTCTTTACCCGGAATTGGGAGATACTCGTGCAGAATTTTCAAATTACTGTAACAAAGATCTTGCATTTTTATACCCTTTTGTGTGGAAAAAGTGTATTTCTTGTCCCTCAACTCTTGCCTTCTTTACTTTTAACCTTTTACTTTTCAACTCCCAAAACTGGGCCAGACTGATCTGCCCCACTGTCTAACTATGGTTTAGATCTGAGGTGGTGATAGGGCCCATGTGTAATGGAAGTGGTCTTAGGGTCGACAATTCCGCTAATTCTTTCTCCCTCTATGATAAGCAGATCCATTGCCACCTTGGACATGGATACTACTTGTACAACGTGTTGGTCAAAAGAATAATCACATGGGTGGTGGTATTGATTCTAACCTGTTTTGAGAATTGAGGACTTGAGGGACAATTCTTACCCTGTTTGGAGTTGAGAGACAAATATTAAACAAAGTCGAGGAGTGAAAAATAAATATCTGCGGGCACTTGCTGTCGCGACCACAAACAATTCCTTTAATATGAGGAAAGTTACACCATGCTGGTTATTTAGTCACGAAATAAGTGTCCTTTTGTCCACTGGAATCTTGTTTAACTTGTCTATAGTTTATATATTTTATCATGGACTAGTGGTACAGGATGCTGTCCAACCTGCTATATTGGTATTGTGTTGGTAGTATGTCCCATTTAGATTTTATTCATGATGTGGGTTAATAGTGTACACTAACTTCAATTCAGTTTAATGCATAAACGGCTAATGGAAGATGTATATGCCATGATAATCAAGACAATTTATCTGCAAATCTTTAACTTGGAATATGCATATGTGCAAATGCAATGGGATTTATTGTTTTGGTGTAAATTGAAATGATTTGAACAAGTTGCAGGCAACAGAGACAAAAGGTGACCGTTCTTATTCTTATAACAATCTTTAGTTAGGGATGTCAGTCAGTGCCAAGATGTGCTGCTTTGTTTTAAAGATGTGCTTCAGAGTAAAAGTTAGGACGCGTGAGTAAAGTCTCTGAACAGTTATGGATATGCTTTGTAACCAATTCTTTGGAGCGGACACCTCTATGCCCACTTGGCATCCAAAATGCCAAGCCCTGTTTGAACATCTAGGTAGATCCTTCCTTAAATCTTAAGGTTGATTAATTGCCGTATTTGTTTAACTTTTTAATTGTTGTATTTCCAAATAGTGACGATAAATGGGGTTTTCTGGTATGGTCTGTCATGCAGTTTGACTTTTCTATGTTGACCATGAGGTTCGTATGATATTCTGTGGGCCTTGCCTCAATTTAATAGGTGATGTTCTTTTTTTTAAGACAGCTTATTAGTTTTCTTCCTCTCTTCTGAGCCAGAGGGACAGCACAAGAGTCCCCTGAAACTTGGTACTTGTATCTGGGGACTGAATAGGTAGCCGTGATGAACTGGGAGACAAGGACCTACCCCAGGGCTTGGGTGATGTCACTGATAAGCATTAATTAATGCAGACTAACTAGAGTATCTCTAGTCTGTTGAAACAAAACATATACAAGAGACAAGAGGTAAAATCCTAAAAGGAAGTAACTTAATTTAATGCAGAAGCTGGAGAAACTGTCTTGCTTAACTATGCACTGTAACTTTACTGATTGCTCCACATGATGATATCCTCCTATTGGAACAATAGGATTGTTCTCGCGATTAAGAGATTTGAGATATATAATGTTGAGAGCAATTAGACACCCATTGAAAATAAAATAAGAATAATTGACCTCAACCTGTGAATAATAGCAACAGTGCAGATACTAATTGAGAAATTGAGTAGTAGTCTATCATACTAATTGATGGTTTATAAGCACTTTCTCCAGTACATAGTTGTGGGTTGAAGCCGTGTGCCATGACTTTAGACTGCAGATCCACCGTGATTTTGGTTTGCTGTGATGTTATTAATTGAGGAGGAGAGGGGTGAGAGACGAGGGCTGGTTAGCTGCCATTGTTTCTTCTCACTGTTACTGCTGCTGCTGCTGCTTATTGGAACTGAAGTTGTTCCAACCGACTTGTAGCTTCGTTGGACATGACGGGGATGGAAGGGTAAGTGAGAGGGCATGCAAAACAGCAGCGCTAGGTTTGGTTTGAGATATTAGGATAGAGGTGCTGTGTTGGCCTACTCCCTTCTCCATTCCCTTCTTTTTTTTTCTATATTTTCCTTCATCTTCCTATTTTTGAGGCATTGGGATCACTCTCAATGTCACTAACTAGCATTGCTTAGAACACTACCTCCCTTCAACACATTTTAGCCACCCATAACCTGCATCCCATGAGTCATGATCCTGTTCTTGAAGACTTGAACTGGGTTCTTGTTAATTTTGATCTAGTATTTATTGCATATCCATCATTTAACTTTCGAAGTGTAATAGTTTTTACTGGATTGAAATATTCTAATTTGGTTACCTTCATGTGTAATGATTTATTGATTTATGCTTTTTTCCCTATTTATTCTGTTTTCTGCTCATTTGATGACATGATTCATGTTTCTTTTTATGTACACTGATTGCTGCTTTCATTTTAAGATTCATTAATGCAAACTGTAAGAAATGTTCCTTTTCTTGCAGTGAGTGGGCCATTTTGAAATCGGTTTTAGGTGTTCCAACTAATTTATTTTTTTAATGTAACATGATGGATTTTCTTCTACCCATTTGGAGCATCAATTTAGATATGATTGCATTGTGTGATTGTGTTGCAGGAAACGACTTTTTAGCATGATTAACAACCTTCCCACTATATATGAGGTTGTCACGGGAACTGGAAAGAAGCAGACCAAAGAGAAAACTCCCAAAAGCAGTGGCAAGAGCAATAAATCTGGCACAAAGGTAATAAATGAATCATTTTAATTACTGTGTTCTTTTTGGCATGAAAATGAGCTCATAACATGGGTGTCATTTGGCACTAAACATCCCCCAGCCATCACGCCAACCAGAGCCCAACTCGAGGGGATCAAAGATGCCACCGCCGAAGGATGAGGATGATAGTGGAGGTGAGGAAGAGGAGGAAGAAGAAGATCATGAGAACACATTGTGTGGCGCATGCGGTGACAACTATGGACAGGATGAGTTCTGGATCTGTTGTGATGCTTGTGAGACATGGTTCCATGGTAAGTGTGTCAAGATAACTCCTGCCAAGGCTGAGCACATCAAGCACTACAAGTGCCCGAACTGCAGCAGTAGTAGCAAGAGAGCCAGAGCTTGATTGCAAGGTGGATCTCTATGGCCTATGTCTGAAGAACCAAGAATTTGACTTGATGTAAAGACCCAGATGGGACAGAATTCCCAACGGATGTGCATTCAGCTGTTGTTTTCAGTTTAGGACCAGCTTTAGGGTCGTAATGTGTTATTTGGTGTATGTCAGTGGCATCATTCTAGATTTTCTGTTAGTAGTAGAAACTAACTGTAATAGCTTATGCTTCTTCAAGCCCTTCGCAGTGCACCTGTACTGGACTCTAGTGTTTTAGATTTGAATTGTGTAGTGTGTCACCCATGTACTCGTGTAGTTTGCTAAAAATTGCTTGTGGTCATTTATTCTCAGCCTCATTATTCATCATTTTGCCCACTTAAATATTTAGCAGGAAGGCACGGTAGTGTTGGGATTTTTGTCAACCCATTAAATTACAAACTCAGTTGCTCTTATGCTGATTTTGATATCTTCTAAAATTACTACAATGAACTTTATTGAAGTCTATTTAAAATTTGTTCTTTGTGGTTTCTCCATGTGGCTTATTATCTGTAGTATTCTAATGTCAAGGGCGTCGAACCCCCGACTGGCCGGACTGCGGCTACGCAGCTCGTAGCCGTCGGCCGTCTTCTCCGACGAGGTTATCCCCCTCTACCGCAGGCTTAATAGAGAGAGAGATTAGGGATATGATTCTTGCTTAATTGATTGTCAAGCGATTACAAGCATATATGGCCAATGGCCCAACCTAAATGGGGAAGGCTCTCCCTGATTCTAGGAATTTCCAAAACAACTTATTAATCTAAGTTTCTATCTTTAGCCACTAGAGGCAGCGCGCTCAGCCGCGCGGCGCACGTCGCGGGCGCGTCCGCGCCTGGCATATGTGCGTCCGTACATGACATCTCTCCCCGCCTCGAAGTCCAGCTCGCCCTCGAGCTGAAAGGAAGGGAACCGAGCACGGAGGTCGTCCAGATCCTCCCATGTAGCCGAAGCAGGTGGTTCTCCCTGCCATTCAACGAGCACTGGCGCACTCCCGGGCCAGCCGAGCTCGAGTCACCCGGCAGGTGCAGGCACCACAGCACCGTGCAGGAGCGGAGGTAGCAGCGGTGGAGCGGACGGCGGGGTACCGACAAACTTCTTGAGGACACCGACGTGGAACACATCATGAAGGCGAGCGCCGGGAGGAAGCTGTAGCCGCACAGCCACCTCGTTAATGAGCTCCGCCACCTGGTACGGCCCGACGTAGCGCGGCTTGAGCTTCCCTGTTGCTGAGCGTGGGAGGGATGCGGCTGCCCGTTGCCGAAGGCGAAGAAGAGCCCAATCGCCGACCTGGAAGGACACCGGCCTATGGTGCTGGTCGTAGATGCGCTTCTGGACCGCCTGTGCCTGTTCAAGGCGATAGCGGATGTCGTCGAGGAAGGCAGCGCGCTCCTCCATCTCCTGGGGCGACCGCTGCGACACGGGTCTCGCCGGGCTCATAGGAGCGGATGGTCGGGGGGTCCCGGCCATAGACTACACGAAACGGAGTTTCGCGGAGCGATGACTGATAGGCGGTGTTGTAGGTGTACTTCGCCCATGGCAGCCAACGGAGCCACTGCCGGGGGCGGTCGCCGGTGAAGCAGCGCAAGTACATGACGATGACCCGGTTGGCGGCCTCGGTCTGGCCGTCCGTCTGCGGGTGAAAGGCGGATGACATGTAGAGCTTCGTCCCAGTGAGCCGCATGAGCTCCTGCCAGAACGCCGAGGTGAACACTGGATCGCGGTCCGAGACGATGGACTGAGGAACGCCATGGAGGCGAACGATGTCGGCGAAGAAGGCGTGAGCGACGGACTCGGCGGTGTAGGGGTGTGCCAGGGGAATGAAATGGCAGTACTTGCTGAAGCGATCCACGACGGAGAGAATGACCGTCTTGCCTTGCACCTTGGGTAGTGCCTCGATGAAGTCGATGCCAATGTCAGCCCACACAACAGACGGAACCGGCAGTGGCTGCAGCAGACCGGCCGGCCTGAGGTGGTCGGCCTTGTACTCCTGACAGGTGACGCAGGCCTTCACGAAATCCTGCACCAAGCGACGCATGGTGGGAAAATGAAAATCCCGCTGGAGCCTGTGGAGGGTGCGGTGGATGCCCTCATGGCCGTCGTTGTGGACCGCGGCCAAGATCTCCTGCAGCAACGGCGACGCCGAGGGAATGTACAGGCGGCCGTCGAAGGCGACCATGCCGTCCACCAGCGCCCACGGAGCGGTGCGGGTGCCAGCCCGGAGCTCACCGTGGATGGCGACCAGGGCCGGATCAGTGGCCTGGGCGTGGCGGAGGCGCTCGATGAAGTCAAAGCGGGGTGCCGAAATAGCCATCACCTCGCCTTCGTCATTGTCGCGACGGGAGAGGGCGTCTGCGACGACATTCGTGGCGCCCGACCGGTACTCCACCGAGAAATCGAAGCCCAGGAGCTTGCCGACCCAGTGGTGCTGAGGGATCGTGGCGAGGCGCTGATCGAGGAGGTACTTCAGGCTGTAGTGGTCGGTCTTGACGAGGAAGCGCCGCCCCCAGAGATACGGGCGCCAGTGCCGTACCGCCTGGACGAGGCCGATGAGCTCGCGCTCGTAGGCGGCTAGCGAGCGGTGGCGGGGCGCCACAGGTCTGCTGAAGAAGGCGACCGGATGGCCCTCCTGGACCAGGACCGCGCCGAAGCCGAACGTCGACGCGTCGCACTCGACGGTGAACAGCTTGGCGAAGTCGGGCATGGCGAGGACGGGGGCGGACGTGACGGCGGCCTTGAGCGCTGTGCATGCCGCGGCCGCCGCGTCGTCCCAGGAGAAACCCTCCTTCTTGAGTAGGGCCGTCAGGGGTGCAGCGATCGCCCCGTAGTTGTGGACAAACTTGCGGTAGTACCCGGCGAGGCCGAGGAAACCGCGCACAGCCCGGGGCGAACGTGGAGTCGGCCAATCATGGATCGCCTGCACCTTGGCCGGGTCCATGGCCACACCCGCCGCGGATATGACATGGCCGAGGTAGGCGACGGAGGAAGCACCAAAAGAGCACTTGGTGCGCTTGACGAAGAGTTGGTGGCGGCGTAGTTCGTCGAGGACGGCCCGGAGGTGGCGAAGGTGATCAGCCCACGTCTTGCTGTAAATCAGAATATCGTCAAAAAATACCAGGACGAAGCGGCGCAGGAACGGGCGGAGCACGTCGTTCATCAAGGCCTGGAATGTCGCCGAGGCGTTGCACAGCCCGAACGCCATCACCCGGAACTCATACAGGCCGTCGTGGGTGCGGAACGCCGTCTTGTGCACGTCCTCCGGGCGCATGCGCACCTGGTGGTACCCGGACCGGAGGTCCAGCTTGGTGAAGAACTTGGCGCCATGGAGCTCGTCGAGTAGCTCGTCGACCACCGGGATCGGGAAAGCATCCTTGACGGTGAGCGCGTTCAGCGCCCGGTAGTCGACGCAGAAGCGCCACGAACCATCGGGCTTCTTGACGAGGAGGACGGGCGACGAGAACGGCGAGTCGCTGCGGCGGACGATCCCTTGATCAATCATGGCGGCACACTGCCGCTCCAACTCGTCCTTGTGCGCCGCGGGGTACCGGTAAGGGCGGACGGCGACCGGTTGGGCGTCGGGCTTGAGAATAATGCGGTGGTCGTGTGCACGCTTGGGGGGCAGACCGACGGGGTCCGCGAAGAGCCCCCCAAACGAGAGCAACAGCGCCTCCAGGAGGGGATCAGCATCTGTTGTTGCGCCCAGGGCCGGCACAGAGGGGCTGGCCATGCCGGTCCAGGAGACGGGGCGCCCCTGGCGCTGGAAGGACATGCGCCGGCGGCCGAGGTCCAAACAATGGGCCCCAACTCGCCGAGCCACCGGGTGCCGAGGACGACGTCGTACCCGGCCAGTGGCATGACGTAGAGGTCGGCCGGGAACGACTCGCCGGCGATGAGCAGGGGCGCAGCGCGGATGACGCCGGCGCAGGTGACCCGTTCGCCATTTGCGACCAAGGCTGTGAGGCGGGGGCGTTGGCGGAGGGGCAGACCGGATCGCCGCGCCGTCTCCTCCGAGATGAAGTTGTGCGTGCTGCCGGAGTCGAGGAGGGCGACGAGGAACGCAGCGCCGAGTGCCACGGCGATCTGCATGGTGCCCGCCATGGGAACCCCAGCCACGGCCTGCAGGGAAAAACAGGGTGCCTCGGCGTTGTGCTCCGCGGCGCCAGCGGCGTCCATGGCGTCCTCGATCTCCACGCCTTCAAGGAAGAAGATGCGGCGGCAAAACCTGTTATGGCCACGGGTATATTTTTCATTGCAATTAAAACAGAGACCCAGACGGCGCCATTCCGCCATCTCATCCGGGGTGAGGCGCCTCTGGTTGCCCTCGCCGTGACCCTGCTGGGTGGCCACCGGAGGGGGAGGGAGCGCCAGCGGCTGCTGGGGCACCGGGAGCGCTGGGCAGGGCGCGGGAGCGGGAAGGAGGCCGCGCGGGGCCACCAGGGGAGGCTGCACCGGGCGGTCGAGCTCCATCAACTCCACTTGGCGCGCCAGGCTCATGGCGGCCGCGAGCGTCTCCGGGTTGTGGATGCGGACGGCGTGGCTGAGCGGCGGCAGGAGTCCGCCGGTGAAGAGCTGGACGCGCTGAGCCTCATCAAGACGACCCGCGCGAGGCAGGAGGACCTGGAAGCGAGTGGAGTACTCCTCCACGGTCCCTGTACGCCGGCACTCGCGAGCTCGAACAGCGGAGCCGAGCGGAGGGGAGGCCCAAACCGCAGGTGCAGGAGCTCCTTGAATCGCCCCCACGGCGGCGTGCCCTCGTCCTCCTGGAGTTGGAGGTACCAGAGTTGCGCGACGTCCTCCAAATTGTACGAGGCCATCCACACGCGCTCCTCCGCCATGGTGCGCTGTTGGCGAAAATAGGATTCGCACTTGTTGAGGAAGAGCAGCGGATCGGTCTTGCCGTCGTAGCGGGGAAAATCCAATTTTTGGAATTTTGGGGGGCGATCAAGAGCGCGCGGCCCCTCCGGGCGGCCACCGGCGCCGCTGTCCGACGACGAGGCCGACTGCTCCTTCATAGCCGCCATGTCGGCCTTCATGGTTGTCATCTCCGTGGTGATGGATTTCAACATCTCCATCACATCTGCGATGGTGGGATCGCTCATGGCTGCTGGTTGCGGCGCGGAAGCGGTGGAGGACGGCGGCGATGGTGGAGGGCTAGGGTGGTGGGCGGCGGCTGTGGAAGAATGGGTGGAGCGGGTGGGAGAGGACCGACGTGACCGTGATACCAGGTTGTCAAGGGCGTCGAACCCCCGACTGGCCGGACCGCGGCTACGCAGCTCGTAGCCGTCGGCCGTCTTCTCTGGCGAGGTTATCCCCCTCTACCGCAGGCTTAACAGAGAGAGAGATTAGGGATATGATTCTTGCTTAATTGATTGTCAAGCGATTACAAGTATATATGGCCAATGGCCCAACCTAAATGGGGAAGGCTCTCCCTGATTCTAGGAATTTCCAAAACAACTTATTAATCTAAGTTTCTATCTTTAGCCACTAGAGGCAGCGCCTGCCCAGCGCGCTCAGCGCGCTCAGCCGCGCGGCGCACGTCGCGGGCGCGTCCGCGCCTGGCATATGTGCGTCCGTACATGACATCTAAACTAATGGACTCTCATCAAGTTCAGCTAATGCTGCCTAATCTTTCCAGTAATCAACTTTGCTCTGCTTTAGAGGCTGCTTATATGTAATATATCCCCATATAATTTAAGTGGGTTTGACTCTAGTGCTCACCTTTTGTCAAATGGAACAACATACAGATTGGCAAGAGGGAGGGAGAGTAGACTGCATCAGATGCCCTGTCAGTTTAGATGCATATCTGCATCAATCACGGTCTGCTTTTTCTCTGCTACTACTCTACTCTGTTGTCCTTTTTTTTTCCTCTCCGGTTTTCTGTTCATGTCACTGTCCTAATTGCAACCTATCAGCTTTATTTTCCACTCTGCCAACCCCTCACCTTTTTTGACTTGCGAAGTCTATCTCTGATTCTTTTGTGGCATGTTTTCAGCACTTTCTTTCCAGGCGTGCCAAATCCTGGCGACAACAATGTGTTGCAGATTTGTGTACAGTTTCAGGGTTTTGGGCAAGGCGATTTGTTAGGCCACTGGATGGATGGATAGATAGATATCCAGGGATGGTACAGATCAGATGCCACGGTAGCCTCACTCAACTAGATAGATATAGATAGCGTCTAGCAATCACCTTTTCACCTTGACTGCAACTTCACCTCGTGTCCACTTCATGATGGTAAGACACTTTCTTTTAGAAGTTGATCTTTTTTTAATGTTTGTTTTGGAATTAATAAGAAAAGGGTAGGGAGATATCTGACTTAGCACCTCAAATTTCGTCAACGGCTCAGTTTGGTCCTTGATGTTGGCCAACCCCATCCAGTATGAGACCCATTTTGTTCTATTTTCCTAAAAAATGTTTTCAAGTGAGCAATATACTCCTTATATGTTTTTGACAAAACTAACAAGTCATCTATATAGACTAATACAAATTTTTGATTTTCATTAAATATATTTTGCATCTTTCTTTGAAATAAGACAGTAGCATTTTTTAATCCTAGTGACATAACAAGCCATTCATAGTAGCTTTCCGTCAAATACCATATATATGGGTTTTTGTTATATTATTTCATGGTTTTCTGTATCTGGCATTAATTCATTTAGCAGATAAAAATATTCAACAAGGCTATTTAATATTGATAGTATATAGCCATTTTCTTCTCTTTTATTGTTATATTGGTACCAAAAATTGTCTAGGATACATTCCTACACTTTGTCTATGATTATATAGTTTTTTGTTTAAATTTATAGAAATTTGGTGAGAATATTTTAAGCTTGTTGTCATCTCTAAGGGTGAAGAATTCAACTCCATTATAGTTCATTGATTTCTTCATTCCTGTAAAATAGGTAAACAAGAGAGCAGATTAGGTAAATAGTTATCCTTTTTCTTAATATGTTCAAATATAACTTTGTATCCATTTCCAGTAATAATTTCTTCAAATAAAATCCACCTTCTAGTAGAAATATACATATAAGTCCTTCGGGTTTCATTTTATTCCAAATCATCATTTGAGTCACTTGTTGTGCCATACGGCCAATTCTAGTCATCGTTTTCATTGACATATGATATTTTTACCCCTCGTTATATAAGGGTTGTTTGGTTGGTGCCCATAACTTGCCTAAGGTTGCCACACCTTAAGTTAGGCAAGTTTGACTAAGTTAGGTGTCCGTTTGGTTCATAGCCACACCTGTGACAAGATTTATTTTCCACCATATATGCCCCACATGCTATTGAGACAAAAAAAATGTGGTAAGAATTTCTCATGGTAGTTAAAGTGTGGCTCCAATTAATTTTGTTGGCCACACCTTAGCAAGTTAGCCAAAAAAACTGTGGCAAGCTTAGGTAAATTGAAGTATTCAACCAAACAACCCCATAGTTTAGAAAAGAATAGATGAAAAAAAAATGCATTTCTATTTCTTTTATTCGTTTTGTTTTTGAAATTAAGAAAGGGGCATTCTCGTTGATCCTACGTTCCTAAATGGGAGGACAAAGCTTTGTGCATGCCAACAGTTCATAGAGACTCCCCTTGCTTTTCAACATCTCTCTCTTTGCATTTTTAGCTTTGATTTCTTGTTAGGCTAGCACAAGTTTTCACATGTTAAGCCAACATTTTACATATTCATTACTTAGTCTTATAATTGTGGACCATGACAAAGAACATTGGTCACAAAGAGAAATTAAGGGAAAAATACTGAAACATAGGATAGTGACAAAATGGCATGTGTTCACCCACATGTTATAACAGATGAATAATTGAGTTATGTTTGGAACTATCATAAAGAAGTTCTTATAAGATTAAGTGGGTAGTTTAAGCATTATTTAGTACTTTCAGATGGAAGAAATAATGCTCAATTTAAACTAAACAAAGTAAGTAATATTCTAACGAGAATTTCCCAAAACAATAGCACTAAAAAGATTTATGTAATTATTGATATGCATGCCTCCCTATTCTTTTATTTCAATAATATAAATAAGGGAAAAACAAGAGAACAGGAACGTAACTTTTCTACCTGATTCCAGCTCCAATTCGAAGAATAGATATATGAAATGCCGCATATTACTCTAGCTCTGTTTCATGCATATTATCATCAATTATTGGGATATTTTGGCCGAATTTAGACATGATTAATTAACAAACAAATCGTCTTCCTAATTAATGGATTTGAATCTGATGCTGTAGCAAAGCAGCATCAACTTGAAGTATTGTAACCACCAGGATGCCAGTTTAGTGTTGCATGCACCAAATGAAGAATGTTCTTAGGTCCCTTGGAAAGAATTATTTAAAATCATTAACTTTCGTGTGGAATTTTTTTTCATGCTAAGGCAGAGGCCAGGACACAACAGCATAAAAATTATAAACCCACCGTTTGCTTCTATATCAAACAGAAGCACTGCCTTTGCCTTTAGTCATGTCAAGTACCCTTTTCACTTTCTCCAAATGCTCCATGGAATTTATGTTCTTTGCAGGCAATATCATGGTGCATGCCAGTACATGACATGTGAACAGTGACCCACTAGCAGAAGAGGAACCAACAAATGATCAGCTGAAAGTTTAATTTTTGTGGAATTTTGGCATGCTTGGTTCATGGGATATGTGAAAGGATTTCCCAAAGATGTTGCTATCAACCCATGTGATCGATCCTTTTGCGAATAAGAATTCAAGCATGGTGGACCGAGGCAAGTGGTGTCAAAATGTCGACATTGATATACAAATTTGTTTTCCCTGGTTGGCTATAGCTCCCTTCATATTTTCTGATCGACGACATCTAGCTAGTGAAAGTGTACTTAAGGTTGTACATAAAATTGCATAATTTTCGCATTATTCCCTCATTCTTTCCATATCAATTTAAAAACAATTTGTAAATTTTTTGAAGTAGATTTCCTAGCTATAACCACTACTGCCACCAGCAATATAACATAGAGAATATATGTGGGGTTGGGTTGTTTCAAATGGCCAAGGATCACCCACACCACTAATTTTCTCTGGCTGCAAATATCCTTTTGATCGAAATTATTCAACCTACACTTTTCGCAATCCGATTCGTCGACGCATCCGGTGACACACTTTGTCCTACGAAGTGCATTGAAACAACAACATCAAACACGACACCATTAAACTACACCATTCATGAGCAGTTCAAAAGCCTCCATTGGTTTCTTGTCAAGCATATATATCAATATATATCCGAGTGCAAATTAAAGTTAAGTCTAACATTATCCTTAGCTAGGAGGACAAGGAGGGCTGAAAGATGTATGTGTTTGTGTGAGGGGAATATATAGTAGGGCTTGCTTCTGATCTGTTGGCTTAACTGTGGACTTAACTGTACCCTTGCCTTTGTTTAGTCTCCCAAACCCTACATTCCTCCTCTCAGAAAAACCCAAAGCTCTCCTTGTGTTGATGTTGATGTTCAGGAATCCATACCAATACTAAATAACTGGTTGTTTGAGTCAAACCTATTGTTCATATGCCAATAGTTGAAGCCTTTGATGCATGAGGCACCTCATTCCAAAGGCATTTGATTCCCCCACCCAAGAGTTGACCTAGCTACCTCCCAATATTATTTCTTCCTCTCTCTTTCTCTCTCTAGATTTCATTCATTTTAGAGAGAGAGAGAGAGAGTGGGGTGTAGCTTTCCTCTTGCTACACTCCTTTTCTTCAAGTCATAGGGCTTAATTCATCATCCATGCATCCAAGAATTTCTTTGTGAAGACGATGACACTCTTGATCATGTCTGACTATCACCATGCACACACACACACACACAGAGGCAGATCTTTTGGGTCTCTTTAGTTAGCTCTCACTGTGGGCCCCACTTGGCAGTGAGTGCATGGTCAGGTTGGTGTGGTGCTATAACTCTCATGCACCATCTCTCTCTTGTCTCCTCCCTCACCGTCTTGCTCATCTCTCTCATCTCAAGCTCAGCTCAGCTCTCATGAGGGCTTATAAGACATGAAGCTGTTCAAGGGCAAGATTTGGGCAGCACTAGGGTCACTCATGGACCATGCAGCTGCTGCCACCGCGTCCGGTAACAACAAGGGCTCATCGGCGGCGGTGCCGGACCGGGCTCTCCTAGCCGACATCGAGGCGGCGGTGGAGCGGTGCACCGGCGGCGGCGGCGGAGGTGGAGGTGGGGATGATGACCGGCACGTGCATGAGATACTCTTCTTGGTGTCGAACGCGCCGGGCGCGATCACCTTCCTCTCGCGGCGCATCACGGCGCGGCTCGAGGCGGCGCGCGCCCCGGCCGCCGCGCTCCGGTCGCTGCTCCTCGTCCACCGCCTCCTCCGCGCCGGCGACCGCTACTTCGAGCAGGACCTCCGCGGCCTCTGGGCGTCCCGGGACCTGCGCATCGACGCGCCCCGGTGCAGCTGCTCCCCGCTCGTCTCCGGCGCCGGCGCCGGCGCCGACTACGTCAGCGCCGGGCCGTGCTCCTTCCTCCACGGCTACTCCGCCTACCTCGAGGAGCGCATGCAGTGGGTCATCAACCAGGCCGGCAACCTCGAGCCCGCCCGGCCGCGTCCGCCGCGCTCGTCGTCGTCATCCTACGACCACGCCGCCGCCGCAGAGCCGCTCATCTTCAAGCTGGCCATGAGCCAGAGGCTGCTCGACCTCGCCATCCAGCTTCTCCCCGACAACAACACGAGCGCGAGCGCCGCCGCCCGGTCGGCCTTCGGCATTGTGCTCCGGGAGAGCTTCAAGGTCTACGATGCCTTCAAGGACGGCCTCGACGCGCTGCTCCGGTCGCGCGCCGGCGGCGGCGGCAAGGCGTCGAGGGTGTCGGCCCACGAGATACTCAAGAAGGCGTGCGCCCAGACGCTGGAGCTCAAGGAGTTCTACCACAGGTGCAAGAAGAGCAATGTGAACAAGAGCCTCGAGTACCCCGTCGTCAGGGTCGTCACGTCGGCAATGGAGCTCATCATGCCGCCAGTAAGCGAGGAGGAAGACGACGGCGAGGATGATGATCAGGAGGGACGTCGTCGACACGGCGGTGGTGGTGCCGAAAAGGCAACGGCGGCAGTGGCGCAGGCGAGCGACGTGTCAGGCGGTGCGCCGTTTGCCACCAAGCTGGAGACGACGATCAGCACGGTGTGGGTCGAGTTCGACGACGGCGACGGCCAGCAGGTGGCGGCTGCCGGTGCCGGTGGCGGCGGCGGCGACGGCGACCATTCCTTACAGGCCGTGCAGCCTAGCTACCTATAGCTAGGTAGTTTGTATAGCTGCAGCTCATGCAATGCAACATGTTGCGAGTATATTAATTTTGAGGGTCCGGATTGCTTGTTAATTAATTTTCTCCTATCCCTAGCTTCTCTCTTGTGTGCAAGGATTTCATGCAATTGTTTTGGAGGATTTGTATGTCTTGATTCAGCTGACAAGAAGATAATAATTACTCATTATTTGTTCTTCCCTTTTTTTGGTTTCATAGGACGCTTGTTTTGTGTATTTGCCACCATGCTTTGATAACCCATATGTTGATTATATGTTCTGTTTATACCATAGTTAAATGGTAACAACAGCTAGGATATTGTAACCCCGTCAATATGTTAGAATGCAATAACTAACGTTGGGTGTGTTTGAATTTTTTTTAATTTAATTTGAATTGTCTATTTTCTAATAATTTTATGAACTAATTAATTGCTAAAATGGGAATAGCCAGGAGGAGTTGGCTATCTTTGTATTAAGAAGAAGGGGGCACAAGAAACCCCATGAGAAACATGATGGGTTCAGGATTCGAACACCCAGGTGGGGCTAGATGAACATCCTCACATCACACCAACTGAGCTATATATATATATGCTCAGTTCTCGTAATTGATTGCTATAAATTCTCAATAAAACTAAAGTTTTGTTACCTACGTGAATGGCAGATATATTGTGTATGAGATATATATGAAAAGGGTGAAGTTATTTGCCTAGTAACATTGATCCATAGGCCTAGGAGTTGTCTTCAACAATCTCTAGCCACGACGGAGAGAGGGAGGTAGATTAGATAGGCGTTGTAGAGATGAAAGAGCTCACTAGTGAGGGGGCCGGGTCTTCTCAAGTGATAGCACGACAAGTCGACAACATGACAGTAGGCCCAGCAGGGAGAGAAATATTAGGACACACATAAATCTAGACCATCATGAGATTGTTCTTTTGGATATCGGGCGATGTTTCACTTGTAGAAAATTTTTTCAACATTAGGTTAAAAATGTTTCAACTCATCTCATCAAATATTTCAAAAGTGATGCAACACTCAACAAAACCAATTGCAACACCAACACCCAATATGTGCAACTTAAAAAGAAACATTGTTGCTGGACACTTTGAGATGCCTACGATAAGACAGTGTACATCATATGTAACATCCTATCAAACAGAGTGAAACATTCGAACAAACAAAGCGCAACAAAGCATAATGGATTGCAACAAAGAAATGCCAAAAAAATAACTCCAAACAATAGTGCTAGCGCTTGCTGATCGGCTAGATCCAGCTTTGTGGCTGCACGGCGTCCCGGAGCAGATTGAGAGGAGGGAGGCGATGGTGGTGAAGGACGACGCCAGTAGTACTAAGGATGGGCAACGTCGATGCTGGATCCCCTCCTCCCCACTATTGATGGCGCCACCTCAATCACATCGTCGGCTCTCAGCACCACGGTGGCCGCGGCGTCTCCCTTCGACCCAAGGGGCACTGTACCCCCGCGCTGAATCTGCTTGACAATGGTATGCAGGCGGCGGTGCAACGCTGCATCAAAAGCATAGGATGGAGCTTCTCCCCCGGTAGCACACGAGGAGGGGGGGTGGGGGTTGTGGAGAAGGAAGGGGAGTGCCCGATTTTTTACCGCGCATCGGACGTCTGCTCCAAAGCATTCTTCTATTCTTTATGTGATCAGTTTGCAAGCTAATTACTGAGCTAGCTTACCATTTGTTTTGTGACCTAGCTTACCCAAATTAGCAACGTACTAACATTAATTATGAAGTTTGGCTAGAAGCTAGAAGGGGCAGGCCAAGAGTCAGGACTGGGCCGATTGGACTATATATGTGGGCTTGATCGATATAGGGCAGATCATAGTTCGGCCGTTACTAGGCTCTAGACATTTTGGGAATTTTTTTTATTTTTATATTTATTTAATAAAATATTTACAAAACTATATTTTCATTTCAAAAATTTACAAAAAATATACTCCCGCCGCCCTCTGGGAGGGCGATATGTCTAAAACCGCCCTCCCAGAGGGCGATATGATGACGTGGCTGACGGCCGTTGGCCGGCGGCCCACGGCCGTCAGCCATTTTGTAGGCTGCCCCCCGGGCCACACAAAAACCGCCCTTTAAAAGGGCGGCAAGGGGGCCGCCTGTAAAAATCCGGCCGAGGGGCCGGCCATTTTACAGGCGGCCCCCTTGCCACCCTCTCAGAGGACGGTTTTTGTGTGGCCCGGGGGGCCGCCTGCAAAATGGCCGACCCCCCGGCCGGCCATTTTACAGGCGGCCCCCTTGCCGCCCTCTCAGAGGGCGGTTTTTGTGTGGCCGGGGGGCCGCCTGCAAATGGCCGACCCATGGGCCGGCTATTTTGCAGGCGGCCCCTTTGCCGCCCTCTGAGAGGGCGGTTTTTGGGTCACCGAGGGGCCGCCTGCAAAGTCGGTCCGGACGGTCCGCACTGTATACGGACGGTCCGGACTGACTACTTTGCAGGCGGCCCCAGAGTGCTGTCCGGACGGTCCGCGCTATATACGGACGGTCCGAACTGTACAAATTACCGTTTCACAGTATATAGTCCAGACCATCGTCACCCTGTTCGGACGGTCCGTACTGTACAAATTGTTGTTTTGCATTATATAGTCCGGACCATCGTCATCCTGTCCGGACAGGCATATCTGTGGCGGGAAGAAAGAGGAAGTACCCACGCTGCACACAGTAGTTACATCTCTACTTGGTTATTTGTTTAAAATTCCCTAAGGCATGTAATAACGATAACTAGAAACGTTTGATGTGCCGTTTGTACTCTTTGTATAGATAATTTCATTATGTTCGTATGTAATTAACGTGTGTTCGGTTGTCACCGCTCATAATGTACTTTCGCCGTAAAATTGAAACTGAAAAATTTATGTTTTTGATCAGTTTCGTCACAAACATAGATCGTAAACGATCGACGAGCGTAAATAAAGTAAAGGGGTTTCTTCAGTATACGTAGAATTAATAAAACATGATATTGTTGTCGCCAAAAACCACCGGGTGTGCCAAAAAGCTTGCTGACGATCTGGTTCGGCGCCTAGAGACACGCGAAGGCCTGGGAGATCTGCTTAGCTCCAGTGCAGGTCCTAAAATATTTGAGGTTCGTAGGCGTGCCAGTCAATTTGACCCCGCAATTGACAAGGAGAATATTAGCTCAGGGATTCAATCGGCCAATAAGAATCCTGTTAGCCGATTGCCGAAGGAATGCTTGAGCATCGGCTGAAAGCCGATGATAAGACTTTGTCCGGGCCCCAGCTGTCCGCGCCCGGGTCTCGTGCCCAGGTCCTCGCTCCCGGGTCCTCGCTTGTGCTCGTGCCCGGGTCAGCAGCAATTGCACATCGGCTATCGGCCGATACGGACTGATGTAGGCTCCTTGTAGCCGATGGCCGATGGCACCTGTGTATCGGCTAGGAAACCGATAACGCTATAAGCAAATAGATAAGCTGTCAGTATAACATGTGCATCGGCTAGAAGCCGATGATAAAATAGATAGGCAGAATAGTAGGCTAGCCAACTGCCAAGGAAATACATGTGCATCGGCTAGAAAACCGATGATAATATAGATGACCAAAATAGTAAAGATAATACAGTCGGCTTTATAGAAAGATAACCTATCGGCTAAGCACTCCGATAGAACGTCGCATATGCACCGATCGACTCGGCAAGAGTAAATCTATTATTATCAATCTAGTAGTTCAGACCTAACTGATGCAGCACAGATTGATAATAATAAAGGAACCTTAACGAGCCGATAGATCTAATGCAACTGTGATGTAATAAGATAACTTATCGGCTATACATTCCGATAAGACGCTTGCGCAAAAACCATCAACCTAGCAGGAACGATTTATCACTGGCAGTTCAGTAGGTCGGACCCAACCGATGCAGCACGAACTGATGATAAATCGCCCCCAGTAAGCTGATAAGATCTACGCACGCGTGATGTGGTATACCTGATCGGCCTAAGAGGTCGGATCGAACCGATGCAGCCGTAGACAGGGCAGATACACCTGGGTAAGGGGTGACGAGTCTTACCCTCTCGCAGGAGTTCGGACCTAACCGATGCAGCCCCGCTCGAGAAGCAAGAACCCGTCGAAAGGGTGGCGATGCGCCGAATTTGATTGATCTGTGTGGATAATTTACAAGGTGCCTAGGCATACGTATATATACCTCGAGTTACAGAAGTCCTTATAGGACACGGAACAGGACTTTCCTAACGAGAAAAGGAAAACTAACAGACCTGATCGGAGAAGAGATCAGGTTTCCTAAAAGATAAAACTATCTAATAGATAAAATAAATAACTGCCATAACATGGTCTTCACGATTCCTTCTCAAATTCGGTTTCTTCTGGATTAATTTCCTCCGGTTGATATAGCTTCTATCTTTACCGAATCTGATATGAGCCGTGCCAAATTTTGGCGTTAACAGATATACAACAGACAAACTATCACTGATGCAACGTACTACGGGCCCTGACCGTAACCTCTAGCCCTCTTTGTCTTCCTACCCTGCGCTCACACCTGCCCCTGGGAGTACGTTAGCCGGTCTGGTGGTACGGCACAGCCAGCGTGGGTCGTCTGCACGGGTGTGACAGCTGGTGGGTCCTGTGTCTGTGGTGGCGGAGCTCCTTCGAGCTGCGAGGCTGGTAGTATCTCCTGGATCTCCTCGCCCGAGTCCTCCAAGTCGTCCCCCTTGAAAGGATCCGGTGCCCAACCGCTGTCGCGTGCGGCCTGCGTGGAGGAGCCAGCGCCAGCAAACATCCCCGGCGCTATAGAGTGGAACCATGTACACCAAAATATTGATAATTGCAAATCAAAATTTGGTAAGGCAAAAATAAAGTTTGATATAACCTGAAGGACCTCCTGTGGTGGCCCGAGGGGCAGTTGTCACGCCCACGCCCTGCGTGGAGGAGCCAGCGCCAGCAAACATCCCCGGCACTGTAGAGTAGAACCATGTAGACCAAAATATTGATAATTGCAAACCAAAATTTTGCAAGGCAAAAATAAACTTTGATATAACATGAAGGATCTCCTGTGGTGGCCCGAGGGGCAGTTGTCATGCCCAGCTGCGCGTGTGGTCGTCTGTGGTACACTCCATGCGTCGATGTGCTAGCTCCAGAGGGATGTAGATACGGTGTAGCGAAAGCTGCAGGGAAGCATATTGTGTATTTAAATTTCTCTTCAATATGTCTAACAATTGACCTTGGTTTGTACCCCATATTGTTAATAATATGGGAGTACATCTCTGTCGCAACAAATGCAGATGTCATATTTCTGTGATATTTTTCAACACCGGGTAAATAACATGAATGCTCAGTCACGATTGAAACTTGCCAATAATCTTTCCATTTACCCTTGAATGCGTGCACCCGCCATGGACACCCATCCTTCATGCATTTTACTTCATAGACCGATTTGCTTGACTTCACGACTGAGAACTCCCTTTGAAGTGACACGGCCCATTATTTTACTGCCTCTTTTAAATCCTCTACATATGCATATTTAGCCCCTTCGATGACCTCATTTTCCTTGTACTCCCATGACACATGATGTCCCTCGGAGATACAAAGCCTAGAGAAATCCTGGTTGCTCCATTCTACAGGCATCATGGTGTCCTCATCAGACGAATCATCCTGCTCTGCTTGCTCGTTTTCAGAATTTTCCCTATCCATTTCTTCAACGATTCTATTGATTTGTTCTCCCTCATCTGCCACACCTGTTGGCTGTCTATCTTCTTTATTCCCTCCTTCATTCCCTTCTTCATTTTCTTCCATTGTTTCGCTATTACCTCCCGCCGTACTTAGACCCTCATCATCTTGCACGGGCATTGCACCAGCAGTGTTTTCTTTCTCATATATCGACACAAGTATGCCCAGTGGCCAATCACGTTGAAATGCATTCTCCACATACCATCTCTAAGTGGCAGTGCAATCCACCGGCATCAGTTTCCAAAAAAAACCTTCAGCTGCACGACTGACTACTACATACAAGGTTATTGCGCTAAGCTCGGGGTTCAATCGAAACCCTCGCATCAGTCAGTTGTACACTGACCCAAAACTTCTCTCAGCTGGTCTATCAATCCCCTTAGCCGTTGAACTAAAATCCGACAGATCTACCCCTTCTGGACCATATCTAACATTCCCTTGCCCGTGAAATAACTGAAATATCACCTTATTTGACATTTCTGTTGATAAAAAAATACAGTTAAACTAGATACCAATATTTTCCTCACATCTCTACAAAAATTAAATCATCTAACACATTAACTAAAGACCTACAGATCTACGAGTAACAACTTATTTTCATATAGTACTATACACATAACCAGTACAATACTACATCAATTTATGCATAGAAATAGAAATTACAAAGAGATAATAGATTTTACCTGCAGACAAATCAGCAAGCTGACAGAGCTTCGCTGCTTTCGTTCAGGCTTGCTCTCAGCTCTCTCTTTTTTTTTCTATAATTTCAGCGAATTTTATGACATTTTTGGAGTCTGGGAGGGGGTTTTATACTGCCTGAGCTAAAAACCGCCCTCCCAGAGGGCGGCAAGGGGGCCGCCTGCAAAATGGCCGGCCCGTGGGTCGGCCATTTGCAGGCGGCCCCCCGGCCACACAAAAACCGCCCTCTGAGAAGGCGGCAAGGGGGCCGCCTGCAAAATGGCTAACGGCCGTGGGCCGCCAGCCAACGGCCGTCAGCCACGTCATCATATCGCCCTCTGGGAGGGCGGTTTCAGACATATCGCCCTCCCAGAGGGCGGCGGAGTATATTTTTGTAAATTTTTGAAATAAAAATGTAGTTTTGTAAATATTTTATTAAATAAATATAAAAATAAAAAAAATTTGACATTTTGGTAGGATGATAATGCTGATGATGCCCAACCCTGTTTGGTATAGATGTTGGCCCATGGCTGATTTCTTTTTTCTGAGTTTATGATAATTACTAGAGGGCATATGCGAATAAATTAAATATTATAAAGTTGATAGTTGTTTTAAAGAAATTCTAACAAACACTAATTAAAAGTTATCAAGAAAATTATACAATTTAGGATCTTAAGAATCGTGCCATGGATAATGCAGAATCCATAAGCCAAAAAGAGCTTAGTAAAATTTAGAATACTCCCCTCCTTTAAAAAAAGAAATATCCTTCTCAACATGAGCACATGTAGTTATGTAAAACTACAATGACATAGGTAGCCTAGTGGTGTGGTCTCGCTGAAAACCTAAACCAATAGGTGCGATTTTCATGAAAGTTGAGCAATTTATGTTTTTTTTAAGAGAAAGCAGAAGAACATGCAGATCATCCTACCAAAACTATGGCCCTATTTGGGGAGTTCGCGATTTTGAGAAACGGTTGGGGAGAAGCTAGGTGGTGAGAATATGGAAAAACTGGGTTTCCTAGCTTCTGAGCTTTTGGCTTTTCGTTCATTTTATGAATTCTATAACTATAGATTCTTATAATCTGGGTGACAATTTAGACCTTTGGGAGGGGTTAAAGATTCTGGGAGAAGCTGTAGTTTCTAAAAACTCCCCCAAATAGAGCCTATGTGCAGTCTAGCAGTCTACCATGACAATCGACAAACTTGAACCATCCACAATTTTTCAAACAAGTAGCACCTAGTCTATTCAAGAATGTAACTATTAATACAGCCCAAATAAGCATCTTTACCATTTAATTCATTTAAAGTGCTACTAAAGAATTATCAAATAATTATACTAATCCTTCATGAAAAATCTAATTTTCTCTTGATATATTAGCGGCAGAATACTTGAAGTTACAAAATAAAAAAAAAATCTATACATACAAAAATTTCCTTACAAAACTCTCACAAATGCTGAAGTATCACACTGTGATTAAATATAGATTTCTAGTAAAGTCAAACAACTAAGAGATTTGTTTGTTAGAGTTTTGTGTTTAACCAAAAAAAAAGTTCATATATCACAGCATGGAGGGGGTGGCAAGCTGACAATAAAACCAAAAATGAATTCAGATCAGATGCTTGCAATGGTACCATAAAGTACTATCTCCGTTCTAAAATAATTGTCTCTCTGGGATTCAAGATTTGTTCTAAAATAATTATCACTTTAAAATATTACTTGTCCCATTAATCGCCTCTAGCCCCCAACCACAACACACTTTAGAAGTAAGCTAATCTCTCTCATCAAAACAGTAGCAACATCTGGCCTTCTTATTTAAGAGAAGTACACCATGCCATGATAATTGGGACATAATAATGCAGGGGAGAGAAGAAACTTAGAGAAAGGCCTGAAATGAAGGCCGGCATGTTGGACCAAAGGGTTGTCCTTTGGAAGAAAGAAAAGGAAAAAAATCTTTTTTTGACCCCCCAAAAATCTCTCCTTTTCCCAAGGGTGGGTGTCCAGCTCAACACGTTTAAACTATTCCATCCTCTCTCACTATATCCTCTCTCTCACTAGTCACAGCATTCACAGGAGTGTACTAGTGTATCGTGCATAAAAGAATCCAAAGAAAAAAAAAGAAAGAGGGAGAGGAGGAGGAGGCCAATTCGGCGTGTGGGCGACGGGATCTTCAAAATCTCCCCCCAAATCTCCCGCATTGCTCGAAATCCACGGCGCCGCTGCCCCGTCCGCCGGATTCCGGTAGGTTCCCACCCCTAATGGCGCCACCTTTTTTTGTTTTTGGGTCTGTTAATGCAGTTTTAGGGCCGATTTGTTCTTCTCCTCGGTAATGCCTGGTCGTTAGGCGAATCTGTAGGTGTTCTCTCGATCCATCTCTCTCTGTTTTTCAATCTGCAGAGCCGGCCGGAGGTTGGGCTCTCGCAGCTTTGGAGCAGCGGGGCGAGGCGCCGGCATCCTTCTACCTGCCTCCATCTCGGTACGAATCGAATAGAGCAGTTCGTGTTTCCAACAAGGATTTGGGGGTTGAGTACGACTCCCATTCCCCACATTTGGCCCACGCCTGGTCCTGGATCATGGTAGGATAGTGCTAGGGGTTCTTGGATTCGTTTCCAGTGCCAAGCTGCGAGTTTCCAACCCCCCCCCCCACCCCCCCCCCCCCCCCCCCCCCCCCCCTCAGATTGTCCCTTCCACACAGGCAGCGCTGAAAAACTTCGTCTAGTTGATCTCAAACAGAGCACTTTCCACGGTATGTAGAGCGCAACGTGCCTGAGAGAATGCGGTTGTTGGCTGTTCTTCGGTGGGGACAGTCAGCTCAGCGCGGACCACGACAATTTAGCTTCAATCACGGTAGGGACTTGGTGTGGGGAGTGCCACAAGCATCAAGTTTACCGCAACTTCATTTGCCCTGAGCAACATTTTAGTTCCTGGATAGACTAGGTTGGTGATGAAACTTTGCCTTATCATGTTTTCCTGAATTAAGTTGCCGTGGGTGATTCAAGTTTGTAGTTGTCAGATAATGATGTTTTTACTGGTTATCAAGCATGGATGAAGTGCATTATCTGTCCTGTAGTTAGCGGTGGTTAATGAATTCTATATAAGCTTGCATTTTTTCTACATGTGCAAATGCATGTTTAGTGTTTCTTCTTCCCACCTGAAAAACTTGATCATGGTGCTTCATTTAGGCAGAGGGAAGAGAACATATAAAGGAGAAATTTGGGTGTATATACCACTGGAAGGTCCCTGCTTTCATGTCGATGACCATAAGCATTCAGTTCACTTATACTGTTGAGATTTCACAATCTTTGGCGATGTACCACCCTGTCACCCTCCCATTACTGCTTGAAAGTCCAAATGAATTTACTAATTTTCCCATGACGTGGTTGGACTAGACCAACAGTTTGGTACATCACTAGTGTTAATGGCAACAACAACAACAACAACAACAAAGCCTTTTAGTCCCAAGCAAATTGGGGTAGGCTAGAGTTGAAACCCAACAGGAGCCGCAAAACAAGGTTCAGGCACGTAAATGGCTGCTTTCCAAGCAGACCTATTCAAAGACAAATCCTTGGGTATATTCCATCCTTTCAAGTCCCTTTTTATTGCCTCCTCCCATGTCAATTTTGGTCTTCCCCTGCCTCTCCTAACATCACTGTCGCGCCTTAAGATTCCACTATGCACTGGTGCCTCTGGAGGTCTCCGCTGGACATGTCCAAACCATCTCAACCGGTGTTGGACAAGCTTCTCTTCAATGGCATGCCATAAAAACACTGTTTATAAAAAAAATGCTTTGCCAAAACTAATCCTCTCTTTGAGAAAAATGGAATTATGATTCACATATTAACATTGAATGATTGCCTCGTTTTCTCTTCACTTGTCCATTAGTTCCAATAGATTATCCCATGCCAATAGATTGCACTTTATGTTGTTTGCTTCTCACTTCATCATGGAATCTATTGCTCAATTGTTTGAGCGTTATTGTTGCTCAGGCAGATTGGGAGCTCTATTGCTTAGAATTGGGATTTTACTTTGCGTATGCCTTTTAGTTGTATCAGGCTTAGACAATATTGATTATGGATTTATCGCAGACTGAAGAACTACATTTCTTTACTTGGACAGTGGTTCCTTTTGAGTTTTGACTGTCACTATTTCTCTTGCTCCTAAGTTATGGCAACTATGGTTGAGGGGTGTGTTGGTCCAAGTGAGCTTCACTTGAAAAAGGAACTTACTGCACTGCGAAAGGCACGGTTCTTGCGTGATCCTGAAACATGCTCATCCTGGAGATCGCCTTTGAGTTCTAAATCATTCATGACAACTTCATGTGTTATCCATCCCAATGAGATTAGCAGTAATGTATCACAAAAGAACATTGAGCCAGCTGCTGCACCTGCAAAAAGTGAAAAGAAAAGGAAAAAAGTTTATCTCTACAATTGGAAGCATCACTCTAACAAATCCAGTGAAAGTGGGATAAAGCTCGATGATGATGACAGGCAAGCTTCAGCAGACTGTAGCTTGGAAAGCCCATGCATTTCTAACGGTGTGGACTCTAGGAGTGAGACAGGTCTGGAAGTTCCTGTCAGCATATACAGTGTCCAGGGCTCCAATTCAGGCACTCCTGTTACAAGAACTGTTAGAAGGGTGAGGAGGAGTTCACTCTCAAAGAAAGGAGCAATCAGAAACTCAACAGTTTCAAAGCTGCTAGATCTCCATGTTAACTCTGGTGAGCAATCTGAAGACACTGATAACTATAACTCAGAGAATCATGAGTTGCTTCAGAAGGGGGGTTATTTTTCTCGCTCTACATCACCGCTGTTTGCTGCATCTGGGTGTCTCAGCTCATCGAATCCCTCTAAGCTTTTGAAAGTACCAAGAAGAGAAGGATCTTCGTTTTCTTGCACTCCAGTCTCCACTAGCTCTTATTACAGGTACAGAGGGAGAAATCCCAGCACTGTTGGTTCATGGGATGGAACGACTGCTGCTTCACTTGATGAAGATGGGCTGAACCAACCTGAATTGTTGAGAAGCCAAAGGTGCGGTATTCCTTGTTATTGGTCAAAGAGGAATAAACAAAAAGGATCTGAAAGAAGTTTTTCTCCTTCGCTCTCTGATACACTTAGAAGAAAAGGGAGCAGCCTGTTGTGTGGGGGTCAGACAATGCACAGAAGGAAGAGGTCATCTGGCTCCAGTAAATGTGCATATCTTACAAAGTCTTCCCAAGGTGTGCCACTCTTGGATGATAGTTGTCATTTTGCTTATTCATCATTTGATTCAGCAAGTGATGAAGTTTCGACCATCTTTGGAGAATTAGATTTGGAAGCTTTGAGCAGGTTGGATGGCCGAAGATGGTCAAGCTGTAAAAGCCAGGATGGGATTGCACTGCCTGTGAGTGGAGCTGATCATGCAGTTTCAGACCAGAGAAGCTTGAGCCAGAAATACCGACCAAGGTCATTTAATGAACTTGTTGGTCAGAATTTTGTAGTACAATCACTTAATAATGCTATCATAAGAGAAAGAATAGCCCCAGCATATTTGTTCCATGGCCCTCGTGGGACAGGAAAAACATCTGCAGCAAGGATATTTTCAGCAGCTTTAAGTTGTGTTGCTATTGGGGAGAACAAGCCCTGTGGGGCTTGTATGCAGTGCACGGACTTTTTCACTGGAAATGGAATTAATCTAATTGAAGTTGATGCTAGCAATAGAAAAAGTATAAATAGAATTAGGCACTTGATTGAAAATATACCAGCATCTGCAACTTCTTCACAATACAAGGTCTTTGTAGTAGATGAATGCCATATGGTATCTTCTAAAGTGTGGTCAGCATTTATGAAATTTCTTGATGAACCATTACCTCGTGTTGTATTTATATTTATAACAATAGACCCTGAAAACCTCCCTCGTGCTGTCATATCACGTTGTCAGAAATACATGTTTTCCAAGATCAAAGACATTGACATAGTATGTCGGCTGAGGAAAATTGCTGTGAAGGAAAATCTTGATGTTGAATTGGCTGCTTTAGATTTGATAGCACTAAATTCAGATGGATCACTAAGAGATGCAGAGACTATGCTAGATCAGTTGAGTTTGCTTGGGAAAAAGATTACACCTTCACTTGTAAATGATCTGGTGAGTTACTGTTCAGATTATTGGCTATCTTTTGAATTATGGTTTATGTTATTTTATTTGAAATTGTGCTTGCTTCTTTATTGTTTTTGTTGAGATTTGCACATATCGAAATGGAACTTATATGTGTTGGATAGGCTATTGTGTTCTAATTTAACCAACAGGCAAGAGACCATGATAACATGATTGTCTCATTAAAAAAAGAAGACCATGCATGGTGCATGAGAGTGTGATGATTATTGTACAATATGTAGATATGCTGGATAAATTTGTTAATTTTATTCAGTCTTGTTTACTCAAGGTCGCGCCTTTTTCCCTACAGTGAGTGCTAGCTTTCTATTTTGTCTCACATAAAAATTTGCAAACTCTTTGAATTAAACTGTTAAAATGCATCCTTTTGTCAAATCTCGTACTACTAGTATGTTTTTGTCAGACTATGCGCTGGGCTTTTCTAACTCATCTATCAAGCTAAGTTGAATCTCTTGTTTAATCAAAGAAGTGCAAAGAAATTAACGTATACTCCCTGTCATTTTAGAATGCAGAGGATTTAAATTTAAAAAAAGAAGACTACGGGGATCATAAAGATTGAGGTGTCGGGTGCATTCAAGCCTTGAAATCTTAGCTCACTGATATATCCAAAAATATTAAGATTTGATATGATATGTGAAAATACTTTTATGCTATATTTTTATTTTTTATGAATATATGATTAGAAAAGGAAATGATCAAACATATAGGAGACTGTGTTGGTGTCCTAAACAAGAAGTAAAAAAGAACAGAGGGAGTAATCATACCATCAACAGTTGGCTTAAGTTTTGGGATGTGCACTGTCATGGTAAGCAGAGTCCCAAGATTCTCCACAGCAAATTTAGAGCCAATAACGACAATCCAAGCAAGTAGACAATCCACCAGCTAGTTGCTTTAACTTAATTGTACTTATTGATCTATTATTCAAATCCTGCATGAATAAATTTATCTTTTCTTTGCTATCTAATATGAATTCACTATCCAAATTAGTTACAGAGTTTTGAATATATTTTGTAGGTTGGGGTTGTGTCTGAGGAGAAACTGCTTGATCTTTTAGAGATAGCCATGTCATCAGACACTGCTGAAACAGTGAAAAGGTCCAGAGAACTGATGGATTCTGGTGTTGATCCAATGGCATTAATGTCTCAATTAGCTGGGCTCATAATGGACATCATTGCTGGGACCTATAGATTAGCTGACCCTACTTGTGGTGGAGAAGGAATTGGTGGTCGAAATAGTGAGTATTTCCAATTTACTGGTGCAATACTATCAAGGCATGCCGTTTTATTGAATTATTGCTCATCCATGCGTAATTTTTTACACAGCAAGATCCATTTTATATCATTTTGATTAGGTCGATTAAATTGTTTTATGCTTTTTGTTCATATTGGAATGTGGAGTGTTGTTTTTGAAGTTTGTTCCCATTTCTTATGGTGGGACTGTTTTGTACTTGTGATTCTTATGCTCACTGTGAAAGGTGTTAAATAACACAAAAAATATGATTTTTTAGGTACTATACTACTATAGAGACCAATTCATCATGCATTCTTTATTATTATCACGAATTTTCCTGTTGCACTACTACCAATGGAAGTGTTAAATTATCAGTCTATCACTGTAGTGCTTTTTACCCTAAACTTAAACATTTGCTTTACATCGTTTTTTTTTCAAATGCGCAGGAGAGCACATCATCAAACTTTTAAAACCGGATCAAATTTACTGTTTCAATCCCTCTGTTGGTATTGGTAGTGCCTTTGGCCACATGTCAGTATGTCACCCAGTTTACATTGGTATGGCATCTAGGTGCATGGTTATTGCTTACATGTTCATGAGTTTGTCATCATTGCAGCCACTTGGATGACACACCACCATATAGTGGGTTTACATGGCAAAAATCACCATGAATACCACCATCGAGATTGGACTTGGTACTGTTCAGAAGTTAAGATGACATTTAGTTAGCGGTTTTATGGAGTTCAGGTCATTAGGGTGAAAATTGCACATTTGCACTCCGATGGTAGTTTAGGGACCAAACATAGACTTCTTTCAAAGAACAAATAAAAACACGAATATAACAGTCACTGAGAGGGCTATATCTTAACCAAAAAAAGTATCAATACTATACTACATAATGTATACCGCCACAGCTCGTTATCTTGCTTGGAATCACTGTTTGTTTGTATCTGTATTTGCCCTACTGGTTGGTACTGTTATTTTTAAAGGGTATTTTTTGTATTTCTCCTTAGCCTAGTGTTAGTGGGTGTCACATGGTCTCTTTGTAATACAAGCTACATGCAAGAAAGCTATATAGTGCTATCTACATGAAGTTCTCAAAACACACTTTTGTGTTATGTAGTTACTGATGCTGAGTTGGAAAGATTGCAACAAGCTTTGAAGATTCTTTCTGATGCTGAGAAGCAGATAAGGCTTTCGAGTGAGCGTTCTACATGGTTCACTGCAGCACTGCTCCAGCTTGGTTCTGGTCATAATTCAGAAATAATCCAGTCAAGAAGCAACAGTAAACAAAGTGCCAAAGCAACCAGTGAGACTGTGATGGATGCAGTGAGAGAATCCTCTGCTAGCAGGACTGCAACTCATCCTCTATTCACTTTGCGTGGTTCAAGGAAAACGTTGGACCTCAGAACAGCCAGTGGGCACTCTAGTCCTCAGGGCCTTGTTTCAGTGTCTTCCAGGATGAGGGCCAATGACAACCTAAAGTATGCAGAATGTAGGTCTGTTGACAGAGTTTTACAAGATTCTGCTCAAACAAGTAATTCTTCTGAGCGAAGGCCTATGACTAATGGAAGCTCAGATAATCTTGCTCGAATTTGGAGAAAATGCATAGATAACTGTCACTCGAAGACATTGAAGCAGTTACTCTGTGATCATGGGAAGCTAGCATCTGTCAAAGACTGTGGAGGTAAACCCATACTATGAATGCTGTCTTGTTCTTGCACCATTTTTTATGCCTTAGTTTGTCTTGTTGAGCTCTAGGACCTACCTTCTGGACTAGGGGTAGAGCTGCTAGCCCCACTGCATGGGTCTAAAATTGAGTATTGACCAAATGCTAGTGTCAAAGTAGTTGGATGTTTTGCATTCCAAGATGCTGTAAAAACTAGAGTATTAGTAATTGGCCAATGTTGAACGAAGTTACATAGTTTATTGCTTTCCTCAACCAGACTGGTCATTAACTTTTTATTAACTGTACTTGGTTGATTTAGTGCCTGCATATTAGGCAAAAGCTTAAGAACACATTGATCATATTGAATTCTGTTCTAATGTTGTCATGTTAATATGATTAATGGGATCCATGTAATACAATATATTTGGTTTGACCAAAACATGCATGCGTCAAATTTGGGGCTGGAAGCCTCGAAAGGTAAAGGCTATGCAACCTGTTTATGATGAATGGAGCTGAGTTTAGTGGTTAGAAAATTGAACAAAAGCTGATGCAGTGGAAACAGAGTTGAAGTTGGAGTATCCAGTTAGCAGCTGAAGAGGGCACTAACAAATTTATCTTTGATATCGGCATTTATAATTTCATTAGGTTACATACATACAAACATATCAACCTTTTTACTTAGGTATTTTTTTTAAATTTCAAATTTGACATTTGAAACTTTAACTGATTCAGCATTTTTATGCTAAATTTGGACCAAACCTGTAAGTTGAGCACCACAAAGTATTATTGAGAGGTTGAGGAGGCTTCATAAGGAAGCTCTATGAAAGTTTAGGAATTCCTTTCCCTTTTGTTCGATTTCCTAATGTTTCAATCTAAATTTGAGCTGCTGACATGCCCAACATATTTTTCGTAAACTTTATTTTCAGGCTATTATATTGCTTTCATAGCATTTGAGGGCAGCGATATAAAGTCTCGAGCTCAAAGATTCACGAGCAGCATCAGAAATTCTATGGAGACAGTGCTGAGATGCAATGTAGAAGTCAGGATCGGTTTAATGCCAGATTTTCTTGCTGGAGGACTAAAACTCGAGGAGGACTTGGATGAAAGAGTTGAGTTTGATGTCTTGAGTTGCTCAACAAACAGTGATCGGCTAAAGGGAATTCTAAACCCATCAAGAAATTTAGATTATTCTGAAGAGATTGAGAAAAAACTGGAGAAATTCAGCTGTGCTTCAGCTGCTAGTGGAGGTTTGCAGTCAGGCACCACTGAAGGAAATACTGGAATGCATAGAACTAGAGGGAAAGAAGTCTCTGTTGAACAATCAAAACCTGTGACTGTTGAGGAGCAAAGGTTAGAAAGTGCATGGCTTCAGGCTGTTGAAAAACATACACCTGGGATTTTGAATCAAATGAGACCTGTGAGAAATCAAGTTGTGCCACAAATTAGTGGTGAACAGTACCACAGGAAGTCCTCCATGGACACCATTCTGCCCTCAAGGCAAGTTAAGGAACTGAGCAATGGATTGAAATCCTTAAATATCAGCAGTCATGGTCTCCACCTGAATGGACAAATGGAAAATGGATATGCCATTTCACCAAGTCTCTTGCATAGCAACAGCCACTTGGCAAACTGTGATAATGAGAGTGTGTAAGTAATAAACCATCTTAGTTCTATGGTTTTCTTCTACTCCGTCCAAAAAAAAGCCAATTCCTGGCTACGAATCTGGACATAGGCTATGTCCAGATTCGTAGCTAGGAATTGGTTTTTTTTTGGGATGGCCTACGTCTAGATTTGTAGCAAGGAATTAGTTTTTTTTGGGACGGAGGGAGTACATAATAAACTAATGCATGTAACCTTTACAGAGTAAACCTAGTTCTATACAACATACAAATGTTAGTATGCAAACAAAGCTTTGGTTTTCTAGTCTCATTATTTGGAACAGTGTAGAAAGTGGATACTGACATTAAGGCTACTTTGGTTCCCCGTCATATTGGTCAATTTTGATACACTGCTAGTTTTGGAGTAAAGATTGTTAGGCTAGCTTTGGGATTTGGAATATTCCTCTTCTCCATTTGGTGGTTCAGAATTATTTCGGCCAATTTCCCTGTCTTAGGACACTGATTTATTGCTCAAATAGGAAATGCTCCTTTTCTACTTGTTATGCTTACTATTACTCTGCCTGAGCTTAGCTTACCTATATGTGATTTTCAGGGTCTCTGAGTCCGGAGCACCTGGCTGTCATGGTCTGTTCCCCTGCTGGAAAACTGAAAAATCAAAAAGAAAGGTAAACTATAATTTGGTAACTTCTTGATGTAAGTTTGTTTTGATCGCCTGACCTCACATCTCTTTTGATTTCACTGTGTTTTCAGGTAAAAGGGCAAACTCGTTTGAAGTCATCTTAAGCTGGCAATTTGGTGATAAACAAGTATTATGGTTTGGAATGCAGAAAACACTCATGCATCGCAAAGACGACTCAAATCATTATCTCAAGACGGTTTAAGACACGCACTCGTCACTTTATCCTCACATTTGGCTCCCATTCCGAAATTTAGCAAGTTTGATGGCCCGTGGTGGTGCAAGTCTCAGCCTATTCAATATATGAACTTGTAGAGGGTGATCAAAGTTGGTTATTTAGAAGAAATGTGGATGCGACTTCAAATGTCAACAGAACAATTATGAGTTCATGACCAATTTATGCTTCTTGTACAGACATTTTGATGTGAAATCCCCTTGCCTAGCTGAAGAGATGGGGTGCTTGGCACAGTTAGGATAGCATCCATTTATAATTAAATTTTCTTGTTTCATGCGTCCTTTCTTGACGACAGTTGTTTTATTTTGTACGTGACAACATTTTGGTATATTTTCCCGTTGGTTATCACACCAACCTTTTTTTAGTTTAAAGAGAATGTTAAGAGCTTATGCCATCAACCCCTGATGATGTACAATAACTGGTAGAACCTGCAAGTGTCTAGATTGCTCATTGATTGTTATTTCATCTTTCATCATACTTGAATCTTGCAGTTACATTGGTGAATTCCATCCTTTTTTGGTTTTCTGCCTTCCTAACATTATCCCCGGTCTCTGTACTCCGTTCAGTTTCTACGAGGCATCTATACTCCATACCCTTCCAGATTCAAACTAAATATGCTTTATTGACCAATTTAGCCAACTAAAATGATACCATTGGGTTTGTATGTATATTGCTATGATCATAGTTTCATAACTGGTAACATATGGAACAGAGAACTTCAAAGACACATTCTACTGCAAAGAACAGCAAAATTTTTAGCAAGATTCTTAGAAAAAAACCCTCTGGAATAGATAAAGGAGCAGTGAAGCGCACACAAAACGATGGCGCGAAAAGTAAAGAGCCAAACTTTAAAATTTTCTTGATTATTACAACCCAAATCAAACCTACTATTGGGCCTATTGGGCACAACTAACCACTCCGGCCCAACAACACACTTCAAGATCCCTCGCGAAACCACGCAACTCCTCCAATTGCGCTCCATCCACCTCCATGAGAAGAAGCTCCTAGAACCTACCTACCTACCAACCGTCTCGACCCATCTGGAGTTCTCACCCCTCCTCGCCATCCATGGCGTCACCGCGTATAAGATGCTCGTGAACCCTTGCATTCTCTCAAGAAACGATCAGAGAGAGACACGGACACGTCGATCGACATTGTCGGAGCGAGAGCGAGCTAGACAGCAGCAGGTAGAAGGCTAGAAGCAATGGCGGCGGTGGAAAGGAAGGTTCTTGCAATGGTGGCAGCGGCAGCGGCGGCCATGGTGGTGGTGGTGGGCTTGGCGCCGCGGGCCGCGGCGCTGGTGCCATACGGCTACGGTGGGCTCGGAGGAGGGCTGTGGGATCACCTGCTCGACGACCCGTTCCGGGTGCTGGAGCAGTCCCCGCTGGGGGTGGTGCCGAGGCCGGCGGCTGGGGTCGCCGGCGATCCGGCGGTGGCATCGGGGGCCGTGGCGCTGGCGCGATGCGACTGGAAGGAGACGCCGGAGGCGCACGTGGTGACGGTGGACGTGCCCGGGGTGCGGCGGGAGGACGTGCGGGTGGAGGTGGACGAGGCCAGCCGCGTGCTGCGCGTCTCCGGCGAGCGGCGCGCCGAGGAGGAGCGCGACGGCGAGCGGTGGCACCGCGCCGAGCGCGCGGCGGGGAGGTTCTGGCGGCGGTTCAGGATGCCGCCCGGCGCAGACGTCGGCCGTGTCGCCGCACGCCTCGAGGAAGGCGTGCTCACCATCACCGTGCCCAAGGCGCCAGGCCACCGCGGGCGGGAGCCGCGCGTCGTCGCCATCGACGGCGCCGGCGACAAGGCGGACGCGGAGGTGGTCGAGACGACCAAGGCCGAGATGTGAGCACCGTGAGCGAGTAGTGATCGGCTGTCAAGTGATGATGCTCATCTTAAGTGTGTAATCAGTGTGTCTAATACGTCTAAATATAATATGGTCGTAATCAAGTTTGCTTAATTTGTGCGTGGGAAAAAAATATTTGCCCTTAACGTCCAAGAAGGCTTGCATGTTATTATGCTGCTTATAATTTCTCATTTGATAATTAATTAACGACCTGATCCAAAATTCCAATGCCAATTACCTTGTTCCATCTGAAACTAAATGCTCATGTTTTGAATTTGGTTAACACGAAGGAATTTTGAGCTTATCTGTTTGAAGTTGGAACTTGCATGTAATCAAGATAGAAGTAGGATCAGTTGGACTTAACACTAGTAGATAACATGTAATTCGAAGGTGATCACCAACCAGATATGGAGGCAGATAAATGGATTGATCTTCCAAAATATGCATGAGGGCTTCTGCTTGAGCAGCAACCAACCAGATGTAGGGCCTCTTTTGTTTCTTCCCTTATGTTGTGCTTTTACCACTCTACTCCCTCCGTTAGATTAGTACTAGATTAGGCACCACCACATAGTATTATAAAATTTGGAAAGGGGGCATGTTCAGATTCGTAGTACTAGGTGGTCCTCCTGTCCAGATTCGTAGTACTAGATGATGTCTAATCTAATATTATGTTGCTATATTTTGGGACGAAGGGAGTATAATTATAATGATGGGCATGTCTGTCGGTCCCAGTTTTGGAAACCGAAAACCTCATGTGTTTCCTGTACCAATCTCTAGATCAGTGGTTAGTACATGCTAAAGGGTTAATTACCTTCATTACGGTCGATACGACCATGACTTATCAGATAAACAATAGCGGAAAACCAGATTAGTAGTAGGCCCAACAACATGCCCACAAGCATTTGATTGGGGTAGCAACCTAGCATCAACCGACACTTTGTTTACCCTGCCGAGCGTGCGACACGCTAGCAAGGTATTCTCTTCTGACCTGGTCTTCTGCTAAAAAAAAATGTAAATTAAGCAACCATGAATACAAACGTACTCAGCAAGCCACCACTACAACATGCAATGATGCATACAAGGTTCAAGGAAGGCCAAGGTTACTTTGCAGAAAGCTAATTTTCATAAACATTTTCACATACCTATTACCTAACCATTTTAACTAGAAAAACGTTAAGTTCAATTGTTTAACCATTCTCTGTGAGGGCTGTGTCAACCTTCCCAAGCCATCCTTGGGTTGGTTTACCCCCAAGCTCAATTATTCATGTTACCTTCATTGGAACCTACCCTCACTCTAGGTAGTTCCATAAGCCTCTAGCATATCCCATTCATATCCTAAGTCAAATTAAAAGTTTATAAATCTAGTCAAGAATAGTACAAGTCCTGGCGCTCTTTTAACCGCGAGCACAGCTATTCGAATAGATTGGTTTACTCAGACTGCAGTAGATGTATGCTTTACCCGCACTCCGTGACGTGCCCAACACATGAGACTTGTCACGGCCTAGTTTTTTAGGTTCCAACAAGGTGTGGTACCTGCTCCATGAACTGTGCATCCCCATCTTCCTACCTAGCTCCTGGAACTAGTAGGGAGGGGCGTTCTGGCGTTCCCAGGATACAAAGGGAAGAAGTCTTAAGCACAGTAAGACCAATTTTAGTGTTAGTCCTCACACCTTGCGTGAACTTGTCATGCCTCGCATGACTTACATTACTACGGTTCTGAACCACAAATGACTAAGGTACCGCCCCTGCTGGTGGCCTTACTCTTCTAGGTCTACACCCATTCGAGAAGATGCGGTCGTACTCAGTTCGTTTCCTGTCTGTTTTCTTGACTCGGTCCTTAATTGACTAGGGTCGGCACTAGCCTTTGCAGGAATCCACCCAAGTCATTCAGCCGCCCTAGTTTAAAGGAGTTTTGTTGTTATTAAGTTTTAGGTTTTCGCAAACAGTTTTCCATGTGTTTCACGAGATGGCAAAACATGTCTTAATTCGCTTTCCACTAATCACCGCTACCATGGCGATTATCTCCTGACATGAGTATTTCATGAAATATACATCTAATAAGCATTACTAAGCATGTGTCAATAATTTCACTAATGACTCTATTACCAGTACAGCTAACAAGATACAGGAAATCAATATCAATGAAGGTATAAGAAGAGTTGGGTACACATTTTAAATATAGCATGCAGTTTATTTGTAAACAAAACGTTTTTGCAATATAGATACAACATGATCACGTAGGGGGTCGTGATGACTTGCCTCACTCATGGCAATTTGTAATTTAACTTGCCCGTTTACCCTTGATTCAACCTTCATCTCCTCAGATGGCTCCTTCACGATCCTCTCGATGGCGGCTCGACCTAGTTTATGCGAGAAAAAACAATTACAACAATCAACTAACACACAAGGTCATAAACCTAATGTTAAGGAGGTCTAAGAGGCAGCCAATCCTATTCTACGTCCAAAACTAGGGAGCTTCTAATCTAAGCAAAAGGTTAAGGGTTTGGCTTTGGTTTTTTCTATACAGCCTCTGGAGGGCACGGCTCTGGGGAAACTAACGTGGGGCTAGGGACTAAGCTAGCTATAGGGTTAGCAACACATCACACATTTTCCTATGGTGATTTATCCTTAAGGTGATTTAGATAGCTTCTTCCATTTATCCTTTTTATTTGGAAAAAGAGGGTTTTGGATATATTAATTATGTCTTCCTCACATTTTGGATTTTCAGGTTCATCTTTGTTTCATGTTTTAGGGTTATAAAACGTGCTTAGCATATTTTGAGAGTCAAGATAATTATTATTTTAGTCAAAATCTTGCTAGGGGTAGTTTTTAGTATGGTTACTAACTAACCATTTTGGTGTATTTAGCAATTTGTGCATCAAATGTATTGGTGGTCACCTTTGTTTCTGCTTTAGAAGATAGATATTGAATTTACAAAATTAGAAACAAGTTTCACTCAATTTAGAGTTTATTTGAATTAGTTATGAATTTTCAAAGGTTAATCCAGGTTTTACTTCACTGAAAAAAAATCCTTTTTATTTCTATTCCGAATTATTTTCCTAAAGGAAAGGGTTTTGTTTCACTGACAGGTGGGGTTCAGTTAGTTTATTTATTTAAAACATTATTTTTATAAGGGAAAAAGCACTGAGCCATTGACGGGTGGGGCCAAGGTCAATTTTGACTGGGTCAAAATGGCCATCAAATGGCCGTGGGCCCGCATGTCATTGACTGCAATACCAAATATGGTTTTAATTAGAAACTCAACCTGAATGGCCCACATGTCAGCCTAAATATGTTAAACACTTTATTAACTTAATTATTTTCAATAGCCGTTAACCCAAGACATGACGTGGGGCCCAGTCGTCAGCCTCTCTCCTCTCTACTTAATCTCTTGCCTCACTTTCCCCTTCGCTTCTCTGTTGCCCTACCTCTCCATCCTCTCTCTCTCTCTCTCTCTTGCTCTGCTCTCATCCCCGCACGGGAGCACCGACGCCAGGCTGGGGTTGGCCCGCGCGCGGCCCAGCTGGCCTGGGGCCGGGGGCGGCCGGCGGCAGGAGTTCAGCCGGGCTCCGGCCGTCCGTGGGTGGCGGCGGAGCAGCGGCGGCAGCCCACCGACGCCACCGCGGCGGCAAGGCGGCGCGGCGGTCCCGGGATTCAGGCGCCAGCCAGGGAACGACTCCCTGGGAGGCAAAGACCGGAGCCGAGGTTGCGGGCTCTTCGGGATGTTGCCAAGGTTTCTTGGTGGTTGGTGGCGGCTGCGAAGGCGGGAGCTCGCTGCTGCCATGGTCGCGACGGGGCAAAGCTCGGTTCTCCGGCGAATTCGCCGTGCCTGTAGCATTCCCGCCAGTGCAGTGCTCGTGGGGGCAGTTCCGTGGTGAGGGAGGAGGTTTCCCCTCACTTGGCTCGCTCGGAGCGGTGCTGAGGCACGTCGGGTTGGGTGGTCGCCACTACGGCACGGGGGAACTACTACGGCGGCAGTACTCCGACGGGGGACAACCAAATTGGCCAGGGCTTGGGGTACTAGAGGAGGTTGGGAGGATGTAGGCACGGTGGCTTGCCACGGGATGGCCGGGTCAGGGAGGATGACTGTTCGTGGTCGTGGCCGTGCGCGGGCAGAGCGCGGTGCGGCCGCTGGTGGCTACGTGCACGGCACCACGGCGTGCTGCTGGCGGCGGCGCCTGTTGGCGATCACCAGGTCGAACACCTAGCGGGCGCACTGTAGCTGAACCGGGAAATTTCCGGAAGGCAACGAGCAGAGCGCGAAGAACAGAGGAAGAAAACAGAGCAGCGCTCGAGAGGGAACTTGGGCGATTTTTCTGTGTGCTTTATTACTCAAAACTGAGATTACACTTTACAAGAAAATGATCTAGGCTACTTATAGAACATCTAAGATCTGAAATGCGTAGATCACGTTGCCCACTCGCCATGATGTCGCGCGCTTTGCCCGTTCCGCCTCGGCGTGGCGCGGTCCTCGCGCATCTTCTCGCCCAGGCATCTCGCCAGGTGGTTGCTCCTGCCGTTGCAATTCGCTAGGACCGAGTCCATGGCGCCACGCCATCGGGTTAACAATAACATTCTCCCCCTTAGCCCTGGCATGGCCCAAGTTCGCGAACTCCCAGTAGGTGGCGTGCCGTCGCCAGCTTCACCGCTGGTAGTCCTTTCGTTAGCGCGTCCGCCCGCTGTTCCTCAGTTCGGAAGAACTCAATCACAATCTGTCCATCCTCAACACGCTCACGAATAAAGTGATATTGTGTGTCAATATGTTTGCTCCGACCATGGAACACCGGATTCTTCATGAGGGCGATGGCAGACATGTTGTCGACATATAACTTCATCGCCTTCGCTTCAACACCGATCATCTCCCCCAGTAACGCCCGCAACCACAGTGCCTGGAGTGCCGTGGCAGTGGCGGCCATGAATTTCGCCTCGCATGACGACAGTGCCACTGTCTTTTGCTTCTGGGAACACCACGTGACTAGGCTATTATTGATGTAGAAGGCCATGCCGCTAGTGCTTCGGCGATCGTCAATGTCACCGGCCAAGTCACTATCGGTGTAGCCGGTGATTACCTCCGTGTCGCCGCCTGCGGCGTACATGAGACCGCAGTCGATCATGCCTTTCAAATACCTCAGGATTTGCTTCATTGCTTTGAAGTGCATCACTGTCGGCCGTTCCATGAAGCGGCTCGCCACGCCAACGGCGTATAACAAGTCAGGTCTCATATGTAACAGGTATCGGAGGCAACCGATGACACGACAATACTCTGTCGCGTCCACCTGGTGTCCCTCGGTATCCTTGTGCAGCTGCGATTTTGGTTCAATGGGAATTGTAGTGGAATTGCAGTCGATCATTCCAAATTGAGACAGCACCTTCCTGGCGTAGGCAGTTTGCTTGAGAGAGATGCCGTCCTCCCCCTGGAAGACTTCTATGCCGAGATAGTACGTGAGAAGCCCGAGATCACTCATCTCGAACTCCCCTTTCATCTGCTCCTTGAACACCACGATCTCCTTCGGATCCTCCCCTGTTACAATCAAATCATCAACATAAACACCAACGATGACGCTGGTGCTCCCTTCTTCGCGTGTGTACACGGCCTGTTCCTGACTGCACCGGGTGAAGCCAATTTCCTTCAAGCTTCTGTCTAGGCGCGTGTTCCACGCCCACGGTGCCTGTCGCAAGCCATACAGTGCTTTGTGCAGCTTGAGCACCAACTGTTCCTTGCCTTGCGCGACATAGCCCTTTGGCTGCGCCACATAGACCTCCTCCTCGAGATCACCATTTAGGAACGCCGATTTGACGTCGAGATGGTGCACCTGCTATCGCCGATTCACCGCGATAGCAAGCACAACACGCATAGTGTCTAGCCTTGCCACTGGCGCGAAAACTTCCTCGAAGTCCACACCTTGTTTCTGCACGTACCCCTTCGCCACCAAGCGAGCCTTGTGCTTGATGACTTCGCCGGCAGTATCTTTCTTCAATTTGAATATCCACTTGAGCCCAATGGCTCTGTGGCCGGACAGCAACACCGAAAACAGCCACGTCGCGTTCCTTTCGATGGCTTCGATCTCCTTGGCCATGGCGTCCTCCCACGCCGGCTGGCTAGCGGCCTCATAGTACGTAGACGGCTCCTTCATCTCCGCAAGCAATGCGTCGGCCTCGTCATAGACGAGATCCACGCTAGCCGCATCTTGCATAATGTCGTCGATGTGTCTATATCGAATAGGCCAATTCTCGTTGTTGACCGTGTCACTGGGCTGCAGCGTGCCCTGCACACCAGTTGGCGATGTTGGTGGCGTCCTGGCTGGAGTCCCCGCTGTCGTAGCCTCCACCGCCGGCGCCACACCGGGTGACTCCGGGGCGGCCTGCGCCACTGGTGTCACTGTGCCCACGGGAGTTCCCGCGCCTGCTCCCCCTTCGTCCAGTTGCTGTTCACCATCAAGCGCCTCCTCGACAATGAACTCCAATGTGACTCCACCACCTGCGGATTCATTCCATGGCCATGCAACATTTTCGTCGAACACAACATCACGACTTACAACAATTCGGCCACGACGAGGGTTGAATAGCCTATGTGCCTTGCTCCCCTCTTCGACACCGAGGTACACGAGCGTCTGGCTGCAATCGTCGAGCTTCTTTAGGTGCGGTGCGGTGATCTTCGCGTGTGTTGTACACCCAAACACACGGAGGTGTGCCATGTGTGGTTTTCTCCCCGTCCACCCCTCGAACGGAGTGCGATCGCCCATCACCTTTGTTGGCAGCCGGTTGAGTAAGTACACCGAGTGCCACACCGCCTCTCCCCACAACTTGCTGGGCACTGACATGCCCTTCAAGAGCGAGCGCGCCATGCTCATCACAGTTCTGTTATGGCGCTCCATGACGCCATTTTGTTGCGGTGAGTACGGTGCCGTCAAATGTCGTTGGATGCCTACTTCATCGCACAAGCGCCCGAGTTCGCTAGACAGGAACTCGCCGCCGCGGTCTGACCAGACCGTCTTGACATGGCGGCCAGCCGTGTTCTCGGCTAAAGGCTTGAACTTGGCAAAAGTTGGAGAAGCTTGATCCTTTGATTTAAGCACAAACACCCACATCCAGTGAGTGAAATCATCTACTAGTAGCATGAAGTAGTGATTATTGGCCATGGTTGACGGTGTGATTGGCCCACAGAGATCAATGTGGACAAGCTCGAGCGGCTCCTCCGCTCGGTAATTCGCCATTGCTGGGAACGGTTTCCGCGTCTGCTTCGCCACCAAGCACGCCTGGCAGAGCTGATTTGGATGGTTGATTACTGGTATTCCCGCCGCCATTCCCTTGTCCACCAGGAACTTCATGGCCTGGAAGTTTACGTGACCCAGCCGTGCATGCCAGAGCCATGCGGTATCCTCCAATCTGGATAGGAGACACACTGGATGCGCCAAATTTAGCTTAATGCGATAGAGCCGATTTGACGTGTGCCTCACCTTCATCACCAGACGCCAGGGATTTTTGTCGAACACCTCGAGTTCGCCCTCATCCATCACCACCATGTACCCTGTTTCAGTCAGTTGCCCGAGACTCACCATGTTACAACACAGGCTCGGTATATAGTAGACATCGTCCAGCAGCCACTGATCTCCAGTTTTGCACGAGAAAAGAATTGAGCCCTTTCCTCTAATCTGCACCGATGAGGCGTCACCGAATTTCCCCCGCCCAGTCAGTGTCTCATCTAGCTCTCGAAACTTGAGCTTGTCTCCCGTCATGTGATTGCTAGCACCGTTGTCAAGGTACCAGACATCCCCGGCGGCCGCGCCGCCATCAGCAAGCAGGAGCTTGGGCCATACGTTCTCCTCTTTGATCACGAGACCGCTTTGTTCCTCACACTATGTCGGCTCCTCCTCCGACACAGCGAGCAGCAAGGCTGGCTCGGTGTCGCCAACCCTCATGAGATGGGCCTCCTCTTTCTTCTTTGGTGCGCGGCACTGATTAGCATAGTGCCCATACTCGTTGCAATTGAAGCACTTTATGTGACTCTTGTCACGGCCACCGCTGCCAGAGTTGGTCACCCCTTCCTTGCGCGGCAATCCACCGCTGCCCCCTTTGCCGCGGCCTTTGCCACGCCTGCGGCCACCCTGGCCACGGTTCCCGCCATCTGCGGGTGACTTGTTCTTCAGGCTCGACGAGGACTCGCCCCCGTCTTTCTTGAACTGAGCTTCCCACTCTGCCTGTGTGAGGAGCACGTGGCCGTCGGCATTACCGTTGGCAGCCGCGTCCTTCTTGAGCGTGCGCTTCTCGTAGGTCTTGAGCCGTCCCACGGCTTCTTCGAATGGGAGGTTGTCGAGGTCATAAAATTGCTCGATGCCGGCGATGACGTTGAGGAACTTCTCTGGGACGGTGTCGAAGAGTTTCTTCACCATTGCAGCGTCATTCAGGGTGCCCCCTAGGTTGGAGTACCGCACGGACATGGCGGTGAGTCACCCAGCATACTGGTCGATGGATTCGCCTTCCGCCATACGCATCGTGTTGAAGTTGCTCTTCAACGTTTGCAGGCGTGCGTTCCGCACTTGGTCCGCTCCGATGAATCTTGTCTTGAGGCAATCCCAGACCTTCTTCGCCATCCGTTTCTTGGCCACCTGCATGAGGAGGTCCTCTGGGAGTGCCTGGAATAGGTGCGACTTCGCCTTCTTGTCCTTCTTCGCGTCGACGGCCATCCCGGCTGCCGGTTCGACCGCCTCCCAGATACCCTGGTCCTCCATCATCGCCTGCACCCGAATTGCTCAACTGGTGTAGTTCGTTGCCGTTAGCTGCGGGTAGAGGAATGCACTCCCTGTGCTTCCTCGAGCTGTGTCCGCCGTCACAATGGACATGGCTCTGATACCACTTGTTGGCGATCACCAGGTTGAACACCTAACGGGCGCACTGTAGCGGAACTGGGAAATTTCCGGCAAGGCAACGAGCAGAGAGCGAAGAACAGAGGAAGAAAACAGAGCAGCGCTCGAGAGGGAATTTGGGCGATTTTTCTATCTGCTTTATTACTCAAAACTGAGATTGCACTTTACAAGGAAATGATCTAGGCTACTTATAGAACATCTAAGATCCGAAATACGTGGATCACGTTGCCCGCTCGCCACGACGTCGCGCGCTCCGCCCGTTCCGCCTCGGCGATGCGCGATCTCGCCCAGGCATCTCGCCAGGTGGTTGCTCCTGCTGTTGCAAGTCGCTAGGACAGAGTCCATGGGGCCACGCCATCGGGTTAACAATAACAGCGCCGGCGGCCTACCAGCCTTGCCATCGCAGGAACACGTGGAAGGAGAGAAGATGGGGTGGCGGCTCGGGTCCTCACCGGGCGGCAGCCAGGGAGCGGCATACCGGGCGGCAAGACGCGGCGGGCGGTGACGTTCGGTGTTGACGCGCGGTTCGTCCACAGGAACATCTGGTCTTCTCCCTCCTCGTTCCTCTCTTGGTCAGGGCACGGCTCGGGCACGGGAGCCTGCAGGGGCTTCGGCTATCGAGCGGCGTGTCCCGGGGTCTCCGCTCCGCTCGTTGTCTTGGCTGGGGAGCGAGGTCACGCGGAAAGGGTGCAGTGGCTCGGTGCAGCGACGCGAAAGGGAGACTCGACCTGGGGAGGTGGCTTTTAAAGGGCTCGCCGGCTTGGGCTCGGTGACCGGCTGCGTCTAGAGCTTGAGAGGTCACAGGCGAGTGGCGGTGGCAGAGGAAGGGGCCAGGCCAAGGAAGTCGTCGCCAGTTTAATGGCGGCATGGGCGTCGTCCTTCTCTCCCTCTGGCGGACGTGCGAGTCTGTCCTGACGAGGACGCGGGATTCGCGGTCAGTGACGAACGCGAAGGGGCGACCCTGTGTGTCCCTGTATGTCTGACGCGGCGGGGTACGGGGTGGACCGGCACGAGCGTGGGCGGTGCGGGACACCGGTCTGAGCGCAGACACAGAGAATGGCTGCGGTGCACGGGACAGAAGCAGCACAGCGCGGCCTCTTGCGCGTACTCCGCGGTGCGGCGAGGTGGTGCACGACGTCGGCTGTGACTGGGGCGGCCCGCCACGGAGCAGCGACGTGCAGGCGGCACGGTCCGCGGCGTGCGGCGCACGAGAGGGCAAGCAGGCAGGGGCGCACGGCTTGGTCCACCAGGGGTTCGGGACGTTCGGGCGAGCGGCGCGTCGCACGGCGGGTAGCTTGGCATGGCATCGCACAGGCGGCAGGACCTGGCGGCGACGTCGGACTGCGGTGAGGCTCACCGGTTGCATGGCTCGGCGACGGTCACGGTGGCGCGGCCGCACGGGACGAGGCCTGACTCGACGGCGCGCACGGCTAGACGGGGCGTCGCGCAGGCGTGCAGCCGTAGCCATGGCGACGGTGGAGTTTGGACCGTCCCCGTCGAGCGACGGCGGACTCCAGCGTGTGGTTGGCGGCCACGGCAAGCGGGTGGCGACGCGGCTTCGGAGTGGCGCATGTGGGTAGCCGCGGCGCACAGGAGGCGCGCGGCGCACAGAGCAGCACGCCCGGGGCCGAGAAGGCCGGGAGTGGTGGCTGTGTAGCGGCGGTAAGACGGAGCTCGGTTTCCCAGAGAAATTCGCCGTCTCCGTGGAGCGGCGGCCTCCATGCTGCTCCAGGGAGCTTTGTTGGAGCGTGAGGAAGGGTTTCCCCTCAACAGGCTTGGCCGGAAGTGCTCCCTGGTTGGGTGGCATATGGCGGTTCTCTCCCTGGCGCAGCGGAGTGAGCACGGCGCCGGCGTCGGGGCGAAATCGACAGCGCGGGGCACGGTGCCACCTACAGGAAGCCTAGGGACATCCATCGGCAAGATGGTGGCGCTCGAGCTAGCCTGGGGGCGGCGGAGCGCTTCGCGCGATCACCGCGGTGCCGAACAGAGCACGAGCCGAGTGCTCCCGTGCGCGTGCGCGCGGGTGTGCGTGCGCGGCGGCGTGCCGATTGCGGCAGTGCCAAAGGTCTAGCGGTACTGGCATCACAGGAAGACGGCGGGGGTGAGGAGACGGGGAGGCGGCAAGGAGGCTCGGCCGATGGGGCTCAGGCGGCAGCCACGGCGAAGTGGCCTGGCCGCGGCCGGCTGGGCGGCTTGGCTGGCTGGGTTCGGCTAGGCAGCCTGGCCGACTCGGCCAGTTGGGCCGCCTGGTAGGATGGGCTGGAAGGCCGGCCGCTGACTTGGGCCACCCGATTCGAGATGGGGTGTCCATGGCCTGGTTGACAAACCGGGCTGACCTACCCTAGTTGTTGGGCTGGCCTACTCTGGTGACTAGGCCTCTCAGGCCTGGATGCCGAGTCGGGCTAGCTTAGCTGGCCTGGTAGGCCGGCATGGTTGCTAGCTGGGCTAACAGGTTGGTGGACTGAGTTAGCAGGGAGAAAGAGATAGGTTGGGTTGGGCTAGAGAAGGTTAGAGTTAGCATTATTCTAGTTGGGTGGGCCGGCCCAATAACATGTAGATTTTGGAAAATAGGTTTTTATGTTTTGAAAATATTGTTTATTAGGAGGAGTGATCAAAATTATTTTATTTGGTAATTGGAGTTAGAGTTTATATATTTTAACTCATATATTTGGATGATGCTTGTTGTACTTTGGTAATCAACTTGATTTCTGTATATATATATATATATATATATATATATATGTATATATATATATATATATATATATATATATATATATGTATATATATATATATATATATATATATATATATATATATATATATGTATGTATGTATGTATGTATGTATGTATTATTCGAGTTTATGTGTTTCATTAGCATTTGGATAATTGGGGATTAAAATAATTATTTTAATCCTTGCCTTTTATTGTCATATTACAAACTTGATTGTCGGCTTGTATATTTATAAATTGAAAATTAAATGGGTATTTAATTTCCTTTCACTTGTATAATATTTTCTTAGGTAAAGTTTATAATTTAAAGAATCTAAGTAAATTATGAGGTTTAATACTTTCTTGGGTCTATTTAATGGGCACTATCAAGCAATTCATAGAAAGACGCAGCATGATGAAAAAAAAAGTTTTAAAAATTTCGAAATTTTACAGATTTTTGTTACCACAATTGTCAGGATGTTACAATGTCGATGTCTGCTCTACCCCTTCCATGGATCTAACAACTGTATCATCTATCTATATGATGATCAACGGAAGATTTAGGTGAGGAAACTCCTCCCCCTGTTGACCTCCAAGAAAAATGCAGCCGAGAAGAGATATCTGAAATATTCACTTTCTTCTCTTTTGTCTTTGTAGGATTCAGGTGATCCATCTAATTTTTGTATGTCTTTTCTCCCTTCTTTCTCTCTTTTTTCCCTTTTTCCTGCAAAAATATTTATTCTTATTTACTGTAAAATTTTAATCATAGGGCTTATTTGGATAATAGGATAGAAGGGATGAGATAGAGACATGGAAATGTGTAAAGGGTGAAGATGAAACGATGGAAGAAAATGGATGGTTAAGATTAAAAGATACCCTTTTGGTGGATGATTAATCTTTTCTTTATTCCACTAGTGCGGATTTGACAAAACATCCACCCCCTGCTCCAACCAAACAAACAAAAAAGAAGAGTAAAAAAGGATCCCGTAGTACCACTAAACCTTGTCATCCTATACCATCCCGCACAATACTCATTGGTCAGGCCATAAATAATAGGTTATCTGTATAATATTTTCACATCATAATTACAAAAAATTATAAATTAAGTTGTTGTACCACAAAACTACACATTTAACATTTAATTTATTATAAAACTATAAATTTAACCAGCTATATCATAAAACTATAGATTTAGCACATAATTTATAGCAAAACTTCATATGGTAGATTCATTCTTGCATCGTTTGTTATTCTGATGGAACTTTCAAAATACGTAACTTTGCAACAAATTATGTACTAAATCTGTAGTTTTTTCACACCGTGGCTTAAGTATGTAACTTTATGACAAATTTCAATTTGACATATGATACAACGGCTTAAATATATAGTTTTGCTAAAGTATTTGTAGTTTTGTGGTACCTACTCAAAATTTTTTATCCTATTTTTTTTTACCTTCCGGTCATTTAAGACCATGTTTGGTAGAGCTTTAGCTCTCAGATTCTGATTCAGTGGAGCTGAAGCTCTACTAAATAGTCTAGCTTTACTAAAAAATAAAGTGAAGTAAGCTGGAACTGGTCCGAAAAATTAAACAGTGAGGTAAAGCGGCTTTCGAGTAGCTCCACACTCTAACTCTAGCTCTGAGAGTTAAGCTCTAACAAATAAGGCCTAAGTAACCGAACCGAACCGTGGACTAGGCTCCACTCCTGTTTTTTGGGGGTTGGACACCTGTTTTTTCAACTATTGCTTTAGTTGACATCAAGTCAACTGTATTTGAGTCGGAAAAAAATGTGTTCAAAAGGACAACACTCATCTAGATTGTAAGAGCTCCCTAGGATGCTCACAATAGTACGATGTTTGTGCATTGTACGATTCAACAAAGCCACAAATAGTACTGGTAGGAAAACAGTGGCATCTCATGTTATTTCGCAATGGACTGTGATTTTTTTAGATAGAGTACCTCAAAAATAGAAGAAGGTACTCTTTCCGTCATAGAAAGACATGATTTGTAGTATTTAAATTTTATTTTAAAAATTAATTTTTATTCTTGTACCTCGGTATACAAATCGAGAGGTTTAATGAGCATAAACCTCGACGGTGATGGACCGATTTGCTGCCGGCTGCCAGGAGGATTATATATATGAGCTCTTGAGTATCGATCAGCCCTCGATCATTTGCTTAGAGCAGTCCAGTGATGAAAAAAATTTGAAATTTTTTTTTGGCCTTTTGCAAATATATATGGTGGAGTGGGGAATTAGCAAAACTATTGCTCCTCCGTGGCCTCGGGAAGCAGCACCGCATGGTCCCGTGGCCTGGGGAAACAGCAACGCGAATTCCTGCGCCTCCAACGCGTGGAACCACGCGGGATGGGGCGGTCCCGTGTTTCCAACGCGCGGAACTGCACGGGACAGGGCGGTCCTGCGGATCGAAGGCATGGCACCGCGTGGCGAGCGGACCCGCGCGCCCATCCTGTGGCACCGCTCTGCCAGAGGGGACAACGGTGCCGCGCTCCCATCCCACGGCACCGGTCGGGACAGGCGGTGCCGCACGGCCAATCCGTGGCACCGCGAGCAGTGACAACGGTGCCGCGCACCCATCCCACGGCACCGTGTTTTGTCCTCTCCCCGCCGACGCAACTAACTAGTTAACTTTCACTCCGCCGATGCAGCTGGCCACTCAAGTTCACGTCCTGCCTTTCGAGAACCCAACGTGCGAGAAAAAAATTGGAGTACGCGCCGTTAAACACAGTGTTCTATCACTTCACGTCACTTCTGTCTATCTCTTTACTATCTCCTCTGTTTTCGTTATGTTGCCTTCCCAGGAATAAAAGGATGGCGAAGGAAGAGAGTAGCAAGGATTTGCTCTCTCCGGTCGCTCTCTTCAGGTCTATTTTGTTTGCTCTTCTCAGTTTAGTTCGTATCTCTGCTTACTCTCTTGTGCTCTCTTTCGCATAGGAGGAAAGAAGGAGAACTAAGAGAGAGGTGCAAGCGGCAGAGGAGGAATCTGGTAGTAGGGTAATACATAGGTAATTTAGTTTAAATATTTTATGAAGTATTTTGCTCGTACGCATTAGAGTGAAATACTAGTTTTGACGTAAATAATAGTTTGTTGTATAAATATTCTCTGCGCTTGCTCATTTCAGCTGTTATTTGCATCAGAAAAAAGAAGAACAACGAGAGAGGCGCAAGCGGTAGGGGACGTGAAATTGAGAACTGTACATTCTGGAGGTTAGAAGAAGCACTCAGTGAGAGATCCTTCCACAGGTAATTGAGTTTATAAAATTTTATGAAGTTTTTTGTTATACGCATTAGAGTAAAATATTAGTTTTGACGTTAATATCAGTTTGTTGCATAAATATTGGTTGTATAGTTGTATTTAGTGTATATATAGTAAATATTCGTCGATTTGTCATAAGTTATGTGGAGGCCATGGGCCCCAGGTACCTCATGAGAAGCATATGGGCCACTCGGACAGAGGATGGGCCTAATCTTGTAATTAGAGATACAATAGGACTCGGCATATATTACCTCGCACGATAAGGAAAGGATATAGTCATAGTCGGGCACGTTGTATTCCTAGTAGAAAATCCCTTGGTCGGAGTCCGACTGGGATTCTTACTATGTAACCCTGTCCCCTGGTATAAGGAGAGGCAGGGCGCCCCCTGAGGGCTCACCAGAGAAACCTCAAAGGCAATACACCACAACTAGACATAGGGTATTACCTCATCTCGAGGGCCTGAACCAGTATAAATTGTTCCATGTTCCTTTGCAGTCCATCAAGTTTAGGTCTCACGAGTAGTCCATATTCTTATTGCCGATACAAAACATTGACAGCTGGCGTGTCAGGTAGGGGCATCATCGAGATCATCTTTGACAAGCTTGATGGATTCAACCACTGGAGTCAACGGCATCAACTTCTTCCCCGGGCAAACGATCACCTTCGGGAGCCTCGACTTCGTCGCCGACAAGTTCAGCAACCTCACCCTGTCCGACTCGGATCTGATCCAATCGGCCAGGAACCAAGCCGACTCTGCGCCGGTCGGCCCACGTAACACTGCAGCAATCCTCGTCAACATGCTGTGGCAATCTTCAACATGCCCGGTCTCGGGACAACTCTTTCTTTCGGTGTTCGACTTGGACTCGGCCTTGAGCCGACCTAGATCAGGCTAAGAAAGGAGGAGATCGTCAATCTCCCGTTTGGACTCAGCGACACCATGGATATCTTCAATCAACATCTAATGCGGCAAACCCGATCCCCTAGAGTTCGACTCGGATACGGCCCATAGCCGCTTGAGATCGGATCTAGGGAGGTCGGAGTCGTAATTACCCCCATCAACTACTCTGATTTCAACTCTAAGTCGGACAGCAGTTTGGGAAGCTTCTCTCCACCACGCAAAGTCTTCATGGCGTCCAAGGGCTCTACTTCCACTCAAGTGGCATGTCGACTACGCGAGCAGCAAGAAGAGGAGGCCCGCCGACTGCGAGAACAACTGGAGGAAGAAGCAAGACACCTGCACGCCGAGCGCGACGCCTGCAACGACGATCTGCGTAGGGTTGGGCGGACTGCTCAACAGCAAATTCTCCAAACCCGAGTTGGCGACGACGACGTTTTTGTAACTCCTCAACAGAACGTTGTGGCCACTGCAACTCTACTGGATACACTCTAGTTTGGGCCTGATCACCAGGCCACCTCGACGATAGCAAGGATAAAAGCCATGATCACTGTTGTTGCATGTCAGCAGCATCAACCGTTGGGTGATACTCTCATACCGACCAATCGGTCGGCTTCTCCAACGGTGGTCTCGTCTGCCTCGACACGACGCTGAGCAGCCGGCTCCAGTTAGCCGCACACGGAGTCACACCAGACGTCGCTAGGCAACCCCAACAACGACCGACAACGTCGATATCAAAACGACCATCGAGACAACCAGTATCTTCGAGGCCGACTACGTCGTGATCTTCGGCAAGACATCAATGCACGGCGCCGCGAACGTGAGGAAGACGAGTGTCGCCAACTGGAAGACGAGAATGAGCACTTCGGCCTCCACTACGAGTGGTTTCACCACCACAGTCAGAGTCAGAGTCCTCATGCAGATGAAGGAGTACCGGCCTCCACCCAGGAGCTGCAACAGGTCAACTGGCCATCAGGTTTCAAGCTGACTAGAATTGAAAAATATGACGGGAAGACTAACCCCGAGTCCTGGTTTACAGTCTACACTCTGGCGATCCGAGCAGCTAGAGGAGATCACAAAGCCATGGCTAACTATCTCCCAGTCGCTCTAGCCGACTCAATGAGGACATGGCTGATGGGACTTCCCAAGCAATCAATCGGCTCCTGGGGAGAACTCCGAGAATGCTTCATTGCCAACTTCCAAGGAACTTACGAGAGGCCATCTTTCGAGCATGATCTGTATCAGTTACATCAAAGGAAGAACGAGTCTCTTCGTGATTTCATCAAGAGGTTTTCTGAGAAGAGGAATTCAATCCCAATGATCAAGGACGAGATCATCATCCCCGCCTTCTGAAAGGGTGTCAGAGATGCCCCGTTTATTGCTAAGTTTACTCGGAAACCTCCCACTTTTGTCAAGGCCCTTTTTGACATGGCGAACAAATGTGCCGACTTGGTAGACGCAGTTGCTGAGGCCATAGATGACAAGGAGCCCCGGCAGAAGGACAAGAAAGACAATGACGAGCTAGCACAGAACAAGTCCGACAACCGCAAGCGGAAGTCGGACAACGTGGTGGCTGCCGTGGAGCGTACTTGGTCGTGACCCCCGAGGACAGACGAGTATCAAAATGTGATGAATGGGCCATGCCCCTTTCATCCAAAGGGGAAGCACATGGCTAAGGACTGCTTCATGCTCAAGAAGTTTGCTTTCGAGCAGGCTTCAACATCTAGCGCCAATAAAGACAAGGACAAGCCAGATTCGGGCGCAGCCGGCAATTACCAAGATCCCCAGGCTGAGCTCAACCACATCTTTGGCGGGCCGTCTGCATACGAGTCTAAGAGGAAGCAGAAGCTCACAGCACGCGAAGTCAACTCGGTCTTTGTGGACGTCCCCCAGTACCTGCGTTGGTCAGAAACGCCAATCACGTTTGACCGCGTAGATCACCTTGATCGGGTTACTCATCCAGGACGCTACCCACTCTTTCTGGATCCGGTCATCAGAAGCATCAAGCTAAAGAAGGTTCTCATCGATGGAGGAAGTACTCTCAATATTCTATTCGCCAAGATGCTTGACGAGATAAAGATTCCTCGTTCCGAGTTACGGCCGAGTACAGCGCCCTTCCACGGGGTAATCCCCGGCCTGTCTTCTACCCCACTCGGACAGATAACTCTACCAGTCACTTTTGGCATACGGGATAATTTCTGCACCGAGAATATCTATTTCAAGGTTGCCGACTTCGAGACCGCGTATCACGCGATACTCGGATGGCCGGCACTAGCCAAATTCATGGCAGTGCCGCATTCTACCTACATGATGCTCAAGATGCCAGGACCAGCCAGAGTTCTCTCTCTTCGCAGTAATGTCAAGCAACCATTCACCTGTGACAAGGAGAGCTGCGAGCTGGCTCAATCTCAAGAGGCGGCAGTCGGGCGCAACAGCATCTAACTAGCCGCTACAAATGCAAGCGAGGACGATCAGGTTTCGGCCAAAAAAGCAGTCAAGTCGAGAATTTCAGCGGACTCTGAAACCAAGAAGACCCCCCTGGACCCTTCCGACCCATCCAAAACTGCTCTTGTTGGGACCGGACTCGACCCCAAATAGGAAGACGTGCTCGTCACCTTCCTCTAGGCGAATAGGGATATATTTGCTTGGAAACCTTCCGACATGCCTGGTGTATCAAGGGAAGTGATCGAGCATTCCCTCAACGTCAAGCCGGACACCAAGCCAGTCAAACAATGGCTATGGCGCTTCGCACAAGACTACAAAGATACTATTTGGGAGGAGATAACCAAGCTCATTGCAGCCAGGTTCATCCAAGAGGTCTACCACCCGGATTGGCTGGTAAACCCAGTCTTGGTCTAAAAGAAGAGTGATAAATGGTGCATGTGCGTCGACTACATCGACTTAAACAAGGCGTGCCCTAAAGACCCATTTGGTCTACCCAAAATAGATCAGGTGGTGGATTCAACTGCGGGGTGCAAACTTCTCAGCTTTCTCAACTGTTATATCAAATCAGCTTGAAGGAGGAGGACTGCCTGAAAACTTCTTTCATCATGCCATTTGGAGCATACTGCTATGTCACTATGCCGTTCGGGTTGAAAAATGCTGGAGCAACGTATCAACGAGCAATCCAGCGGTGTTGACACACACAACTTGGGCGCAACGTGGAGGCGTATGTCGATGACGTGGTGATCAAGTCAAAATCCAAGGAAGACCTCATCGCGGACTTGGAGGAAACTTTCCAAAGCCTTCGGAGATTCAAGGTGAAGTTGAATCTAGAAAAGTGCGCCTTTGGTGTACCGTCCAGAAAGCTACTTGGCTTCATCGTATCACATCGAGGTATCAAGGCCAATCCAGAGAAAATCAACGTTATTCTAAGCATGGCACCCCCAACTAGTCAGAAGGATGTTCAAAAGCTGATAGGCTGCATGGCGGCACTCAGCCGATTCATCTCCCAACTTGGTGAACGGGGCATGCCCTTTTTCAAACTATTGAAGAAAGCGGACAATTTTCAATGGACACTCGAAGCCTAGCAAACCTTCGAAGACTTCAAGAAATTTCTCACATCACTACCCGTGTTGGCATCACCCATGCCCCAAGAACCACTAATGTTATACCTAGTGGCAACCACTCAGGTAGTCAGCACGGTGCTGATAGTCGAGCGAGCAGAGCTAGGTCATATACAGAAAGTACAACGGCCAATCTACTTCGTCAGCGAGGTCCTAGCTGACTCCAAGATGAGATATCCTTAAGTCCAGAAGCTGCTATATGGCCTACTCATCACTGTCCGGAAGTTGGTGCACTATTTTCAGTCGTATCAAGTCACTGTTGTCACATCGTATCCACTTAGGGACGTCCTACACAATCGCGAGGCCACCAGCCGAATCGCTAAATGAGAGCTCGAGTTGATGGTGTTTGACATCATCTTTCAACCACGGACAACAATCAAATCTCAAGTTCTAGTTGACTTTATGGCCGAGTGGACAGAAGTTTAGACAACTACAAACACGGACAAGCTAGAGTACTGGACGATGTACTTCGACGGTTCTCTACAGATCAACGGCGCAGGGGCTAGCGTCATGCTGATGTCACCCACTGGCGAAAAACTAAAGTACGTCCTCCAGATTCACCTTTTGGCTTCCCACAATGTCGCCGAGTACGAGGCACTCATCCACGGGCTCCGCATCGCCATATCACTTGGCATCCGCCGACTGGTCATACGCGGGGATTCTCAACTCGTGGTCAGCCAAGTCATGAAAGACTGGACATGTCTCGATGATACTATGGCGGCGTATTGTCAGGAGGTACGAAAGTTAGCAAACAAGTTCGATGGGCTGGAGATAACTCATTTATTACGATAATACAACAAAGCTGCAAATAAATTAGCCAACATGGGATCCAAACGAGAAGTGATCCCGACTGGGATTTTTGTCAGGCAAGTACTGGAGCCATCAATCAAGAAGAAACTTGTGCTTGAAAAGTCGGGGGCTGAACCTGCCCCGGCAACAAATTAAGTGTTAATCATCTTTCAAGATTGGCGGACTCCAGTTATCAAATTCCTATTGGACGACGAACTCCTAGAAGGTCGCAGTGAAGCCGAGCGGATTAAACGTCGAAGAAAATATTTTCTTGTAGTCGGAGAAGACCTCTACCGTCAAAGCGCATCTGGAGTCCTCATACGCTGCGTCACACCCAAGGAGGGCAAGCAGATTCTGCAGTCGATTCACTCGGGTATTTGTGGCAACCATGTTGCATCTAAGACGTTAGTCGGAAAGGCTTACAAACAGGGTTTCTTCTGGCCGACTGAGGTAACAGATGCTAAAGATATAGTTCGCACATGAGAGGGATGCCAATTCTATGCACGCCAAACACATCTTCTAGCTTAAGAACTTCAAACAATTCCAATCTCTTGGCCCTTTGCAGTTTGGGGGCTTGACATGGTCGGGCCATTCAAGAAAGCGCCAGAAGGGTTCACACACTTGTTCGTCGCAGTGGATAAATTCACAAAGTGGATTGAGGCAAAACCCATTGCTACCATAACAACGGCACGAGCAAAGGACTTCCTCATGAGTATCTTATACCAATTTGGAGTTCCTAACTGCATCATAACGGACAACGGTACTCACTTCACTGGCGGCGTATTTCAAGATTTCTGTGACGACTTCGGCATCGATATCTGTTATGCTTCTGTGGCACACCCACAGAGTAATGGGCAGGTCAAGCGTGCCAATGGCATGGTCTTACAAGGTATCAAGGCTAGGATATTCGACCGACTACAACCATATGCAGGGCGGTGGGTACAAGAGCTCCCATCCGTTCTCTAGTCTCTAAGAACCACGGTTAGTCGGGCAACAAGGCAATCCCCTTTCTTCATACTCTATGGTGCTAAGGCTATGTTACCACCTGAGTCTTGTATTTCCTCTATACATATGTATGAAGTTTTTTCTCTGACTCACTATGTCACTTGTCCCAACCGAGTAGTGAGTCGGGGGCTGCATGTATTATATGCGTTGTTAATAAAATCCGAGTTTGTTTTATCTAAGTCAAGAAATTCTACAACGATTATGCTAAGTTTGCCCGAGTATAGTTTTTAGAGGAGAACGTTTTTTCTTAAGTTCCTATCGATCTACTCGGTGCAGATTGCATAGTTGGGTAAAGCTAATGACGATTAAGAATAAGCAAGTACTCGGCAGTATTGTATAGATATTTACAAATGTCTTCACAAAAGTTATATACACCGACTATATAATTGTTTTGCTCTTACATACCCAGGTCCTTTGCTATTGCCTCCGCAGTCGGCCTCGCCTGGCTAATCAGCTCCAGTGCCTCTTCGGGAGTTGTCTCCTCGGCAAAGCCCTCACCAATGGCCTCAATATCAACCCTAGGGTATATTGACTTGGTCATAGCAAGAGTTTAGGCGACGCCGACAGCTACACGCTTATTCGAGTACTTCTTCAAGAACTCGGGGCTTCGCTTAGGCGTGCCTGCACTTGGGAGATGGTACTGGAGCTGGTCCTAGCATGGTGAGGTTCCATAATGTCCAGGAGCCCTTTCACGGATCCGACGAGGATTTCCCGTGACTCCTTGACAATCTTGATCTTCTCTGCAAAGGCGTTAAATTGGATCTGGGCAGTGGCTTTTGAAGCTGTTTAGATGCATCAACAAGAATACTTGTTAGCCAAAACACACAGTTGGAGCAACAAGTAGTTGAGCTAAGATTATTGTCAAGCAGGAGACTTACTGGCATAGTTGGCCTTCACCTTGGCTTTGGCCTTCTGTACTTCGGCTTTGGCCTCTTTTCTATTTCCTTTAGCTTGTTATCTTGTTGTTTCTTCTCCTCTACCTGAGCCTTTAGCTCGGCTTCGAGGGCTGCAAATCAACGCAGTCAAGAACTCAAGATTGCAGTCAAAACTCAACAAGGCAGTCGGGAATCAACAATGCTGGAGAAATATACTCGAGATTTACTCGGGAGGATAATGCAGAAGACTTACTTCTGATCTTTTCAGCTAAAGCCCAATTTTCGTCCCTGAGCTTATCAACTGATCCCCTCAGCCATGTTTCTCTCTCTTGGCTAGTCCACTCCAGGTCGTCCTTGGCTACCTGGAGCTGGCCCAACCGTTGGAGCTGGAGGCGAGCTCGGTCAGGATCTTATTTATTTTCTCCGAGCGATCGACGATCCTCTGCTCAGAACAAAACAGAGGAAAACAGAGTCAAATGGCAGAGTACCTGATCAATGGAAACTATTCAGAACTCAACATGACAAGATTTGCTACATGCCTGGACTCCCCTGGACGTAGCGATTGCAGCACGTAGAAGAACTTCGCGTTCCCTCGACGCTGCTTGCTCATCATGCTCGTAGCTCTCTGCAACTCCCTTGGGAGTGACCCAATGAAATGTTCTTGGGAAGTTGCACGGAGGGGCTTCGAGTTGGGGGAGGTCTACTTCATCAGAAGACGACGATGATATTAATGGTGATGGGGTCTTGGCCATGGACTCGGCAGCTACAGGGGCTTCAGTGATCTGCTCGGGGGCTGGAGCAGCAACCTCAGCACTCACTCCCTAGTCGGCCGGCACTGGTGATCCTGCTATCAGGACTGCTTCAGCTTCTGCAGTTGAGGCAGCCTCTGGCTCGGTAGGTGCAATTGTTGGAGCTGGCTCAGCTGGGATTGGCTCAGGGACAGGGGCTGCTGGCATAGTCCCCTTAGGATCTATGTCGACTCGCTTCCTGCACAAGAAGTCAAATATCAAGACAATACTACATCATTCAAGATTCTTGGAATATTGAAGATTGAAGATTGCTTACCTCTTGGAAGTCTTGAACTTCCATGAGGGAGCTCCAGAAGCTGTCGGAGAGGAGCTTGATGGTTGGCTTGGCGGCGGAGAGCTGCCGGCTGTCGGGCCAGTTGGCGCGGCAGTTGGCGGTGGCGATTTGGCTCTAGTTGGCTCTGTTTCTGGTGTAGCCAACTGGGGTGTCGCGTTACTCGGCGGTGCTGCCCTTGGGCTCGATGTTGCTGATCTTAAGCTCGGCGGAGCTGGCCTTGGACTCGATGTTGCTGATCTTGAGCTCGGCGAAGCTGGCCTTGGGCTCGATGTTGCTGGCCTAGGGCTTGGAGACACCGGTGTTGGGCTTGGCGGCCTGGGAGCTAAGATGGCAGGGTCCTTGATCCTTAAGCTCCCAGGCGCTATACTCGGCGTGCTTGTCTTCTTTTTGCCCTAGTCTTCTTTTTGCCCTGGTCTTCATATGGTTTCTTCTCAGCCCTCTTGGAGCTGGGTTGGGCAGCAGAAGGACTAGCTGGCCTCTTCTTCGTTTTGATAGCCGGCTGGTTTTGAGAGTCGTTATCAAACTCCTCACAATCCTGCAAGTGTTTCAACGACATACATCAGTTTTTCAAGATTACCTGTGGTCGAGGCCTGTTCTGGCTATAGGGCGTGGGGGCGTGTTCTGTGTCCTCAGTCTCCACTACCCCGTTGGCAAAGAAGCCAAGCAAGGTATCGGTGACCTTGTTCTTGTTAGCTAAGTCAGGGTATTTGCGGCTAGGATCATCCTTGCTCTGGTAGTCCCAACCAAAGTGGCTCCTAGCCTTCAGAGGCCTGGTGCAGCGGTTCAAAAAACACTTCGCCACTCAAGGACCAGTCAGCCCCGAGCTCTTCAGCAGATCAATTTTCTCCATCAGCTGGTATACTTGGTCCATTTCTTCAAAGCTTGGCACTGATGACCAGCTGGGCAGAATTATTGGTGGAGAACCAGTGAAAGGAGGCAGAGAAGGTTCGAGATTAGAGCAGTAGAACCATTCTCTATGCTAGCCCTTGAGGGAGGTTTTCAAAGGAACATTGAGATGGATTTTCTTCATTTTGTTCCTAAGTTGGAGACCGCCCCCCTAATGACCTAGATTTTATTTTTGGATGGCTGGGGCTTGATATGAAAAAGATATCGAAAGAGATTGAAATGGGGCTTAACCCCCAGAAAAGCTTTACATAGAGTGGCGAAGATGGAGATTTGTATGATAGAGTTGGGATTTAGATTGACCAATTGTTGATATTTTGTATTGGCAATAAGAATATGGGGCTACTCGTGAGACCTAAACTTGATGGATTGCAAAGAAACACGAAACAATTTATATTGGTTCAGGCCCTTGAGATGAGGTAATACCCTATGTACAGTTGTGGTGTATTGCCTTTGAGGTTTCTCTGGTGAGATTTTTCTTCTTCTTCTTCTTGCCCTTAGGGGGCGCCCTGTCTCCCCTTATATATTAGGGGACAAAGTTACAGAGTAGGAATCCCAGTCGGACTCCGACCAAGGGATTTTCTTCTAGGAATATAACATACCCGACTAGGACTATATCCTTTCCTTGTTGTACAAGGTTATGTATGCCGAGTCTTATTGTATCCCTAATTACAAGGTTAGGTCCATCGTCTGTCCGAGTGGCCCAAATGCTTCTCATGAGGTACATGGCCTCCACAGTAGCCCCTAAGACTTTCATAGTTGAGTCACAGCTGATGCCGAGTGCCCATACCCACGGTGAAGAATTTCCGAGTGCATTGCTCCCGAGTGCTCTTTGTCCGAGTGCTTCTTCTCCCGAGTCCTACTTCATGTCAGCTAGCAACGAGGCTATGAAGGGCTTCATAGAGAAATATGAATAGCGTGCGCCGAATAGGCGCACCTATTAGGTGTAGCCTCTGACTTTGTGCTTAATTGTGAAACAATTAAACATAAAGTCAAAGATTTTTAACCTTTTAGTCTTTCCCAAGTAGTATACTACATGGAAATTAGACTCTTCAACATCATGTCAGCTGGAAGAATTTTGGCTCAGGGCAATTTTTGGCTAAGCATGTAAGCCGAGTACCACTTCATGGATTTTAACCCAATATGTGGTCATGTGTACTTGAGAGATATCTGCATCCCCAATTTTAATGGCGACCAGCTGTCGATCCTTATAAAGATATATCCCCAATACCTGAAAATAATCAAGATACGTGAATGTATACACTCGGCTGTAGGCTTAGCATGAAGCGTATCTGATTATTAATCGGTTTTTGTAAATAGCATCTGCACTGTGATTTTAACACAGCCAGTGGTCAGCTCAATAGGGCATACCATTTAGAAACTCATGTCTTGTGGCCTACTATCGAATAAGCCGGCCCAAACCGACCTACCCAACGCAGCCCTATAAAATCCAGAGAACATGCCCATTGCTATGAACAATGTCATTGGCGTCGGTAACCGTAGTCGGCCGAGGAACACTTGTCTGTAAGCATTTTCGACTTACGTTCTGGATGCAGCATGGTTACCATAGATGCCCAAGTGGATAGATTGCAAGATCTGCTTGCCCTCCTTAGATGTGAGCAGTGCATGAGAACTCCGGATGCGCGTTGATAATATAGGTCTTCTCCGACTACAATAAAGGCTTTGCTCCGTCGCTTGATTTACTCAGCTCCATTACGATCTTTAGGAAGTTCGTCTTTCAATAGGAATCAAATGATTGGGGTTTTCCAGTCTTGAAAAATAATGAGGACCTCCGTAGGTTCCGGGTTTGGTGTTACCTCCGACTGAAAGCTCCAATAGTGACTTGTTTCTTTGTTTTGGCCAAATAGGTACCCGAACACTGCGCTAGCGCAGGATTCGGCTGGCGACCCTCTTGGAGCATACCCAACCTGGCAAAATTGTAGCCGAATAAGGTACCCGAACCTTGCATTAGTATAGGATCCGGCTGGCGACCCTCATGGGGCATACCCTACCCAACAGAGTTGTAGCCGAATAAGGTACCCGATCCTTGCATTAGCATAGAATTCGGCAGGCGACCCTCATGGGGCGTATCCTACCCAACAAAGTTGTGGCCAAATAAGGTACCCGAACCTAGCATTAGCATAGGATTCGACTAGCGACCCTCATGGGGCGTACCCTACCCAGCAGTGTGGTACTCGAGCCTCGACTAGCGCCGGAGGTCGGTTATTAGCTGACATGGAGCGTACCAAAGGAAAGGTGACATTCGAGTCCCGACTGGCGCGAGTACTCAGTCAATAGCCCTCGTGGAGCATTCCAAGTGATTCTTGAAGCGTCGCACTCCAAGTGTATCATGGCAGACTGATCCAGCCCCCGAGCGTAGGAGATAGGCTCGTAGCCATGAGTTCCTGTTACGCGTATTCGGTTCTAGGCCCTGCATTATAAACATATTGGATGAGTAGCATCTGATGAAGAAAACAATCACCCGAAGAATATTTATGTAATTTACAATGTATGTAAATATGTGTTCCTCCTCTTATTGATTTTAATTTCCCCGAGTAGTTGACCCCTTACGTTTAAACACTCTGCCTGACTAGTCATAGCCCCCGAGCGTCGGGAGTCGGCTCATGGTTCTTTCCTAGACACACATTTTGGGTGACTTGAGTTCGTCTTTCATGGAAAAAAGCTTCACGGATCGAAATTTATGCTACTCTAGTACTTTTGCAATCATTAAGAGCAAAAATAGAATGTACACCTATTATGTGTAAGCGGTTGCGGCATTGGCGAGGCCAAGTGAGGAATTGACGATCTCATCCCTCTAGATATGATCCCGACTGGCACTAAGTTGTATCCGAGTCAAACCATAGGGAAGTGAGTTGCCTCCTGGCCTATTTAGATGAGAATATCATATAAAGGAAAAAATATTTATCAGAATGCAACTTAGCTGTTCGGTATTGCACAAGTTGGGAGTGGGGATGCCATCCTTGCATTTGAGCTTTTGAGCCCCCGAGCATGTCACTTATCATTTTGATAATATTCAGTTATAGGAGGTCGAACACGGTTGCGACTGACTACCACAATGAAGTCGTTCGATTTGCGTTTGTGGTTCCCAGCCTTAGTCAGGGCCGCGTCATCGGTGTCCTTCTGCTCCTTCTGTTGGGGCGCCTTTTATCATCGAGAGCCTCAGCAACAGCGTCGGCCGAGTCGGCGTATTTGTTCGCCATGTCGAATAAAGCTTTGATAGAACTTGGAGGCTTCTGAGTGAACTTAGCGATGAACGGGGTGTCCTTGACTCCTTTTCGAAAGACGACGATGACGACCTCGTCCTTGATCTTCGGGATTGAATTCCTCTTCTCAGAAAACCTTTTGATGAAATCACGAAGAGACTCGTTCTTCCTTTGATGCAACTGATACAGATCGTATTCGGAAGATGGCCTCTCGAACGTTCCTTGGAAGTTGGCGATGAAGCATTCCCGGAGTTCTCCCCAGGAGCCGATTGACCTCTTTGGGAGTCCTGTTAGCCATGTCCTCGCCGAGTCAGCTAGAGCGACTGGGAGGTAGTTAGCCATGGACTTGTGATCTCCTCCAGCTGCTCGGATTGCCAGAGTGTAAACTGTGAGCCAGGACTTGGGGTTGGTCTTCCCGTCGTATTTTTCAATTCCAGTCGGCTTGAAGCCTGACGGCCCGTCGACTTGTTGCAGTTCCTGGGTGAAGGCCGGTACTCCTTCATCTGCATGAGGGCTCCGACTCCGAGTACGACGGTGAAACCGCTCGTGGTGGAGGCCGAAGCGCTAATTCTCGTCTTCCAGTCAGCACTGCTCATCTTCCTCATGTTCGCGGCGTCGTGCGTTGATGTCTCGCCGGAGATCATGTCGTAGTCGGCCTCGGAGATCTTGGTTGTTCTGGCGGTCGTTCTGATGTCGACGCCGCCGGTCGTTGTTGGGTGACGTCTGGCATGACTCCGTGTACGGCTGATTGGAGCCAGCCGCTCGGCGTCGTGTCGAAGTGGATGAGATCACCATTGGAGAAGCCGACCGGTTGGTCGGTATGAGGGTATCGCCCGATTGTTGGTGCTGTTGACATGCGACAGCGGTGATCATGGCTTGTATCCTTGCTATAGTCGGGGTGGCCTAATGATCAGGCCCAAACTGGAGCGTGTCCAGTAGGGTTGCAGCGGCCACGATGTTTTGCTGAGGCGTTACGAAGACACCGTGGTCGCTGACTCGGGTTTGAAGGATTTGTTGTTGAGTAGTCCGCCCAGCCCTGCGCAGATCGTCGTTGCGGACGTTGCGCTCGACGTGCAGGTGTCTTGCTGCTTCCTCCTGTTGTTCTTGCAGTTAGCGGGCCTCCTCTTCTTGCTACTCGCGTAGTCGGCGTGCCTCCTGAGTGGGAGTAGAGCCCTTGGATGCCATGAAGACTTCGCGGGGTGGGGAGAAGCTTGCCGAACTACTGTCTGACTTGTTGTCCGACTTGGAGCCGGAATCAGTGTAGTTGATGGGGGTAATCACAACTCCGACCTCCCTAGATCCAACCTCGAGCGGCTCCAAGCCCTATCCGAGTTGAACACCAGGGGATCGGGTTTGCCACATCAGATGTTGATTGAAGATATCCGCGGTGTTGCCAAGTCCGAGAGAGAGATTGACAATCTCCTCCTTTCTTAGCCCGATCTCAGTTGGCTCGAGACCGAGTCCGAGTTGAACACCGAAAGAAAGAGTTGTTCCGAGACCCGGACATGTCGAAGATTGCCACAGCATGTCGACGAGGATTGCTGCAGCGTCATGTGGGCAGAATGGATGCGGTGGAGCGGCATCAGGCGAGTCTCGAGCAGGGGTGCGAGCTATTGCGAACCCTAGCGAGGAGGAGCGCGAAAGTTGGGCGCGGAAGCTAGAAGACGAAACGATTTGCGGAATAGAGAAGATGAGGGAATCTTTTCTCTCTCTTCCCGCTTTTATAGAGCCTGTGCTGATAAGTGGGCTTGGGCCAACAAATTCAGTACTGGGCCACAAGATATGAGTTCCTAAATGGCATGTTCTATTGGGCCGACCGCTGGCCTTGTTAAAATCACAATGTAGATGCTATTTACAGAAACCGATTAAATAATTAGATATGCTTCATGAAAGGCTAATTTGTGGACGCATGTGTTTAGATATTTGCATTATTTACCAAGTATTGAGGATACATCTTTATAAGGATCGACAGCTGGTCTCTATTAAAATTGGGGATGCATGTATCTCTCAAGTACACCTAACCACATATTGGGTTAAAATCTATGAAGTGGAACTCAGTTTGCATGCTTAGCCAACAATTATCTTGAGTAAAAATTCTTCCAGCTGACATGATGCTGAAGAGTCTAATTTCCGTGTAGTATATTACTCGAGAAAGACTAAAAAGTTAAAGATCTTTGATTTTATGTTTAATTGTTTCACAATTAAGCACAAAGTCGGGGGCTACACCTAATAGGTGCGCCTATTCGGTGTACACTATTCATATTTCTCTATGAAGCCCTTCATAGCCTCATTGCCAATTGACATGAAGCAGGACTCGGGAGAAGAAGCACTCAGACAAAGAGTACTCGGGAGCAATGCACTCGGGAATTCTTCACCGTGGAGGATGAGTACTCGGCTTGAGCTGTGACTCAACTATGAAGGTCTTAGGGGCTGCTATGGAGGCCATGGGCCCCGGGTACCTCATGAGAAGCATATGGGTCACTCGGACAGAGGATCGGCCTAACCTTGTAATTAGGGATACAATAGGACTAGGCATACATTACCTTGCACGACAAGGAAAAGATATAGTCCTAATCGGGCACATTGTATTCCCAGAAGAAAATCCCTTGGTCGGAGTCCGACTGGGATTCCTACTCTGTAACCTTGTCCCCTGGTATATAAGGGGAGGTAGGGCGCCCCCTGAGGGCAGAAGATAGAAGTATAATCTCACTAGAGAAACCTCAAAGGCAATACACCACAACCGGACGTAGGGTATTACCTCATCTCGAGGGCCTGAACCAGTATAAATTATTCCGTGTTCCTTTGCAATCCATCAAGTTTATGTCTCACGAGTAGCCCATATTCTTATTGCCGATACAAAACATCGACAAGTTAGTAAATTGTAAATTTGTGAAAGTAGTATGAATGTACACTAGAGACAGAACTATTCTGACATGTTGTGTATGATGTAATACTTACGGAAATATTAGTGTAGTTGTAGTAGAAATTATTTTGGGCTTCGAGCGTGTCACTCATTAAAATTATTGATTTGTATTTAGAAATGACTATTATTAATATAGGAGTCGACGTTTATGAACATAGAAAACTTGGAGTAAAAAATAAATTGTATGGCTCATTTAGTTTGAGTACAAACGAAATTAAACATGCCTCCCGTGCGGATGGGGGTCACGCGAGTGGCAGGTTAGCATAGGAAAGGTGTGCTCAGGTTAGCATAGAATAAAAAATAAATTTTATGTGTATGCATGCATGCATGTTTGGATTAGTTTATAGAAAAGGTGTTTAGTGGGCTGGCCCAAATAATCCACAGAATGCATGGGGTTAAAGTACTGCAGGTATGAGATATGTCTGTAGCGGTTTAAATAGTCTATTTAGCATAATAGTAGCACCCTTTTTTTGGGCGTCTCTATCAACAGAGATTATCCATGAATTGACCACACACTAGTGAGGTGCTTGCAAAACCAAATGCAAGGAGTTGTTGGTATTTTTGTCTCTGTATCATCTGTAAAGCCGTGATAATGAAGGGTTATAACCTTAATTAATTGATGCGAGGTAGGATTGTATGAACTGCCTATATTATAATGCTATATACGCAGATAGTATGTATGTATGAATATTTTGATGATAAAGTTGATATGCATGGGGTTAGGGAGTAATTAGCGTAATGAACGGGAGGACACATAATTAATTAGTGTAAGATGAGACATGGATGTGCGTCTCATGTGAAGAAATGCACTAAAATTTGTATTACTGGAAAAATACGGAGGTTGCGGTACGGGAAAGTATGATTGATCTGATTAGAGTTGCGATAGATACATATTGGAACTATTTTAGCTATGACTTATTTCGTATATGTTCTGAAGTATTAGATCGAATGGTGTTTTGGCAGGAATGAATGGCAAACTTTAAAGTATATTTTGGCGATGGGGAAATTATGTCAAATGAAATGGGTGTCAGCTTGAGCAAATTTAGTTAGTGCATGCTTTACCACCCAAATCCGGACAATCTTAGAATGCCCGAAGTGTGGTACTGGTTGACATGCACATTCTCGTTAGACCCCACTATATGGAGTGTCGACGTTAGGGTGGTGTGGAGCCGTTTTGCGACGAACGTACAATGGGAACTGAAAGAAGTAACTAGAAGTAAATCGTGGAAGGATTGGTTGAATGGTTGCAGGCGCCGAGGATACTAACTGGTGATGTTGGTGCAAGCCTGTCCAAAAAGGGTTCAGACAGATAGTTCGTTAGGGCAGGCTAGTAGGCATGTAGAGGCATGTGGTCAGACAAGTGGATGTGACGCCGAAGTTCCCGAACATCATTACGTGGACGTGGCCACTGATATGCAGAACCTGTGCATCTTGGAAGATGAACAAATAGGAGGGGAGACCAGGATGGAGCGGCAGCCAACAGGTGAAGTCGATGAAGGGGAGGAGGTTGCTGCTTTAGTCGAAGAAGTTGACCGGGAGGACAGACATGCTCGGGAAGATGAGGAAAACCTGGATGCAGAGGATGATGAGGATGTAGATGAGGAAGACGATGACGACACGCCTGAGTCTGCGTCGTGGAACCGTGAGTTGTCCCGGTATATTGCAGAGAATGAGTTGCACAACTCACTATGGTTCTACGACGATGGTCCAATCAATCTGGGTGCAATGTTTGCGACGAAGTCTGTATTGCAGGATGCAATGAAGTCATGGTCTTTGAAGCTGTAGAGGCAATTCAGGGTTTTAAGATCAAGCAAGGAAGTGTACACCGTTGTGTGCGAGATGGAATGGTGCAATTTCAGGGTTCATGCCTATGTCCCAAAGTACAAGTCGTACTGGGTCGTGTCAACGCTAGAGGAGCACAACTGTATGCTACGGAACATGAGGTCGTCCCACCGTAACTTGTCTGCAGTGTATGTTGCAAACAAGTACTACAAAGAAATTATTGAAGGGGACGACCTCCCGGTTCGGCATATAGTCAAGTTGGTGGAGAACGGTGAATGGTACACAATTAGTTACCACAAGGCTTGGAGGGCGAAACAAAAAGCGATGGAGAAAAGGTATGGCACATTTGAGGCTGCATATGATACATTGCCACAGATCCTTGATATCCTGAAGCAAAGAAATCCCGGTAGTTACATTATTGTGCAAGATAGAGAGTCGGTGCGACCTCTGAATTATCTTGTTATGAAAAGGACATTCTTTTCATTCGGAGCTTACATTCATGCATTCCAGTGCTCTAGACCAGTTCTGTGTGTGGACGGTACTTTTCTTACAGGGAAGTACCATGGGAAAATATTGATAGCTATTGGCGCAGATGCAAACAACCAAATAATTCCGGTTGCGTTTGCATTTGTGGAGAGCAAGAACTACGATAGTTGGCTATGGTTCCTGCAGCACCTAAAGTGGGACGTGGTCCAACAACGAACGACGATCTGCATAATTCATGACAGGAATGCCGGGTTGCTGAAGGAAATAAAAGAGCTACAGGAGGATGTGAATACACCGTACTACTGGCTGGAGCTACAAAGCCGGTGGTGCATGCGTCATATGGGCACTAACTTCTTCAAGCAGTTCAAAAGCAAGGGACTGATGAATATGTTCAAGTGGTTGTGCATGCAAAACCAACGGGAGAAGTTTGAGCAGCTTTGGAAGCAACTCGACGAGGGGACCTCAGCTCATCTACGATCGAGAAATCAGTTCGGAAGAGATGAACAGCACATCCCGGAGGCCCTCGAACCGATGCACGGTCTTATTAGTCCGAATGAAAGAAGATGTAGGTCATCAAGGAATATCAAATGTTTCACACATTGGATCGAAGCAGAGCCAGAGGAGAAGTGGGCATTACTACACGACATCGATGGGGCAAGGCATGGCATCATGACTACAAATCTTGTAGAGGCGTATAACACAATTCTACGTAAATTAAGACCTCTACCAATAACAATTATTGTAGAGGGCTTTATGCACAGGACAACAAAATGGATGAGGGAGAGGCATGCAGCTGCGATGGTACAAATGTCTAATGCACAAATGCCTTTTTGTACAAAAATGGCCGAGTACCTATCCAAGAAGGTAGTGAAGGCCACGTGCCACACAGTTATACAGATAGGCAACGTGCAACGACGGTGAAAAGTTTTATGCCGCCCTAAGGGTGGTTTTGGGTCCTCAACCGGGGTAATAACTCAAGAAGTAACCCTTGGGGATGAGTATAGTAACACATGTTCGTGCACGTGCAACAAGCCAAAGCTTTTACACCTACCATGCACTCATGTTCTGGCTACGTGCGCGCAAATTAATCTGGATTCGACACCATACGTCTCTCCTTTCTACCTAAAGGAGAGAGTCGTGCAGGCATGGAGTGGGGACATATTCAGATTTCGGGCTAATCAACATCTTGTACGAATTAATATTGAAGATACTGTTTAGGTTCCCAACTTAGATTTGTTGAAGGGGGGTAAGGGCCGAAGACAAACAAGACGCATAAGGAACGATATGGACGAGTCCGAAGCCAGAGGCCCTGTCAGGAGATGTGAGGACTGCCTGGAGTACGATCACTGGACTAGGGACTGTACAAAGAACAAGGATGGTGCAACATCAACGACGGTACTAGGGCAATAAACTCATGACTCGTCACGTGGTACCCGAGCTAGGCGGGCCAGAAGGGGTGCGCGCTCCAGTATTAATGCGGCGGATGGCACCGCCCAATGATCCACCCAATAATCCAGTCTTAATGCTACGTCGTGTCGTGTAATACTAATGTTGTAATATAGTTTGTTATGCGTACATGCTTGTATAATATTGTTTGTGCTGTGTACATTGTGTAACCGTTCTCAATGTTATTTCACATCATATTGTACCACCATTTGGGATATTGTATTATTTGGTTTCACCAATGTTATTAATATTAATGTTACGTAATGGTTTTATCTGTACGATATCAATTGATAATTTACAAGTACAATTACATGCTTTATTGATGGGTACATTTTATTGCTGCCATTTAATTACAATTCTTTATATGTACAGGTATGGAGGACGATTGGCCATAGCCATTACTGTGTAGAGATATCGATGCACGACACCGTGCATGGCGGATGTCGTCCGGACATCCTAACGATCTCACAGTGTTCATAACTCGCATTTCTAGAATCTGGCAGATTGATAAACGTTGGGTACCAAGGTAAAGAGTCATGTATGAATCTTTATGTGCAACAGTAAAACTATATGTTTCATCTAACAGACTCTATTGTTCAACAGATTGTTCATTGCAGACCTTCTACCTTTTGTTAGGATGTTGCAGGCAAGAGGCATTACAATGAGCAAGAAGCTCACCGCCGTGATGGACAAGATCGGAACACATGGCGTATGAACATAGATAGGGGACTTCTTACGGTGCTTATCAACTGCTGGAGGTCGGAGACTCACATGTTCCATCTTTTGTGCAGAGAGATGGCAATTACATTGGAGGACGTATCTATGCTTACAGGATTGCCCATTGTAGGAGAGGTGATTGTCCTTCCAGATGCATATGCACAATGGAGGGATGATATAATTGGAAGGTATGCTTGTATCATGCCCAAGAATGATGATGACGCTGCAGATTTCTTCTATGAAGAATAATCCCACGGGCCGATGTTGCATTGGTTGAACCAGTTTCAGGTAAGAACGTGTTGTACTTAATAGTTCCAGCCTAGCATACAACAGATTTCTTCGCTGACAAATCGATGTCTTCTGTAGGTGGGGTTCATGACAGGCGAAGTACAGGATTACCACGTGGCACTGTACTTGGAGGCTTTTCTTCTTTGGCTGTTTGGATGGGTTATGTTCATAAAGGGACATGACAACTCAGTTGATGCAAGACTGATTGCCATCGCACAACAAATTGCTCATGGCGACGTCGACAGTTTTCCCCAATGGAGTTGGGGATCAACGGTGCTTGCGGCCACTTACCGAGGTTTATGTGAGGCAAGCACCAAGACTACGTACAGGTAGCCAGTTTTTACAGGTTGCCCGTTGTTAGTAATATTGTGGTCATACGGCGGTTGCCTTTCGGACGTCCCTACATGAGCGAAGCTGCGACCGATCTGAACCTATTTCATAACACCAATGATGATCGACCTACTTTCGGTATCCGTTGGTGCTGCGGACCGGTGAGTTAACAACTTTTACTCAACTAGGTGCAAAGATGGCACCTTCGGTAGCGCAGTGGTCGCAGGCAGCAATGGATGTCGTTGAGGAAAGAGACCGTACGACCATAGTACGTACGGTAACTACCTTTGTTGGTATAGCAGATAGACACGTGTGCGACTTGTAGCAATTGGTGATCTAGAGTCTTCTGTTGCGGCCGACGTGGATCAGCTGTATCCCATGCAGTCGGTGCCATCTGCCCACATGACGGTATAATGATATTAATTAACTTCTCATCTCTAGATAGTGTGTTTTAACTCATGGTTTGAACAAAGAAATATTTTGAGTGCAAGCCGATATTGCGGAGGAGTTGTATGAAGAGTCAAACACATTGTGGGAGAAGCTGCGGGACGGAATTGCAGGGTCAATTGAGGAGGTAATGGGCGTTGCTGACAGAATGCGGCAGAAATGCAAGCAGGTCATTTGGCTTGCATCCTGTAGACACGCATCGGACATGCACCATTCGACGCACAGACGGTTCGCCGACCTCCTGCCGGAGTGGCCTTCAACCTCGTCTCGCCCTTCCACATCTGCTAGGTCCTCAGCTTCCACGTGGCCGTCAGCGTTGGCGAGGCCATCGGAGTATCCTCGTGCGTCGACCACGGATGTGGCTAGTCCTCCTCCTACAGTACCCCTAGCTCCCAACGGTGCCAAGGCGTCATGTGTACTACAGGTACATAATACTATGCTACCTATAGATGCAAAATATATCAGTTGTCAACCACTGTAATAATGATTTTGTCCTGTAGATAGTACGCAGGTGATTCGTCCAGTACTTACATTGCCCGGCGGCTCGCAGTGGCACGAAGGAATCGCGTCGGTATCAGGTCCGGAGTTCATATTGTATCAATTGTTTGTGAATTGATTTCCGTTGTTGTACTATTCAGTTCAAACCAAGTGGTCCAACAGGAACTGTGCCAGCGCATCCATCCAATCCTCACATTGGTAGTAGCACTCGGTGGCAGGGAGGGTTTGCACATTTTGCAGGTCCTAACCAAATGGTCCCTCCTATGTAGACAGAGGCCGGAAGCTCCCAATGGCATGGAGGGTTCACCGGTACAGATCAGTATACTGGTGCATATCTATCTTGTTACATTTATTTCGATTGCGTATCACAACCTCATTTTTCGTGACGCTATAAGTTGTTCATCACAATAAATTGACGCTGCAGGTGCGGGGGGGATGTACCTACTCTCCATGGGTGAAGGAGTCCAACCACAGGGCTCGGGTTTTATCAACTTGTTAGAACATGGAGACTAGTTGTTCGGTGCACATCCTCCCATGCGACCTCCAGCAATAGGTAAAAACTCCTAGTTGTCTTAACAAATTATATAATGCACGTGCAACGGTCTACTAATCTAGGTTGCATGACAAATAGGGATGTATGGCTACGAACAAATGGCAGCGTATGGGGGAAGCACGCAGTCGTATGGTGACTTGTGTAGCTACGGTGGAGGGTTGTCAACAGCACAACAGGAGATAGGACCATCGTAGATTGACAAACCACCTCCAATGACGCAGCTAACCCAGGATTATAGAGCCGTTGATGTCACCAGAGATGTACAAGCACGAAGGTCCACTAGCGAATGACGTTCTCCCGAGAGATTGTCGCTCTCAGGACGAAGACCCCCAGCAGGCGTGAGAAGAAAGGGCAAGAAAAAGACTGGTAGTTCATCGACAAGTTTTGATCAGGACGACTACGAGTAGTCATGTTCTATCTTATTTGTAATATTTCTTGCACCTTGTTTAGTACTAAAATAGATTATGAGCATCATTTCGACATGCAAGTTTTTTTTATAACATATGAATAATTTGTTTCCAATGATCCAACGCGTACCACATTTAATAACATGATCGACGTTCAACTATTTTATTGTGCAATACAAGGGTCATGGAATTTTGTACGAGTACGCCTTTGTTGTTTACAAACAATTACTAAAAGGCCAACGTTTGGTGACCTTGCCAATACACGAAAAGGTTGGGTTGCTACCGATGCCTTCTTTGCTGTTGAACTCGGCTTCGACCGTTCTCGTTCTTCTTCCGAGTGTACTTTGCTATTATTTTAGCCTCCGTAACCCTTCCGCCTTCGTAGTTCGACTTCACAGAATCAATCCACGAAGTGAACCCACACACTCTTGGATTTTTTTGTGTGTAAATAACACTCTTTTAGCAATGTTCAAAGTAGATAAGATCGTATGAAAGTACGAGCAAGACGTACAACAAAATCATCGTCTATGTTCGGGCAAATAAAATATCTCCTCCCATGCATCCCTTCTGCGAATGATGTCGTCACCTAGCATCGATCTCTACATGCGCACTTTGGACGCTCAGACCATTCGGGCACCCCAAATGGATTGTTTCTCCAGTCTAAGCTAGCCGCCTCAACTCGTCGCTCGTGCTCCTCCTTCGCCCGTATGTACTATGACATCGTTTCAGCTTGTGTTATCATTCGTCCATCGGACGGTGGTCTCTCCGTGTCAATCCACCTTGTGAATGCACATATCCTCGGCTCTACCAGTGTAATGTGCAAAACTTTGTTCATTCATATGGTAGATTAACTGGCGACTACAACGATCCAAGAAACTAAATTTACATCACAACTTACAACGAAGTCATCGTCGACGTTCGGACAAATAAAGTACCTCATCCCCAAAGTTTCTTGTCTCAAAGAAGTTGCAACTTGACAATGGTCGCTATATGTGCACTCAGGACACTCTGTCCATGGAGAGAGGCTTAGATGATTACTTCTCCAGTCGATTTGTTTGGCCTCCATTCTGCGCTTGTATTCCTCCTTTCTGCGCATGTACTGAGCTCTTGTTTCAGTAGGTGCGTACCACCATGTTCCATCAAATTATGGATTCTTCGTATCAATCCATTCAATGAATCCGCACATTCTTATATCGTTCTGCGAACAAATATATTAGTTGTGTTTAAATTATATTGTACACTAAAAAACTGTTTAAATAGGTCTAACACACAATATATTCCTCGTTCCTATTTGTACACAGGAAGAATCTCCTCTCACGAATGCTCGGTAACATGGCTGTTTCAAGTTGACACCGATCACCACAGTAGCATAATGGATGGTCCGTCCAAGGTGGGATAAGTCCTTCGAATAGATCCCTCCTCTAGTCAGGATGTTCATGTCCCCATCGTCTAGATGCCATTAATCGTACCTGTACGTAAAAACACATAATTAAATCCTAAAATCAATGGTTACATTAGCCGAATGTATGATATTTCGAACTAGCGAACGGAAATTTTATGTCATCAAATTCACCTTAGTAGATGACCTCACCAGTACCATGCTTGCAATTTCTCAAAACAAATTCTTGCAACAAGAACTTTATGAGAGATGTCAACTGCACAAGGTAGAATGCTCAATAGTTTGCTAAATATTCTGGTATTGTAAGACTGCGTTTCCAACAAGTGTTTGTAACGAGTTGTGTGCCTCATTTGATCGAACCAATGGTTTATATAGGGCAGAGGGTACTAACCGCAGCACTTCAGAACAACAACGCCGACAGCTTTTCTCCTAATGCACCGAAAGTGTTTTGTCTTCAATGCGCCGAAAGCGTTTTGTGATTAATGCGTCGAAAGCATTTTATCCTTACGTGTGGTAATTAAAGGGAACAACGTGACATCCATACATGCAATTAGAGCACGGGACCATTGACAACCCAAAGGATGAGCACTTCGCCGGCCTATAAAAGGAGGTCATGTTTGAAAGACAGTGCAAAATATATAGTGGTGGCAAAATTAAAGAGTTTACGTACCGAGCTAAAGTTGTGAGCTTCAATATGTTTGCCCACTTTGCAAACTCAGTGGCTCTGTCTCCAAAGTAAGCACATGTGAATAATTAGGTCTTACCTAAAACAGGGCCGTGAGTTTGCAAAGTGAGCAAACCTACTGAAGCGAAGGGAGAGCGGTACCGTGCAAAGGTTTATAACTTCATAAGTTTACACTCCATGTTTTTTGGAAGACAGGGCCGGTAATTTGGAGAGGGTTCGAAGCTACGGAAAGTTTCAAATTTCTAGAGCAAATTTTAACATATTAGTTGTAATTTAGTTTGTAATTTAGGTGTAATTAGTTGGCCTCCTTCCCTGTGCCGCGTGTTGGAGCCGCGGTACCACTCCCGATGCTGTGCTAGGGAGGCGCGGTGCCACGCCCTGAAGCCGTGGGTCCGCCCGTACCACGCCCGGGGACCGCGCCACCGGCTCGGTGCCGTGTTCCACCGCCACGGGGATGACTATTTCTGCCATTCCTCCGTCCACGTGTATATTTTTGCAAAACACGAACAAAAAAATTAATATTTTCAATTTTTTTTCCTCCAGTGATAGAATCTGAAAGTTGTGTCCCGGCCCCGGAGTATAGAGGATATTAGATGTAGGCAGTATTTGCTCGCATATGCTGTTAAGTTACATGAACTACTAATCAAAGTGGTCGGTATACTCATAATTTAGCAATCAGCCCATGTTGCCTCCCATGAGGGCGGCACAGGCGGCAGCAACCCTAGCTGCCGCCGCCACCCATCTCTCCCTCCCTCTGCCTTGCCGCCACCAGAGCAAGCTGCCGGCAAAGCCAGCAGCTCGCTAGGACGGCGGCAGCAGGGCTCGCAGCGGCGGCCTCTCCCAAATCTGGCGCGGGCAGATCTGGGGCTGTGGACGACCAAGGCAGTACTGCGACAGTGGCAGGCTGCGCTATGGAGCCAAGGTGATGGCTCGCGGCCAGGTGGGTGATGAGGTGTCGTGGCTGCACGCGTGGTGAGGCCGGTGGGCGGCGTGATAGAGGAGGGCCGAGCATACGGTGATGGAGGCGGCGGTCGGGCAAACATGTGGCGACGGCTAGGTCCACCGTGGCCAAATCCAGCGTCCTCTTGCCTGGATCTGGGGTTTCCCTAGCGAGGAAGACTAGTTGAGGTGGCAGCCGGTGGCATCGGCATGCACGGGAGTGGTGGCGTCAGCAGACGTGGGAGAGGTGGCATAAGGGTGTCGGCAGGCGTGGCGAGCATGGTAGCAACCGGATCTAGGGGGCAGTGTTGGATCAACCTCGCCAGCTAGTTGCACCTCTTTCTCTTCGCCATGGAGCTCCTTCCCTGCTATGGGCGATCCTTCCGGTCGTGGGGAGCTCCATTGGTGAGGTGAGACGGTGGGGGTTGGGGAAGGAGACGTTCTGGCGGCGTGACTTCATGGGAGCCGGTTGCATGGTAGGCTACAGGAGGTGGCGTGAGCCGTGCATGGATGGGCTGGCCGGCGGTGGGGTGCCGGTATGGCAGAGCTACGTGCTGGCGGAGGTCATGTGGTTGGTGGAGCTCGGGGGTGGCGACGAGAGGTGCGTGAGAGGGAGCTGCAGGCGAAAGCCTAGCTCGGGGTTTCCTGAGCCAGCAATGACGACGTCTTCGGGTGTCGTGATCCCCCCCTGGGGCGTTGTGGAGCTGCTACCCTCTCCCTCCCTGCCAAGACTATCCAGGTGGAAGCCTATTCCTTTTGGACGGGCGACGGTGGCGCCTACGACGTCGTGACCTCCTTGAAGGCGTCGTCTAGGAGGTCTTGTTCCCCACCATTTTTGCCTTCTCTCAGCTTGGTTCTCGGTGGTTTCTCGGTTGTTATCACCAGGTCGACACGAGGGACGAGTGGATCTTCTTCTCTCTCACCCTCTCCCTCCTCAACCCCTATACGTGAGGATGGTCGGGAGCCCGTCAACGACCTTCTGTGTGTAGTCGATGTTCGGCGGGGCGTCTACAGCCCCTTAAAGTCTAGCGACGATCGGTCACGCTTAGCGGCGGCCAGCTTGGTGCTAGTAGGTGGTGGTGGCAATGTGTTTTCTTGTTTTTCCTGGTTATAGCCTTCTAGGGTTATAGTCTTGTATTTTTTTTCCTACTATATAGATAGAAACTTCACACTGTCTGGTGTGGGTCGTTTCAAAATATAATTTAGCAATCATACAGCTCGAAGCAACACTAAGTACTTACTCCCTCTGTTTTAAATTACTTGTCGTTTTAGCTTTGTCTTAAGTCTTTGACCATTAATTTCCAAAAAATATATAGTTTAACATCATAAGATTTATGTTTTTAGATTCACCACAAGAAATACTTTCATAATATGTAATTCAAATGTCATTAAACTATATGAATTTCTAAAAGTTAACGGTCAAATTTAGTAAGGAATGATTGACTTATGACAAAACTAAACCGATAGGTAATTTGAAACGATGGGAATACAAATTTAGAAACTAGAGTGCGTGGCATTCTTTTTCGAATTTAGAAAACAAATTAACTGGAAACTGCATTTTTTTATGGAGTAGCGTATACTCCCTCCCTCCATTCACATGCAATGCATGTCCTACTAACTCGGTTCCACAGCATAGCATTTAATTAATTCCTCATTAGTTTCTAATTAAGCAGCTCTCCATTACTAGGTTCAAGTCTGCAAGAGTGATTCATCTGCCATTTAGAGGACAAAGAAGCCAAGGCATGAAGGCATTAGTGAATCCATGGGCCGGATGGCTTAAGGCCCCATGAAAGCAAGTTGAGATGGTCGAGGACTCCATGGCCTCTTAGCTCTCAAATGTCTCCAACACCCTCCTCTGCCTCTTTAATTCTACTAGCTTTTTGCTGCTCAAAATGCTCATACGTACGGAAGAAGATTTGAGCAATACGAAGGAATAAAGGCCTTCTCATCCAAAACTTGCGTCGGAACACAGCAAACCAGAAAATTTACTAAGCTGTTTTTTGTGACCATGGAAGATGCGGTAACTAATTAAGCCATTTGATGTACTCCCTCCGTTTTTAAATTGGCGACCTTGTTAACTTTTGGACATAATATTTGACCATTTATCTTATTTAAAAATTTAATATAAATATAATAAAAATATTAATCATGCCTTTAATGATAAAACAAATTATATGAATGGTCAAGTGTTATGTCCAAAAATCAATAGTGTTATTCATTTAAACACGGAGTGAGTAGTTATTTAAAAATCAACATTGAGTAGTATATTATCACAGAATATGATTATTTTACATAAATATGGGGTCGCTTGCATTTTTTTTTTGCCACAATACCTGATGTTCTTCAATACAATTGTTTGGTTGGATGCAGCAACTTGCCATTCCATGACTAAGGCTGCATTCATTTCCATTTTTTCTCTAGATTTTTGAAACATTATTTGCTTTACGCCTCTAAAAATGAGATTTCTTTCTAATGCATTGATTAGACCACCTATTCTAAACCATTTAAGAAATTTATTTTTTAAAATATTAATTCATCACATTTGTGGGCACCTCAAAAATGCATTATAGAGAGTATCTACTATAACAACGCGAACTATCTAGATGGATGGGATCTCGAATAAGAACCAAATAAGTACATTAACCATCCATCCTCATCGCAGACTTGTCATAATAGTTACCCGCCTACAATACAAGTCCAAAGCATCGAATTCAGAAATAAAGAGATGTTTGGAGAGTTGATTCACCAGTCCGAAACGGCGAAGTGTGCCGTCAAACCACACGAAAGCGGCGACCAAACACGATACACACTTCTGCGGACATGGTCTACGGTTGAATCAACATCCATGCATCTCATCATTTCTAAATTCTTACTGATGCGAGACTAGCCCAGGAAAGTTCTAGTCCCACACGTTCATCTAGCAAGTGATATCCAGTACATAAGGCATCTAGCTAGTCCAACGAAAGTATAGATACAAGTACATATTAACTATTAATTACATAAGCCATACAGGCTAAAAAATTAGTCCATCGAAAGCTTGGCTACCCAAACCCTCAGGCAACTGACTAAGGGTAAACCCTTAGATAGGACCGTCCTGATCGATCCGTTCATCCCCACAATCATCAAACATGTCTTCATCTCTACCTGTATATGAATCTATAGCAGCATTCACAAAAACAAATAGAACTCAGTACGCAAAGTACTGGCAAGGCCACAATCAAACCTAGTTATACATGTAGGCTATAATCAAGGTGAAGGCTGTATGAAAGGCTAAATTTTATCACGTAAAGCCAATTTTGTTTCGCAATAATTTAAAGGAGAAATTCATAAATTAGATTGCATAATAAACTGATAGAGTAGTATCATGGCATCCCTTTTCATGAATAATAATATCTTCACTGCCCTTCTTGGCAGCAAGACTATAATACAACTTTGTACGCCATCTCCTTTTCATTATCGTATCATCAATCACCAAGTATAAATCAGTAAAATTCTTCATCATCCCATCCCATTTCATAAAGCATTTTAGAAACATAAATCTATACTCAATGGACACAACCATGCCGCTCATGACCGTGAGCACGGCTAACCGATTAGTTTTGATTCTGCAGAGTTTATACATCGTTACCCACATGATATGATAGAAGCCAAACGGCTACACTCTAGTTTGTCCGGTACCCGTCGGTACCACCACACTCTTCACGTTGAGTGCAGTCTAGAGGTCACAACACAGCTTTTACATTACCTAACATTTAGTCTTGCACCAGCACGAGGTGTGTTACTCCACACCGGGGCGCTACCCTAATGCCGTGGGTGGCGGGCCCACGCCTTAAACCCAGCGCCGTGGCGGCAACTGTTCTGGCTCCCCATGAGGCACACAACGTTGTATTGGACAGACTTAGACGCCTATGCCATGAGGTGATCACAGTCCCTCGGAACCATAGGTAGTTCCTATGAACAGCCCTACAGTACATTCGTAGGCACTGCCCCTACTACTCAGCCTACCAAAATATAAGACTAAACATTAAGTAACTTAATCTACTATGGCTATCCCATAACTAGCACATGTGGTTGTACTGTTTAACATGAGAATATGACACTGAGTTCGGTCCTTAAGCAACCCAGGCAAAACACTCCCCCTATCGGTACACAACTATCACATATGTGTACCACTTGCTTGCCCAAGTTTTAAAACGGTTTTGCTTCGGTTTTAGTTCACAAATATCACGGATATTCATCTCTGATCAGAAGTAAGTAAATTCCCATTTGAAACATAATTAGATAGCCATGATATATTTTGTAAGTAGCTATGCATGTCTAAGCATATATACCAATGTATACCTTATAGCAAGCACTCAATAAGTACTTCTACCCATCCTAGGGTTACAAGTAGCAAGTCATCAACATTTCAAGGTTGGTTATGCAGGAAATAGGATTAACTACCTTTGCTCACCATATATATAATTTACATAGCCAAATAACGATGCAAGTTGAAATAAAATCATTTATAATCCCAAAATTTAGGAGCAATATGTTCAAAGGTAGTGGGATTCTTGCCTTGGTTCAGGTCTACTTCAGGTTCTTCAAAATATTCTACCTCCTCGAACTCCAAAGGCTCTCCTTCTAGTTTTAAATTTTAAAGTTAACGCCAAACCGATAAATAATGCAAAAATGCAAAATGCTTTAACATGCATGATTTTTGTGCAGTGGCTTGGTACTGGTTTTATACTCTCTTTGGTGGAATTATTTTTTACTTTTGCACTTACCATTTGCGAGATATGATTTTTACGATTTTTATGCGTCCTTTTGGAAAAATAACATGTACTGATTATGTGCGGCCTAAATCTGTGCAAGCTGAGTTCATAGATGGAAAGTGTACAGTTTTATAAGAATTACAAAATTGGTTTGACATTTTTCTGAGTTATAATGAATTTCTTATGAATTTTCTAGTTAAAAGTCCCATTTTCATCCTTAATTTATTATCATAAATTTTTAGGCAAGTTTTATGTACAGAAGGTGCCACTTTATATTTTATCAGGTTTTAGAGAATAAAATTACAGAACCAGCAAAACTGGTTTTACTTAATTTGGAGTTGTAATGAATTTTATATGATTTTCCAAAGTTAAATCCATTATCAATGTAATAGAAAAGCATTTATTCATCTCTTTTAGTTTCTGGATTTTATAAAGGATGGGCCCGCGTGTCAAAAAGACAGGGCAGGGCAGCGTGCGCTGAAACAATAGAACGGACCGTCCGATGTTGGTTCGGACCGTCCGGCCAGGCGAAACAGAGGAGGACTGAGCCGGCGAGCTTCTCGGCGGCGGCGACGGTGATGGAGGCGTCGGCTGCAGTTGGGGCCAAAAGAGAAAATGCAGAGGAGACCAAGGCGAAGCCTTCGGTGGTGGTCTATTCACCGGAGGTGGCCGGAATCGACGGCAAAGACGGCGGAGGCGGCGGTCTCTTTCGGCATGTATATGGAATGCATATGGATGTCATGTTATAAATTAAAGCGATGCATGCATGCGGTAACGGAGGTACCAGGGATGCTCACTGAGGGTGTTGCGTAGCTCGGCGAAGCTGGAACGGCGACGGTTGCTCCGGGAAAGGTCCAACAGCGGCGGAGTGCCTCGGGTAAACGGCGACGGCCGGATCTGGGACAGGTATCAGAGAAATGAAGTAGGCATCACCTTATTGAGTTGCTGAGGTGGGTACAGACGCGAGGAATCGGAGTTTGACTCACCGTGGTCAGAGAGAGAGCAAGAAGGGGGCACGGTGGCCGGCGGAGGGGAAAAAGACGTGGTTCTACAGTCTCGGGACTCAGCTGCCTCTAGTGCTCTGTTCTTGAGCTCGTCCTGGGCTGATGATGCTGCTGGCCAAGATTCAGCTTCAATATTGCTTCGGTCAGGGAGAACGCGTGCATGCCACGGCGGCGGTCGCCGGAGCCGAGTGCACACTGCGGCGTCTTCAACCTAGGAGAAAGGCGGAGTTGAGGGGAAAAATGGATCAGGTATCCAGAGTCAATCACGTTCCCAAGTCTCAGTTGCAGTGAGGCTCACCGGAGAAGAACAGCGGCCGTCGGGATCTCGCCGGTGCTGAGGAAGAAGGCGGTGTTTTCAAAGCTATGGTGGTTTTCACCTCGGGCTTTCCGTGGAGGAGTGAGAGAGAATGGCGAGGAGTGCTGAATGGCAAGATGGCTCGGGTTGCAGTCGACTTGGCCGAGGAGAAGGAGGAGGGCGCGCTGGCGCCGCTCTGTGAGCATGCAGCCGGTGGCTTGGCGCGTGTCCGCGAGCGTGGCAACGATGTTCTGCAGGTGGGGCCGGGCTGGAAGGGTGTCTGTGGCTGACAGATGGGACCCACAATGGCCGGGACCCACTCAACAGTGGCAGAATAGAGAGAACATCTTCTAGAGAGTGTGTTTAATGAAGTGGTTGAGAAGACCACTTGAGCTGGTATTTTGACTGAGTTACAGTATAGGTAAAATTGTGGAAAATTTACTGTGGGCAGTGAGTGATAATTACTAGCTCTGTGCCAAAATTCAGAGTTGTGAGACTGGTGGATTTTTCCTGATAATTCCTCAAAGTTCGGCCAAAGATTAGTCTTCCCTGTCTGAGTCAGTAGGTTTTGTCCTATTATTTTATGTGCGATTTTTGTGAATATTGTACTGAAATTTTTACTGTGGTTATTCCACAATCTAACCCAGGTTCTGGTAGGTTTTAGTGAGAAGGTGTCTGATGGATTAGTTCTGGCAAAAATGCCAAGTAAGCTGTCTGCAGATAACAATTTTCCAGATTTTGCTGAAGTGAAGGTATTTATTCGAGACATTTATGTATTTGATAAAATCCAGTGAAAATTACAGTGGTTGACTGAGGTGGTGTAGTTTCTAGGGTAATTTTCTCAGCTTTTTATTTCTCCAGAAAGTTTCCTTATAAATTCGAATTGACAATATGATCACTAGTTTTTCTCCAAGAGAGAGCAAAATATGGGTCTTCATATGGATGTACACATATATATGGGTAAAGGTTTTGAAACAAGGCCTTAGCACTTTATATTAGTTTTTCCATGACTATCCACAATTTATTTCCGGTATATATATATATATATTCTGGGTATGTTACAACGTTAATAAAAAACAATGCACGTGAACAATCTAAAGAAAAAGCTATCTCAAACATAGCCTAACTTGTGGCAAAAATGTGGTTATTTAGTTGTGTAACATCTCGAATATAAAATACAGAAACTTATCGTCAAAAATATTTTCCAAAACTGCATCATACTGGTTCTTATTGCTTTTTTACGTGTGGCAATGCCAAAATAAACTCAGTTCAAGTAGAAACCAAAATTATCTATTAATATATATTATTTTAATTATATGGGATTATTCCTCTCAAGGAAAAGTATTTTCATAGTTTATAAGTCTATTTCAAAAAGCTTAATCCTTATTGGGCCAGCCCAGCCCAATTAAATATAACTAACTCATCTTAACTCTAACCAGGCCACGAGCGGGCCTAGCCCACCATCTCAGCAAAACCGGCAGCCAGCCTCCTCAACCCAGCAGCCGGCAACGGGGCCCAGATGCTTCGAGTCGAAGCGAGCAGAGCCCGTGCGATGCGACCGTGCAAACCCTGACACGCCCTCCTGCCCGCGCGCTCCGCTCTAGCCTTAGGCACGCCGGTCCGAGCTGTTAAACCGTTTATTTTATTTTAAATTTGTAGATCTATTTTTAAATTTGTATTAGTTAATGCTTGATTAGTCTTACGCTAATGATCTTCGTCGTTTCATGTGTCATCGATAAGCTCAGCCGAGTAGCTGTTCTGAACAGTGCCTAAGCTATACGCATTAGAGGTGACTCAATAGATTGCCTTCATGGTACAGTCCTATGCTACTACTCTTTTTCTTAGAAAACAGGCCAGATCGACCCAGCTTTGATAGAAAGCCAAAGAAGTTTATATTGTTACTATATTTGAGATACTATTTTTACTGACTGAGCCCGATAAAATTAAGAGAGAGACTAGGTGATTACTTTGAATACCCGCGTTTATCAGGCCTAAACGTAGGTATTTGACATGATACTAAGATATTATGCCTATACCGTTTGAACGGAGTGTAAAAGTAAAGTAAAGCATCTTCGGTACTAGTTGCTTCCAACAAACGGTCCAAGTCAAACCTTACTGCAGTATGGAGATTGCTTAGAATCCTGAAAGCTGAAAGAGAAAAAGAGAGAGGTTGGAGTATGTAAGCAGACAAGGAGTGCAATGTTCATGGCTTGGGCTTTGGTGCCTATTGGAACTGGAGATTGCATATTTCTCCTCGCATTCAGAATTTCAAAGGTCAGACTCCATTTCTTCCTTCTTCGCCTGCTTCTTAGTGAATAATTTCACACTTTATCGGGCGTTCGTCATTTCCCTGAACTCGGGGACTCCCCTATCTTAATGCTTTCTTTTCCCCAAATTATCAAGAACCCTTCTTGGCTCTTATAGGCCATAGATGCTTAGCGGGATTCCTTCTCTTGGATCTTTAGGTTTGATTCCGTTCAGAGATATCCCTTCTATTTGGATGCTTCTCTGTTTTGACTCTTGCACGAAATTGGAGTGCAGGTGTCATTCGAGAGCAATAGAGGGAGCTTTCCAGATCTATATAGAAGCTTTCTGGATTATACTTCGGATTCTGAAGATAAAAAGAAACAGTTCAATGCATGGTGCTGGGCTAATCTTGATTTATTCATCAGGTAAAAGGAAAACTATCTAATTAGGGAATAAGCCAATAATTTTAGTGAAAAATTAGTTTAGATCATGTTGGGAGGGGCTAGTGAAATTAAACAAAGGATTATCAGTGTTATATACTGTTCATTCTTTTCTCCTCAAAGTGATAAATGAATACAATATAGGTGCAAGTATGAATAAAGTTAATTTCTTTGTGGATAGAATAGCATGCTTCAGCTATTTCACTAAGCTTCTCTTTGAATATTTTAGAGCATTACACTGGGTACAACACAGTTACTGAACCTGGAAATAACTTTCAAAGGGTACCACTGATAAGCACCGTAAATTAACAACATTACAGGCAGGACATTTACTTGCTGGCAACCGTATTGGATTCTTTTGTTGGATTATGCATAAAAAAGGTGCAAGGCATTGTTATGGAAGAGGCGATATCGATACTAGGAGTGAATGAAGAGCTTAAAGAACTGCAGCGGAGGATGAAACAAATACAGTTTTTTCTTCATGATGCAGAGCAGAGGAGGATAGAAGAACATGCTGTTAACAATTGGCTTGGTGAGCTGAAAGATGCTATCTATGATGCAGATGATATTATTGACATGGCCAAATTTGAAGGCAGCAAGCTTCTAGCCAATCACCCTTCACCCTCTTCATTGCAAATAAAATTTATTTCGTGCTGTGACCTCTCAGTTATGTCTTGCATTCGCAATGTTCAGACTCGTCGCAAGATCGCACTCCAGATTAGAAGGGTAAACTGTAAACTTCAGAAGGTATCAATTGATAAGACATTTTTAACACTGGAGAACGTAAATACTACTTACAGAGTTCTTGCACCAGTCAAGAGACATACATCCAACCTTGTAAAACCCAACCTTGTGGGGAAGGAGATTAAATATGCTACCTCAAGACAAATGTTGAGCAAAGTACCTCAAGGGACCATGCATTTTGCACCTGTAGTGGTCAAAATAAAAAGAATCCGGGGTAGAATAATAGGGTACAGCAAGCACAACAACCTTGGTGATTGCTGCTTGCCATCGTTTTCTTCCACCTCAGCATACACCAATATGCAGCGGTGCTCCGGTGATGCGGAAATTAATAGAGGAAAAATGTTTAGACGACACGGCGTGCTTTCCATCCGGAGACAGGGACGAAGTCACGAAGGTGGCCATGGGTGTTGGATGGTGCCTGCTAGGCAACAAGGCCAAAATGGGGCCAATGCTGTCGATGGAGTGTGGTAGGATAAAAAGAGTTATCATCTCTCAGTTGGAAACTATGCAACTTTGGCAAATAGAAGTCTAATGTATTTCGGCTGGTGTCCAGATGTCTGGTTACTGTTTTATCGAACTAGCTAGGCATATATAGCAGACCAATTATGCGTTCGGATATATGTTTTGTGCTATCAATGTATGAAATAGATATTGTCTGTTGTGCACACATCCCTTGATTAAATGCTCTAGCTACTATCTTGAGATGCTGATCTATCCTTAGAAGAGTGGTCATCCAGTTTTCTTGAGGATCACTAGTGATGGAGATGGTTGATGGCTCTTTTTTTTACAAGAAACATATAATATCTTGTCTTTATACGAACGAAGAATACACATAGTTATATTATAGACACTAGAATTTGAATCTTTGGGTATGATCGTGCACTCATGACTTCACCACTATACTAATGGTCAACGTTCTTAAATCACAATATTATTTACAAATGGTTAGACATCTTCTTGGCTCTCAATAGAGGCATGGGAAATTAAAAGGTAGGTTAGCTAGCTGCTATATATATTGGGCTGTTGTTGTCTTAGTAGCTTTAATTTTCTAAATGCACTTGGACTTTGAAGAGTGTGCACTTTGTTGTTTCTCTTTTTCTGAGGAAATGCCCCAGAAATGTTTTTCCAAAACAATATTTACTCAAATTTCTTTAGAGTCGTGAGTGCACGATTCTATCCACCAGGGTTTAAATTCTGGTGCCTATAAATAGTACGCACACGCAGGTGTGTTTTTATAATAGAATTTTAATGAGGCTTAGGAATTGCCGATGGTTCTTTAGCTTGTGTTAGGGGTGTATTCATGGATGTGTGAGTGTGCTATGTGTGTGTTATAGTGTTGGGTGCATATATGTGTATTCCATGTGATCGAAAAAATAAATTTATGTATATTAGCTCATTTTCGAAAAATCGACGAAAATCTGCATGTTTCAAAGGGTCCTCAGCAACATATTACTGACAGTAGGATAAGGAAATTTTTCCCTACAGCAGTGTTGTCCCCGATTCATTTAGTTGAAGGTCGATCAACACAGGGGTTGGACCATCCACGAATAGCTTGTCCCTAGCAGCAAGCTGATTAATTATACCCTCATCTGAACCTGATCAGCCACTGTTCTTTGCAAAAGTTTGTCAGACTTGACCCATATCGACGCATCGATTGATTTGATCTTCTGGCCTAGCATGCAGCCTGATTTGTGTCATGCATGAGACGTTAAGACCATGCATGTCATTCTGCCAGTTATTTGTCACACAGACCTAACGATAATAATTGAGGTTGATCCAATATTATCGTGTCTGCTGTCAGCATGCATGCTCCTGATCACTAATTGGACTCAGCAGGATTCAAAGCATGTGTGATTTCAGAATTCGAACTAAATCTCAATAAATTCTGCTCATAAGAGGAAAGCAGTAGGGACAGGTGGTTTTATTTTTTATTTTTTAATAAACAGTGGGTCAGGGTCATCCAACTGATTATAAATGTATTAATAATAAGAAAGTAACAATAGCAAGACTGTGGAGCTATTAACTAATTGTAACATTAGGCTTTTGTATAATATTTATTTGGATCTATATAATACTCTCTATGCTCTTTTTTACTTTTTATTTTTTAAGGTCAGTGAGGCTTTTTTTATCTATATAATAATCTCCACGAACCTCCGCCCCTGAAACTCTATAAAGTTTCTATAAAGTTTCACGGTTGGGAGGTGTCAAGTAAAGAAAAGAGGTAGGAATGGCATTGTTCTAATGAATTAGCCTTTTATTTATGATTTTATTTCATCGAGCGAGATTGTGACATCTACTTTTTGTTTATTGAGAATATATATGACTTTGAGATACAAATTTATACTAGATGTGTTGTCTTTGGATACACAAAAAAGGGGAGAAAATACATTGGTCAGTGTGGTTACCTTAGGCAGAAAAGACAACACGATCGCATAACTAGATTGAGTAGCACATAGTGGTCTGCAGAAATAGAATGTTGGTGGCACTACTCTACCAGTCATGAGTACATTGAAAGAAAAAAAAACGACTAGGTGAGCACGTGTACTATATTAATATTGCTCTTTTTTCTTATGCTTGAACTGTTCCTCTTGTGCTCTTTTCAATGTAGCTAAGCTTTTATCGTGTGGCTGTACATATACATGGCGACATTTTTTTTAGTACAATGAAGCAAAGTTAGAATTAATTAATATATTGCTTATTTTTGTAAGAATTTTTTTTATCTAAGGCAATATTTTTTTATTCTTCAAAATATATATAGGATAAATATTTCATGGATTCAAGCATCGGGCTGGATTTTTTTTGTTTGAATGGTCAGCATAAGGTTGGGTTTGTCAGTTGTGATGTATTTAGGCTGAATTGCCAAAAACTGAACAGCAATTGTGGTTCTTTCGGAGGACTGGTTTTAAGTTGTTTGTTCTGGTATTCGGCAACCGTATAGGAAATTTACCATCCCGTAGTGTGTGCAGATAATTCTTGACTTTCTTCGGTATTAATATTTGGAACATTTATACTAAGACAACATGAAAAAAGATATACATTCTAATAAAGCACATCATTCGAAAATTTTGGTACATTGGTTTCGAGTGTGGTTGCTTTAACTGTACTTCAGAACATCTCCAAAGCTAAGTTTACATGAGCATCATTCCAAAAAAAAAAATGGTTTACTTCTACATAAAAATGAGTCCAAAATTATTTCAGTTCTACCGTAATGATATAAATAGTCATTGACCCCCTTCCTATCAAATTGACTTAACCAGTGCCTGTACCCTCAATGCTAGCATGTATACATGCGTGCTATAGCCCGATTAAGCCAATAAATTGGCTTGAGATTTTTTTTTAAAATTGTAGATTAAGATATAGCCATTTTTCCTATTACAAGGTAGCCATTTTTTCTATTACAAGATAGCCATTAATTTCGATTCTGTTTTGGCCCTTAATTCTTGCATTCCAGTGTCATCAATTCTTTGTGGACTTCATATCATGTCCATTCATAAGATTATGTTTAAAACATAAGAATTTTCATGAGTTAAATTTTGTACTTAACCCAGTAATTCCAATCCACAATATTGACTTAATTTTCTAAAATGAATTAATTAATGAGCATAACAGTGGGCAATAGAAAAAATAGTAATTAATAAGGTTTAGTCCAAAAATCTAGCCAAAAGTGCTTCCTTGATATGTGTGGAGAGATGGATAAGGAATCCCAACCAATGGCATGATAAGCATGGATAAGCATAGAGATAAAGCGAAAGAAATGGTTGTAGCTATGCTCAGACTTAGGGTTATCTCTTTTATCTCTCTCACATATGACATCTGAGGTGGACAGCGAACATTTTGGCTAACACAAGTGTTGGTTTGGTCGATTCCTGTGCCCTTCTTGATATGTGTGCTACCTCTGCAAATGCACCAAATAAATTTGTGTTTTGGAAAACATTGTTTGCCACAAAATCTGTTATTTGGTTTGCTATTTAAATTCTGCACATTTCAGTTTTGTGTATCTGCCTTTACTTCTGCCACATTTCAGTTAGGTCCATAAAATCAAACAGAAAAATGGCCATTTAACAACATGGAAATTTCGACAGAATTTAAAGTTTGTCTCACCATTTTAACGTAATTTTGCCCCTCTACACCCCTTCTAATTCAACTTGTATATATGACACAAGCTCCACATTTCCACCTATTTTGAAGCTGGTGCCACAGAAGTTGTATACATTTGCGTAGGAAAGTTTAGAGTAATTGACTGGACCTCCAAATGCTCAACCTTGCCTATTATTATTAATACTAACTAATGATAGTGGGGAAAACTAACTAAAATCTTAACATTGGCGAAAAATGCAGATTTCGGTGGTCGGGATAATTTTGTGAGTTGTGACATTGCTTAATGGGAAAACTAAACAAAAGTTTCCCTTTTTTCCAACACCTGCATGGATCACTCCATATCCCATCTCTCCAAAGGAATCATAGTCATGAATAAACTTCACGAAACAGAGTTTTCAGACAATTTATACTGATGATAGGACAGCATCACAACTACAAATTGAAGTTCTAATAGTTTAGTCAATGCAATGTGGTATAATTGTGGTGTCCTAATATTTTAGTGAAATTCTATAACTACAGATTTGGGGGGAGCAGCATCAACAGTTTTATTGCCAACTAAGACGACAAAAGCGCAAAAATTCCTTCACAATGTTCAAAGTCATTATCAACTGTACCGAGACACAATTGACGTAGTCATGAAAATCAATTCACATAATGCAAATAAAGAAGGAAGAAATAATGATTGAAGGTGCAATTGATAGAAAAAGAAAAGCCCTCGCACATTGTTAGATTTTTTTTTTTTGGCTCCGATGTGTTGAACTAGACAGCCAAGACATATATAGGAGTAAAGTTGTCACAATAGTTGAACTAGGGATCCAATTAATATATATGGCAATAGATTTTAGCACTTACCAGTGAACATTTCAACAAAATCAAGGGAGAGAGAGGATGTCACGACCAAGAACTTTGGGGGTGTGCGCATATTAGGCATCAACTTAATTACATGCAGGCCCACGGCCAGTGGCGGACCCAAGATTAATTTAATTATATTGGTATGGTGGAACTGTGAATAGATTATGTCTATTTGCATCAAAATCAAATATGTACACAGACTAGTATATATGGCTCAATGAAAACTTTTAGGAGAATATATTCCGGACAGAGTCCAAGCCTCCCAATACAAGTTGCAACAACTTTTATCTTCATAAACTACAATTCGGAGGCATTTTCAACAATTTGTACGACTTTAAAATAAAAATATACCATTTTCAATGTTGTATTTAAGCAACTTTCCAACTTGAGCTTTAATGTTTTAACTAAAAAAATAAACAAAAACTATATCAATCGGCATTTCAAGCAACCTTTAAATTAAAGCATGGTAATCGCTGGTTCACTTGGGCATAGGACCAGGCAGCAGCACGTAACTAAAATCTTCAATCATGTCTAAATAGTATCAAACTTCCTCTAATGGATTGTTGTGTGTAACAAAACAATAGGACCTATAGCTAGTATAATATAACTGCATTTCTCAAAAACCTATTGGATTCATTTTAAGATATTGGATTTTCCTATTAGAACATATCGTTCAAGGGATCTCCTGTTCTTTCATCAATACTCACTCTTTTTCTCAAGTACTAATGAATTACTTATTTGTTTGCTAGCTCATATGATTCTGAAAACAATGCTTGTCACAACAGAACAAGTGTTTTGTCACCCTATTAAATTGTTAAGGGTAATATTACAATATTATTATGGATATTTAATAGGAGCAACATTCTAAATCTGATGAACAAATAACATGGTTCACTCACAATTACCCAAAATGGTCAAGAGGGCTCTATATATAAGTTAGTCCTCAATGGTTGTCTATTAGTCAACCTTGTTTTATGTTACCATCTGGACCTAGATTAGATGTTTTACTTTAGAAAATTGATGTGTTCTTCAACAAATATCATTTTGAGTTTTCCCTATATATTTTTCTCTACTACTTAAAAGCGGAGTTCTCCGTCCACTCCTCTCCACGTCATGCAAAGTGCGCAACCACCACCTCCCTTGAAAAAAAATCAGAAAAACTAGCAATTGGTTAAAAAAATTAATTAGATATAGTACTTTATGCTCAATTCACTCTCGACCTATAGTCGTATGGGCCCATGTAGCACATCCCTAGTCGTATGGGCCCGTTGCAATACACGAACATCTTAGTATTATTTAAACACAACGGATGTTTATAGGATCACTAGATCCATACATATTGACTCCGTAAAAAAGACACTAAGAAAGAGCCCAATCAATAATTAGTGATGGGTCTAGATATTTTCTAGAGCTTAGGCAGAACAAAAGCCAGCTAGCCATGGACGTGACTAAATTTTGATCGCAAAGCACGTACACTGAACTACACAACAGGTCAACAAACCCAAGCAGTTGCCCCTGGGTCTACCAATGTCAGTAATGGTTGGCAACGCAACTTTCTGTAAACGTATACAAAGGACATATTGCCATAGCTGCATGCAAAATGTGTTTGACTACATTGTTGGACATATGTGCATAAAGCTCGAATTGAAAAAAAAAGGATGTATTTGCACTGCACTAATTCGCTTATTTGTGTTGAATGAAGTAAATACGACAAATAAGTCATGAAACATGGAATTATTGTCATCATTGGTCCTTTGTGAGAGGTACTACAATGTCAACTAAACTGGACTGCTACAGTACAAGACTATCTCAAGTACATTGATATAGACGCATACATATTTGGAGTCGTCATAGAGCTGGAAGCTTTCAATTTTGCCGTCATTGACTTTTGTCAAAAAAAATATTTCCCTATAGAAGGTCCACTGAGGTACTAATTCCACTTATGTTCAATATTTTATGTATGCATGCCAAGTGCCAAGCCATGCACCATGCCATGTTTCAATTTTGAAATTCATTTGGCATTTATTTGGTGATATTGAGTGCAACATGTAAGATATAACAGTTATTATGCCATATCTCCTAGATATGGCCATCCCATTACTTGCCTTTATATATCAACCTTCTCGCCTTAGTTCTCCATTGAGTCACGCCTAAAGGGCGGTTCCATCTCCTTCTTGTTCTGTTTCAAGTAATAGGTTAGTATGGTATAGATCTATTTATTTTTTTGGTATTTGTGATTTTCTTATGAATGTTTCTTCACAAGTATGTCATCTTAACCTTGTAGGACATTGGAACTTGATTACTCTTTGATGCAGTAACAAAGCATCTTAATTACATTGTAGAGGTAATAACTCAATTCCATGCATAATGTTTTTCTCAGATTTCTATTGTTCTAAGATGTGTATTGTCCTCTATTTCTTGTATTATTATTTCAATGTTTTGTTGTTTGTCTTATGAATATGAAATTCCGTGCTTCGCAAAAGAGAAGATTAAGGTTAGGTTTAAGTATGATCTTATTCCACTAGTATGTTTATCTCTTATCTTACTACTCTAAAAAGGTAGTCGTCCGTCTTCTCCTCCCCATGCAGAACCACTACCTCTCCTGAGAAAACTAGAAAAAAACCAAGTAGTTAATGAAAAATATCAGATATAGTGCTTTATGCTTGATCCACACCTCAAGACCATACCCAGTCATATGGGCCTGTGCAACCCATTCCTAGTTGTATGGGGCCATTGCAAGTTAGAAATAAGTCATGTTGATAGCAAAATCTTGGATCAAGAAAGAGAGCGATCTTTCCTTAAAAAAAAGGAGAAGAGAGCCATCCTGGAGGGGATGAAGATGGATTGAGAGGTTGATATACATGGATAGGACCTAATTTTTAGTTTTATTTACTACTTAGACAACTAGGTTTTCCATGTTATAAAAAACAAACTCACTTTGGCACCTCATTAGAGGAAAGATGGGGAGAATGTCCTCAAGGGCCAAAATACATTTATATGGAAATGCGAGGAAGGATCAGGAGTCTAGTTTTATACTTCTATGCTAAAATATAAACTCGAACAAAAGTTGAGGGGGGTCGAAGGACTACTTCTTTTAATTTCTTTAATACTTTGATTCTAAAATGTGTTACACGCACATCGAATCTTTTTTTCAGAAACCATGTTTCTTTGTATGAAAAAGTAATTGTATTCCCTACAAAGAACATATCTTCAAGATTTTCCCCTGCATATGTCACTTACATGTAGGCCAAATAGCCTTGACGATACTCTTTGTATAGGATTCATTTGGCATTGCAAAACAATGACTTATGATACATGCAAGATACAAAAATGATTATGACATATCTCCTAAACATAGACGTCTCCTTGCTAGTCCCTAGATGTTGACTTTTTCTCACCTTCATTCTCCATTGAGCCACACCTATAGGCAGATAACAACCTATCTCCTCATTGTTCTGTGTTTTATGTGATAGGTTAGTTCAGCTTAGAAGTTATCAATTTTTTTGTACTCCATGATTTTACATTTGATTGTTTTCCTCAAAGTATATCATTTTAATCTTGTGGTGCATTGGAACTTGATGACTATCTGATGCCATAATAGATCATCTTCATTCCAAGTGTAGAGGTAAGAACTCAATTCCATGCATAATATGTTTATGTAATTTCTATTTTTCTATGATGTGTATTGTCCTATGTTTGTTGTATTATTATTTCAATGTTTCGTTGTTTCTTATGAATATGGCATTTCACGCTTAGTTATTCTAGTTAGTTTACCATGGGAATATGTTATGTCAATAGAAAAACTTTGGATCGAAAATACAGTAAAATCCTGAAGAGGATGGAGACGGATTGAGATGTCAATACATTGGTAGTACCATCTTTTAATTTTATTTGCTGCTTATAGATGGGTTTTCCATATTATTCCATATTATCAACAACAAACCCATGTTAGCACCTTGTTAGAGGAAAAACAGGGAGAATGTCCTTAAGGGCCAAAATGTGTGTTATGCACAAATGTGAGGAGATGCCCTTTACAAGTAAAGAAAGTGTGAAGTTAGACACATATGTTTCTCTCTAAAAAATGTAGTATACTACATAGTATTAATCTACCCCTTGGTATTGGCATTTACAAAGAATTTTGATTAAAAAAATCAAAATACAAATGCTCTAGACATCCAGCATTGCAGTAAATAAAATATTTTGTATTGAAACTTTCCTTAAGTGTAGCACTGATGATCATTCATTTTAAGCTGTGAACATCAATGCACTCCATTTCTACCTGATCTCCTTCTGCACACACCAACTCACACAATCCTTGCTCATTTAATGATATTAAATATACAAAGCCAAGATAATCCCTGTGAACAATTCAATTTGGGTCTAGCTGGGGTTTCCTGCATGCAGGTGCATCCAGCACCCAGAAGCATTTGGTTTGATCATGATGAACCTGTGCACTACTGCTTTAGATCGATGAGGGCATGAGGCTGCATGCGGCAAGCACCACACACAACAGAACAATTGAGTGAGTCCTATAGTCCATAGCTTAGATACACATGCCATGGGGCTCATGAAGGGGCTCATGAACTTTTTCAGAGCGACGTGTGCAAAAACACATGCATGGCAATCACCGGCTTGTTTGCATTTTACTTGCAGATGAATCACGTAGGAGCGTGAAAAAAACTTTTTTAATCATACTCTGCAGTGAAAGATTAGAGAAATAAATACTCTAGTAGTATTGTTTATAATATAATTCCAAAGATGATATAATTATAGTAGAAGGGGGCAGTCCCGGTTGGTATGGGGTTTTTTAAGGAGGAGATTTTCCTTACAATTTCATCATAAATAAATCATAAATAGATCATATATTGAAAAGTTGCATACTTTCATCATAAAGAATTGTATTTGCTAAATTATGTATGCTGAAATTGGTGGACTATATGTTGAAATGTATAAATTCATATACTAGTACAGTAGTACTACAATAGGCACAAGATGAAAGTCACATATATTTAACTCGCTTATTTAATATGTATTACCTTTGTCTCAAAATAACTCCATTTCTGACCATAGGGATTCAATTTAGCATGGATGGAAAAAAACCAAAGTACCCCTCATTAGTAAGAAATTAGTATTGGTGGGTGGATAGATAAATGGTATTGAGAAGAGATAAAATTCCTCGATTTGCGGTTTGATGTAGGTAAGGGGATAGAAGTGAATTTATTTTACGACAAATGGTAGAGACTAGAAATAAACTTATTTTTTGATGGGGGGAGTACAATAACAGTTGTTTTTAAACCCTAAGGATGGTAAGCAATATTGATAAAGATGCAAAATGTCAAATGAGCCAAACTTCACATCTAGGTTGTCAGAACTCCCATGTCGATCCCAGCCCTAAACACTGGCAAAGGCCATGTGTCCCCAAGTTAACCAAAGCGCAAACCCAAACTCAAGCCCAAGCTTTACTTTAAATCCAGAAGCCTAGCTATAGTTTTTTCACAATGTATATGGGCTAGGGTGATCTTAAGGTAGGACCAGCCTTAAGGTGGGACCCACACCTTAAAAAATCTTTTTTCTCTCTCTGCCTCAATCTCTTCATCTCTTGTTATAGCATGGTGCGTGAGAGAGAAGAGGTATTTTTGCTTTTCTTTAATGCCTTAAGGATAGGCCATAAGCATATGGGCAGCCCATAGCTTGAGGTCACCCTAAAGCCTTCCTTGCAATATATAAGGTCTACTTTAGGACCTTAATGTCACCTCGTATTCTCACGAATTTTTTTTATTTTTATATTTATTTAATAAAAAATTTACAAAACTACATTTTCATTTCAAAAATTTACAAAAATATACTCCCGCCGCCCTTTGGAAGGGCGATATCTTTGAAATCGCCCTCCCAGAGGGCGATATGATGACGTGGTTGACGGCCGTTGGCCGGCAGCCCACGGCCGTCAGCCATTTTGCAGGCGGCCCCCCGGCCACCAATAAACCGCCCTCTGAGAGGGCGGCAAGGGGGCCGCCTGTAAAAATCCGGCTAATGGCCACCCTGAGCCGGCTATTTTGCAGGCGGCCCCCTTGCCGCCCTCTGAGAGGGCGGTTTATTGGTGGCCGGGGGGCCGCCTGCAAAATGGCCACCCCGAGCCGGCTATTTTGCAGGCGGCACCCTTGCCGCCCTCTCAGAGGGCGGTTTTGGGGCCGCCTGCAAAATCTGTCCGGACGGTCCGCACCCTATACGGACGGTCCAGACAGGCTACTTTGCCGGCGGCCCAGAGTACTGTCCGGACCGTCCGCACCCTATACGGACGGTCCGGACAGGCTACTTTGCCGGCGGCCCAGAGTACTGTCCGGACCGTCCGCACCCTATACGGACGGTCTGGACCGGCTAGTTTGCAGGCGGCCCAGAGTACTGTCCGGACCATCCGCACTCTATACGGACGGTCCGGACTGTACAAATTGTTGTTTCACAGTATATAGTCCGGACCATCGACACCCTATTCGCACGGTCCGCACTGTACAAATGGTTGTTTTGCGTTATATAGTCTGGACCATCCTCATCCTGTCCGAACGGTCCAGACAGGCATATCTGTGGCGGCAAGGAAGAGAAAGTACCCACGCTGCACACAGTAGTTACATCTCTACTTGGTTATCTGTTTAAAATTCCCTAAGGCATATAATAACGATAACTAGAAACGTTTGATGTGTCGTTTGTACTCTTTGTATGGATAATTTCATTATGTTCGTATGCAATTAACGTGTGTTCGGTTGTCACCGCTCAGAATGTACTTTCGCCGTAAAATTGAAACTGAAAAATTCATGTTTTTGATCAGTTTCGTCACAAACATAGATCGTAAACGATCGACGAGCATAAATAAAGTAAAAGGGTTTCTTCAGTATACATAGAATTAAAAAAACATGATATACAACAGATAAACTATCACTGATATACCGTGCGCCCCGTCAATCAGGCCGACTGCGTCTCCTACGAGGGGAAGTCCTAGCAGGTACGACACGTCCTGGAGTGTAGGAGTCATCTCGCCGCACGGTAGGTGGAACGTATGGGTCTCGGGTCTCCAGCGATCCACCAGTGCGGCCATAAGTGACCGATCAGCGTCCCATCGCTTGGCGGGATCTCTCTCGTCCGGTGCGGGCTCGACTAGCCTACACAGCGGAAGAAGTCCAGCCTCACACAACCTGCAGAATATAGCACTGTAATCAATATTGGGGAACATAGATATGCACAAATGATGTGAATGAATATTCGTACAGCTCTTACCTCTGACGGAACCGAGGATCTATCCGCAGGAGGTGACGTGAAGGCCGTGGACGGAAGGTGGGTAAGTGGGCACCCTCCACGGCTGACAGGTAAGACTGGTGGGACTGGTCGAGACCTCGGTCCAACAGCTCCGGTGTATCGTACGCCATACCTGCATGCAAATAGAGAGTTAGCGTTAATTATTGTTAAAGTTTATAGCATTGTTACATGATAATAAAAAACAATAGGACGGTACATATCTTCTATAACAAAGAAGTAGTATAGACTTACACTACACCGTAGCACCACTAATTGTTCGAGAACGCCTAAGACGGGGTCGTCTAGAAGTTGTGCCTTCACCCATAGGACGCCTGCCATCAGCGGCTGAACCCGACGGTCCAGCTTCCGCCGCACTTGGATCGGTTGCATCCTTTGGACATTTCTTATATGTATGACCTGTTTGGTCACACCTTGAACAACGTTTATGCCTTCCACCGGCTTCTGATTCATCCATGTCATTATGGATGCGTCTTGTCTTGCGGCGACCTCGTATATTCCTCAATTTTGTTGGGTCAGGAATGTACATAGCTTGAGGATGCTCCATAGTAAATGTACCCGCAATACCGAAACCGTATATCTCTCCGCTCCAGGTATTATAGATTGCTTCTTTCCTGAAATAAGGTGAGACAAAATAGCGTGCTTCTATCCCGCACTCACCGCTCGCGGCAATAACGTGAGAGCATGGCTTGTGGAGCAGAGTAGGTTTGCGGCACGAGCACTTGCAGGTCCCGTCTTCCTTCAGCACACACTCTTGCACAACTTTTTTACGGAAGATTCCGCGCATGCCCTTGTCGACACACAATATTTCAAATCTGTGTTCTTGTGTGCCTTGAGGTACAACACGATGTCTTCGGGCCTTTTTACTTTTATCTTGCAGATACTTCGTCAGTAGTGTGCCAAAGAAAAGATTATTGTCCGTCATTGAGGGCCTAGCTGCTCTGAACCGATCTCTGAAGTACTTTGATGTGCCATGCAAGATAAATTCAACTATGCCAACAAGTGGGAGCCCTCGAACACCACGCATCACCCAGTTATAAACCTCTGCCAAATTTGTGGTCATTATGCCAAACCGAGAACCATCCTTGTCATACAACAATGCCCATTTCTCCTTTGGCTCATTCTCAATCCAATCTGAAAATTTTCTAACTGAGGATGCAGACCTTCTTCTCATATGAGGTCCGTCAGTTGATAGAGATTCAAGAGCTTGTGGAGCCACATCCCCTCCAATGGTAGCCCTCCTGGACTGCTCATCTGTTAGTTTAGAGGTCAGCTCATCCAACCTCCTCCAAAGCTCATTGAATTTCTTCTCTTGATTCTGGGCGCAAAGCCTCTTAAAAAGATCCATAAGGTGCTTATTCTTAAATTGTCTGTAGAAATTAGCACCCATATGACGCATGCACCATCTGCTTTGGACATCAGACCACCTTGGATGACCTCATTTTCCTTGTACTCCCATGACACATGATGTCTGTAACGACCCGTTTTTCTTTTCCCGCTAGTCTTCGTTTTCCCGAGCTCCCCTCCTATCCTGTCAGCTGTGCCCCAGTTTTTCTCCCTGGCCAGCCGACTACCTTCTCCCTTGAGCCGAGTAGATTGCTACTCAATCCTTGCATCCTGCCCTTTCCTTTGTCTTACTCGGACCTCCTTGCTGCCGAGTAAGCACTGTGAAGTGGCCGACTACCTTGTTGAGACCTGTTGTTTCCTTGTCCCCCGAGTTGCACCCGCCGTTGGACGCCGACTACCGAAGTGGAAAAGAACCAGTCTCCACCTGTCCGCAGCACCGCTTGGACCGATGAACAATAACCTGCTGCATCGCTTGGACCAGTGGTCAGTCCGAAGCCCTGTCAGTGAGATTTCTCCAACCTGTCCTAGCCTTGACCTTAATGTCTCGTCGCAGCTACAGTGCCTGCCAACTCCTCTGACCAGTTGGACTCCAAAGTCACTTCCTGTCATATCCCTGTCAGTTCATCTTGACTTCCTTGCTCCACCCGTTGCCCAGCTCCACCGTGCCTCAACCTTGCACGTCGGCTATATATATGGCCAACCGTGCCCCCTTCTTTCTTTGTTTTGCAAACCGGCCAGCTCCAGCTCTGCTGAGTTCTTGTTCTCCTCTCAAGCTTTGGAGCTCTGTCGCCTGGTTCGCAAGCCTGGTTCAGCCGACTGCCCCCTTTTCTGCAGCCGACTACTTCTTGATCTTTTTCTTGGTGTTTTACTTCTCCTGCTTATCAGTGTTTCTTTCTGCTTGTTCAGAACCTGAACCGGTGGACGATCCAGAAGCCGCCTTCGCCGAAGAGGACCCCTCCTTGGAACAAGGCAAGCCTCTTTGATCATATTGTTTCCCATATATGCAAAACTATGTTGTTTGGAAAATATTATGCATGCTTAGTTTACACCTCTTAAAATTGTTGGCCTCGGTTTTGCAAGCGCAACCGATGGACCTACCCAGTAGTAGCACTTATTTTGGTAGAATGTTGATATATTTTCCCCTTGAGAGCCCCACAAATAGCACGCTAGCATCCTATCTGAGGATACGATGCCGAGTAGAATGGCTTAGCTCTGCAACGTTGTTTGTCGTTGGGAAAAATGATGGGTTTTACTAAACAGTTTGGAAAACCCGACACCTTGTGTATCGGCGCGTTTTGTGAAATAAAGGAAAGATTTGTGAAAATCTTGATGTACAGAGACAGTGCCTGTGTGGCTTGGCTATGTATCATCATTAAGGACCGTTTCCTTTGGGAATTCCATCCGAGCATCATACAGTGCGACCAGACGGGTATTATGGGATGCCCCTGGCCGAGTAAATAGTAGGTTTAGGGAAGTTCAGTGCCGACTACTGAATCCTGTGTGGATCTTTCGGCTGGCATTGGATGACTCTAGACTGGCTTTGGAAATGGCCTTGTCACGAATTTCTGGGTACAGGCCAGTACTCGGTGTAATTTTCGTGTCGGATGGGTAAAGCGCACACCCTCTGCAGAGTTTAGCAGAACTGTTCGAACAGCCGTGCCCACGGTTAAGGGCGATGCAAGGTGATTCCCATAGCGTAGATTTGTTTGCCAGTGATTTGTGAAAGTGTTTGATGGAAAGGGAACCGTGACCAGAGTTTGCCGAGTGAGCAAACGGAAGGCCTGTGTGGCCAGAAACGGATCTGTGTGGTCCGGGGTGTTAAGCACCATAAACAAGTGAATGAAAAGTAAACAGGATGAAGATCATGCTCCCGGGTTGTAGCCAGGGCAGCAAACTTAAGCCCCCGGGTTGTAGCCAGGGCGGCAGTTATACTGATGTCTTCGGGTTGTAGCCAGAAGACGGAATGAACAGGCTCCCGGGTTGTAGCCAGGGCAGCAGTGTTCGAGCCCCCGGGTTGTAGCCAGGGCGGCGACTTAGCTAGCTGGTTGTAGCCAGCCTAGCGGGCATTTAGTGCCATGATCATGCTCCCGGGTTGTAGCCAGGGCAGCGATGATGAGCCCCCAGGTTGTAGCCAGGGCGGCCGACTAGCTAGCTGGTTGAAGCCAGTGTAGCGGGCATCAAGTGCCACAGCTGAGATTTGGTTGTAGCCGAGTCTCAGGGTCAACGAGTGGTTGTAGCTACTCGGGAAGTACAGGACCAGCAAATACGAAGTAAAAGATGATAAGAACATATATGTTTATGCTTGATCCATTAAGTGGCGAGTTGTTGAAAAGCAACTTGCGGAATGGATAGAGGCGTGAGCCTCTGTCCGACAACAAAATTTAAGCTCACTAGTGTTTGCAAAGAAAAGAGTTTCTTAAGGCAAATTTTCGCAAATGAACCTTTAGCCTTTCCGTCTGACCGACATGGCATCATTTCCGGCTTGCTGAGTACGAAAGTACTCACCTTGTTCATATATATGTATAGTAGGTTTTGGAGAAGAAGACGAAGATCCGACTGCTGCCGAGTTCCTCCAAGACCAGGCCGACTACGAAGACTTCTGAAGGTTTCGAGCCTAGTTCCCAACCGAGCCTGTGGAGTAGTTTTTGCCCAGCTTCCGCCCTGTTCTGCTGTTTCGTTAGTTTACCTGTTGATTATTTTGTCCATTCCGGGTCTGTCCTGGATGGATCTCCTTGTACATATATGTAAGTACTCTGTTTATGTATTATTGTAACTCTGTGTTGTATCATTGTTGTGCGTACCCGACTACTGATCCTGGGATCGGGTGCCTTATGCACATGGTGGCCTTCCACCTAGTCGGGAGGCGCCACAGCGGTGGTATCAGAGCAAAAGGTTGGCCCTAGGAACGAAACCCCACCCGTGTAGATGTCCTTGAGGATCTTATTTTGAAAACTATACTATTTGCAAAAATCTAGAACTTGTCTGAGTATCTTTCTCTCTCTGCTTTGTAGAATTTTGGAAAAGTTTCTAAATTCTTGGCTATCTCCCTACCTTGGCTCCTGCGTGGATCTTTGGTTTTAGCCCTTAGGTTCCAGTGCCCCCTCTGTCATCTTTTCGTTGAGGCTGGGTTCCCGAGTATATTCCTTGTTCTGCTGCTTGAATCCATCTTGCTAATCTTGTTGCTCCTTCATCTGTTCCATCGGTTTGGTTGCCGATATCCTTGCTGAGCCCCTCTCCCTTTGGTTGCCCTTTTCTAGGACCTGATGGCAGAACGTCAGCGCCGGAATGTTCGTGCTCCAGCTCGCCTGGGTTTTGAAGACCAAGGTCCAGTCCGCAACAACCTGCTTACTGCCGCAGAGGAACAAGAAGTGGAGCAGACTCATGATCGGATGTCCGGAAATATCCGTGCAGCCGGCCTTGGTACCTTCGACGCTGCAACAGCAAACCCTGGAGGATTGCCTCAACCTCCTCACCTTCCAGCAGACCCCCAGCAGCTTATGGCCATCCAGACCCAGATCTTGCAAGGCATTGCTCAGAATTTGGCCGCAATGCAGCCTCTTCTCCATCAAGCTCCACCAGCACAAGCTCATGGACGCTCCAAGCTCGCCGACTTCATGAGGTCCCGTCCGGCCGAGTTCTCTCAGACTGCTGAGCCAGTAGAGGCTGACGACTGGCTGAAGGATATGGATAGAAAGCTGAACCTAGTGCAGTGCACACCCACGGAAAAGACCCAGTTTGCTGCACACCAACTACATGGACCAGCAGCCGATTGGTGGGAGAACTACTGTGCTGCCCATCAAGATGCCGCCAACATCGCCTGGCCCGAGTTTGTTGAAGCCTTTAGAGCCGCACATGTCCCAGAAGGAGTAATAGACATTAAGAGAGAAGAATTCAACAACCTCAAGCAGGGACATTCCAGCATCAGCGAGTACCTGAGCAGGTTCAACCATCTAGCTCGCTATGCACCAGAGGACGTGAACACGGACAAGAAGAAGATCAGAAGGTTTCTGAAAGGGATGAATGCGGCAATGAAGATCCAGCTTATTGCCCATGACTTCCCTACTTTCCAGCACATGGTCAACCGAGCCCTAGTAGTTGAAGACGCGAGGAAGGAGATCGAAGTTTTTCGCAAGCGCAAGGCCTCCCAGATGCAGTCTCGTAGTGGTCCGAGTACCAGGCCCTATCTCCCCAGTCCTTCCCGTCAGTTTGCCCCATCCCAGTTTCAAGAGCGGGTGTTTCGCCCATCTGTTTCTCGCCCGGCTTCTTCTGTTCAGTCCCGACCCCTCAGTGCAAATACCGGTGCAAGTCGCCCTACCTCAGCCGGCCTTCAGCGGAGGAGTATTCCGAGTGCCCCGGGAAGCCGATGCTACAACTGCAACGAGTTGGGTCACTTCGCCCGACACTGCCCCCAGAAACAAGACTCTGCAGCCTCCGGACGCCCCAACGCCAGCGCTTCAAGAGCCCCTGTGTTCAGTCGAGGACAGCCGACTACACATGCTAATGGATCTGCCTCCCGTGCCCCTCCGACCTTTGGACGTGGCCGAGTCAATCATATCCAGTCAGAGACAGCCCGAGAAGCTTCAGATGTGGTAATGGGTACGTTTCTTGTCAACTCCGTACCTGCAATTGTTCTGTTTGATTCTGGAGCATCGCATTCCTTTATTTCTCAATCTTTTGTGGATAAGTATGGTTGGGATATTCAAGGTCTTAGTATACCTATGGTCATACACTCCCCTGGTAAGGAGTTTAGGTCAGACCAATCTTGCCCTGGAGTTACCTTGGTAATTAAAGGAGTTAGTTTCTCAGCCAACCCCATTGTCCTGGAATCACAAGGCTTGGATTTGATTCTAGGCATGGACTGGTTAGCTAAGCATAAGGGCCGAATAGACTGTGCAACCAGCACCATAACCCTGCAGTGCCCTTTTGGACAAGAAGTAAAGTTTGCCTCCCTTGGAAACCCAAAGAACCGACCCCTCCTGAGCTCGGTGCAAGTAGTCCCTTTGGAAGGAGTGCCGGTGGTCAATGAGTACCCTGATGTCTTCCCAGACAGTCTACCCGGAATGCCCCCTGATAGAGAGATTGAATTCTCTATAGAGTTGCTACCCGGCACAGCACCCATATCCAAGAGACCCTATAGAATGGCGGCTAATGAGTTAGCCGAAGTGAAAGAGCAGATAGAAGAACTTGAGAGCCTAGGTTTTGTGCGACCTAGCACATCACCTTGGGGAGCTCCAGTGCTCCTAGTGGAAAAGAAGGATAAGACCAAGAGGATGTGCGTTGATTATCGCGCACTGAATGGAGTAACCATCAAGAATAAGTATCCTCTACCAAGGATTGACGACCTGTTCGACCAGCTGCAAGGAGCTAAAGTTTTCTCTAAGGTTGACTTGAGATCAGGATACCACCAATTGAAGATCAGAACTGAGGATATACCCAAGACAGCTTTCCTGACCCGATATGGATTGTATGAGTATACGGTGATGTCCTTTGGACTCACTAATGCCCCAGCTTTCTTCATGAGCCTTATGAATAAGGTATTCATGGAATATCTCGACAAGTTTGTCGTGGTATTTATGGATGACATCCTAATCTTCTCCAAGGACGAGCAGGAACATGTTGGACATTTGAGAATGGTTCTAGGAAAGCTAAGAGAGCACCAGTTGTTTGCCAAGTACTCGAAGTGTGAGTTTTGGCTAGACCGAGTTGCTTTTCTCGGGCATGTGGTCACTGCCCAAGGAGTAGAAGTGGACCCGGGGAAAGTGAGAGACGTGCTTTCTTGGAAATCCCCGACTACGGTCACGGAAGTGAGAAGTTTCCTAGGTTTGGCTGGTTATTATCGGAGATTCATTGAAGGATTTTCAAGGATTGCCAAACCCATGACAGAATTGCTAAAAAAGGAAAAGAGGTTTGAATGGAGTGACACCTGCGAGAAAAGTTTCATGGAGTTAAGGAAAAGGCTGACTACCCCACCTGTGTTGATCCTTCCGGATATCAGGAAAGACTTTGAGGTATACTGTGATGCATCCCGACTAGGCATAGGCTGTGTGCTTATGCAGGAAGGAAGAGTGGTTGCGTATGCCTCAAGACAGTTAAGACCCCATGAGCTGAACTACCCGACCCATGACCTAGAGTTGTCAGCGGTAGTGCATGCCTTGAAGATATGGAGACATTACCTAGTCGGAAATCGGTGTGAAGTATACACTGACCATAAAAGCCTGAAGTATATCTTCACTCAGACGGAGCTTAATCTCAGACAAAGAAGATGGCTTGAGTTGATTAAGGATTACGACCTTGGAATACATTACCACCCTGGCAAGGCAAATGTTGTTGCCGATGCCCTCAGTCGGAAAGTCCATTGTAATGCCATCTTGACCCCGCCCCTTCAACCCGAACTAAGTCGAGAGCTGGAAAAGCTGAGGATAAATATGGTCAAGCCAGGAACGCTGGCGACTTTGCTGATTCAGCCTACCTTGGAGGACCGGATCAGAGAAGCTCAAAAAGTAGATGAAAAGTTTATATCTCTAAAGGAAAGCATGACCCAGGGAAAAGCCCCCGAGTTCTCCATCGACAGCAAAGGAACTGTTTGGTTTGGGAAACGCATTTGCGTGCCCGACAGAAAGGAAATCCGAGACTTGATCTTGAGAGAAGCCCATGAGTCCGCTTATTCCATCCACCCAGGAAGTACCAAGATGTACAAAGATATTAAGGATCACTACTGGTGGCCTGGAATGAAGCGAGATATTGCCGAGTATGTCGCAGTTTGTGACATTTGCCAAAGGGTTAAAGCAGAGCATCAGAAGCCAGCAGGATTGCTTCAGCCCGTAAGGATACCCGAGTGGAAATGGGAAGAAATAGGAATGGATTTCATCGTTGGATTACCTAAGACCCCGGCAGGACATGATTCCATCTGGGTAATAGTGGATCGACTGACCAAGGTCGCCCACTTTATCCCCGTCAAGACAACCCACCCGGCCAAGAAGCTAGCCGAGCTGTATCTGACCAAGGTTATCTGCCAACATGGAGTCCCAAAGAAGATAGTGTCCGACCGAGGAGCTCAGTTCACCTCCCACTTTTGGCAAAAGTTGCATGAGGCAATGGGCACTAACCTGAATTTCAGTACCGCATATCACCCCCAGACGGATGGACAAACCGAGAGAGTCAACCAGATCGTGGAAGATATGCTAAGAGCATGTGCCCTGGATTTTGAAGGAACCTGGGATCTCTGTCTGCCTTATGCCGAGTTCTCCTACAATAACAGCTATCAAGCCAGTATCCAGATGGCCCCCAATGAAGCTCTATATGGACGCAAGTGTAGAACCCCACTCTGTTGGACAGACGTAGGAGAAAAGATGGTTTTTGGACCAGACATTTTGGAAGAGGCAGAAGAGCGAGTTAAGGTTATCCGAGAGCGCTTGAAGACAGCCCAAACCCGGCAGAAGAACTATGCAGATAATCGGAGACGAGAGCTCGAGTTTCAGATAGGAGACCATGTGTATCTCCGAGTATCACCCCTACGAGGAACAAAGAGATTCGGAATGAGTGGAAAGCTAGCGCCTCGCTATATCGGACCTTACCCTATTGTCGACAGACGCGGAGTAGTGGCGTATCAACTGAGGTTACCCGAAGAACTCTCTGACGTCCACGACGTGTTTCATGTGTCCCAGTTGAAGAAATGTCTTCGCATTCCAGAAGAGCAAGTTCCGTTGAAAGAGATCGACGTACAACGCAACCTCACCTACAAGGAACGACCTATTCTGATTTTGGAGACAAGGGACAGACGAACCAGACGAAAGACAATCAGATTCTGCAAGGTGCAATGGAGTAACCATTCGGAGGATGAAGCTACATGGGAACGAGAAGATCGCCTTCAAGCTGAGTACCCGGAGCTCTTCGCCGAGTAACGGAATCTCGGGACGAGATTCTGTTAAGCGGGGGAGGTTTGTAACGACCCGTTTTTCTTTTCCCGCTAGTCTTCGTTTTCCCGAGCTCCCCTCCTATCCTGTCAGCTGTGCCCCAGTTTTTCTCCCTGGCCAGCCGACTACCTTCTCCCTTGAGCCGAGTAGATTGCTACTCAATCCTTGCATCCTGCCCTTTCCTTTGTCTTACTCGGACCTCCTTGCTGCCGAGTAAGCACTGTGAAGTGGCCGACTACCTTGTTGAGACCTGTTGTTTCCTTGTCCCCCGAGTTGCACCCGCCGTTGGACGCCGACTACCGAAGTGGAAAAGAACCAGTCTCCACCTGTCCGCAGCACCGCTTGGACCGATGAACAATAACCTGCTGCATCGCTTGGACCAGTGGTCAGTCCGAAGCCCTGTCAGTGAGATTTCTCCAACCTGTCCTAGCCTTGACCTTAATGTCTCGTCGCAGCTACAGTGCCTGCCAACTCCTCTGACCAGTTGGACTCCAAAGTCACTTCCTGTCATATCCCTGTCAGTTCATCTTGACTTCCTTGCTCCACCCGTTGCCCAGCTCCACCATGCCTCAACCTTGCACGTCGGCTATATATATGGCCAACCGTGCCCCCTTCTTTCTTTGTTTTGCAAACCGGCCAGCTCCAGCTCTGCTGAGTTCTTGTTCTCCTCTCAAGCTTTGGAGCTCTGTCGCCTGGTTCGCAAGCCTGGTTCAGCCGACTGCCCCCTTTTCTGCAGCCGACTACTTCTTGATCTTTTTCTTGGTGTTTTACTTCTCCTGCTTATCAGTGTTTCTTTCTGCTTGTTCAGAACCTGAACCGGTGGACGATCCAGAAGCCGCCTTCGCCGAAGAGGACCCCTCCTTGGAACAAGGCAAGCCTCTTTGATCATATTGTTTCCCATATATGCAAAACTATGTTGTTTGGAAAATATTATGCATGCTTAGTTACACCTCTTAAAATTGTTGGCCTCGGTTTTGCAAAGCGCAACCGATGGACCTACCCAGTAGTAGCACTTATTTGGTAGAATGTTGATATTTTCCCCTTGAGAGCCCCACAAATAGCACGCTAGCATCCTATCTGAGGATACGATGCCGAGTAGAATGGCTTAGCTCTGCAACGTTGTTTGTCGTTGGGAAAAATGATGGGTTTTACTAAACAGTTTGGAAAACCCGACACCTTGTGTATCGGCGCGTTTTGTGAAATAAAGGAAAGATTTGTGAAAATCTTGATGTACAGAGACAGTGCCTGTGTGGCTTGGCTATGTATCATCATTAAGGACCGTTTCCTTTGGGAATTCCATCCGAGCATCATACAGTGCGACCAGACGGGTATTATGGGATGCCCCTGGCCGAGTAAATAGTAGGTTTAGGGAAGTTCAGTGCCGACTACTGAATCCTGTGTGGATCTTTCGGCTGGCATTGGATGACTCTAGACTGGCTTTGGAAATGGCCTTGTCACGAATTTCTGGGTACAGGCCAGTACTCGGTGTAATTTTCGTGTCGGATGGGTAAAGCGCACACCCTCTGCAGAGTTTAGCAGAACTGTTCGAACAGCCGTGCCCACGGGTTAAGGGCGATGCAAGGTGATTCCCATAGCGTAGATTTGTTTTGCCAGTGATTTGTGAAAGTGTTTGATGGAAAGGGAACCGTGACCAGAGTTTGCCGAGTGAGCAAACGGAAGGCCTGTGTGGCCAGAAACGGATCTGTGTGGTCCGGGGTGTTAAGCACCATAAACAAGTGAATGAAAAGTAAACAGGATGAAGATCATGCTCCCGGGTTGTAGCCAGGGCAGCAAACTTAAGCCCCCGGGTTGTAGCCAGGGCGGCAGTTATACTGATGTCTTCGGGTTGTAGCCAGAAGACGGAATGAACAGGCTCCCGGGTTGTAGCCAGGGCAGCAGTGTTCGAGCCCCCGGGTTGTAGCCAGGCGGCGACTTAGCTAGCTGGTTGTAGCCAGCCTAGCGGGCATTTAGTGCCATGATCATGCTCCCGGGTTGTAGCCAGGGCAGCGATGATGAGCCCCCGGGTTGTAGCCAGGGCGGCCGACTAGCTAGCTGGTTGAAGCCAGTGTAGCGGGCATCAAGTGCCACAGCTGAGATTTGGTTGTAGCCGAGTCTCAGGTCAACGAGTGGGTTGTAGCTACTCGGGAAGTACAGGACCAGCAAATACGAAGTAAAAGATGATAAGAACATATATGTTTATGCTTGATCCATTAAGTGGCGAGTTGTTGAAAAGCAACTTGCGGAATGGATAGAGGCGTGAGCCTCTGTCCGACAACAAAATTTAAGCTCACTAGTGTTTGCAAAGAAAAGAGTTTCTTAAGGCAAATTTTCGCAAATGAACCTTTAGCCTTTCCGTCTGACCGACATGGCATCATTTCCGGCTTGCTGAGTACGAAAGTACTCACCTTGTTCATATATATGTATAGTAGGTTTTGGAGAAGAAGACGAAGATCCGACTGCTGCCGAGTTCCTCCAAGACCAGGCCGACTACGAAGACTTCTGAAGGTTTCGAGCCTAGTTCCCAACCGAGCCTGTGGAGTAGTTTTTGCCCAGCTTCCGCCCTGTTCTGCTGTTTCGTTAGTTTACCTGTTGATTATTTTGTCCATTCCGGGTCTGTCCTGGATGGATCTCCTTGTACATATATGTAAGTACTTTGTTTATGTATTATTGTAACTCTGTGTTGTATCATTGTTGTGCGTACCCGACTACTGATCCTGGGATCGGGTGCCTTATGCACATGGTGGCCTTCCACCTAGTCGGGAGGCGCCACAATGTCCCTCGGAGATAGAAAGCCTAGAGAAGTCCTGGTTGCTCCATTCTGCAGGCATCATGGTGTCCTCGTCAGACGAATCATCCTGCTCTGCTTGCTCGTTTTCAGAATCTTCCCTATCCATTTCTTCGATGATTCTGTTGATTTGTTCTCCCTCATCTGCCACACCTGTTGGCTGTTTATCTTCTTCATTCCCTCCTTCATTCCCTTCTTCATTTTCTTCCATTGTTTTGCTATTACCTCCCGCCGTACTTGGACCCTCATCATCTTGTACGGGCATTGCACCAGCAGTGTTTTCTTTCTCATATATCGACACAAGTATGCCCAGTGGCCAACCACGTTGGAATGCATTCTCCACATACCATCTCCAAGTGGTAGTGCAATCCACCGGCATCAGTTCCCAAAAAAACCTTCAGCTGCACGACTGACTACTACATACAAGGTTATTGCGCTGAGCTCGGGGTTCAATCGAAACCCTCGCATCAGCCAGTTGTACACTGACCCAAAACTTCTCTCAGCTGGTCTATCAATCCCCTTAGCCGTTGAACTAAAATCCGACAGATCTACCCCTTCTGGACCATATCTAACATTCCCTTGCCTGTGAAATAACTGAAATATCACCTTATTTGACATTTCTGTTGATGAAAAAATTCAGTTAAACTAGATACCAATATTTTCCTCACATGTCTACAAAAATTAAATCATCTAACACATTAACTAAAGACCTACAGATCTACGAGTAAAAACTTATTTTCATATAGTACTATACACATAACCAGTACAATACTACATTAATTTATGTATAGAAATAGAAATTACAAATAGATAATAGATTTTACCTGCAGACAAATCAGTAAGCTGACAGAGCTTCGCTGCTTTCGTTCAGGCTCGCTCTCAGCACTCTCTTCTTTTTTTCTGTAATTTCAGTGAATTTTATGACATTTTTGGAGTTGGGGAGGGGGTTTTATACTGCCCGGGCTAAAAACCGCCCTCTGAGAGGGCGGCAAGGGGGCCGCCTGTAAAATGGCCGGCCCCCGGCCGGATTTTTACAGGCGGCCCCCTTGCCGCCCTCTCAGAGGGCGGTTTTAGTCGAAAACCGCCCTCTGAGAGGGCGTCAAGGGGGCCGCCTGTAAAAATCCGGCCGGGGGCCGGCCATTTTACAGGCGGCCCCCTTGCCGCCCTCTCAGAGGGCGGTTTTTGTGTGGCCGGGGGGGCCGCCTGCAAAATGACTGACGGCCGTGGGCCGCCGGCCAACGGCCGTCAGCCACATCATCATATCGCCCTCTGGGAGGGCGATTTCAGAGATATCGCCCTCCCAAAGGGCGGCGGGAGTATATTTTTGTAAATTTTTGAAATGAAAATGTAGTTTTGTAAATTTTTTATTAAATAAATATAAAAATAAAAAAAATTCGTATTCTCACATTGTGGGGTGCCCTAAGAGGTGATCTTATTTCAACGTTTACATGCCATTCAGAAACCTACTGGCCTCAACTGAATTGATGATGTGGCATAATGATTGACACTTCATTTGACGACTTATTTTATCCAAGTAAAAGACAGAGAAAAGGGTTCAAACCCCATATATAGGACTTATTTATTTCCCATTTACTGAATATTTTTTTTATGAAGTTCATACATCTACATCATAAATCCACTGTCCATTTCTAAATCTCGCAATAACGAGTTGTACCAAAGTTGACTTTGACAAGTTTTCAATAATTACTCATGACATGATAAAGCAATACTTAAAATGCTCATTCTTAGGTGCGGTCAAGTAAGAGGATGCCGCCACATGTCCACATCAGATGCTTGTGAGGCCTTTCCCGCTCCCACCGCATTAAGGCTTAATGCATGGTGCATAAACTCGGAAGAAGGGCATCGAGGTTATTAGCCATAGCGGGGCTAGTGGATGGTTTACTCAAACCACTCCGACCAGCACCTGTTGTCGGAGAAGATAGATGCTGGGCACATGGTTTACGCAGACCATGGCGACCACCAACGCCAGAGCAATTGGTTTACGCAAAATCCCGTCGGAGCATATGGTGGCCTCGATTGACTAGCTATCATCAGAGAAGATAGAGATGTCGGAGCATGTCGATATTTCCTATCGGCAATAATTATATGGGGCTATTCGTAAGACCTAAACTTGATGGATATGAAGGGATACAAAAGATTTATCCTAGTTCAAACCTTCAAGGTGAGGTAATACCCTACTTCCAGCTGTTGTGTATTGCCTTCGAGATTTCTCTAGCGAGATTGGTTATGTGTTGGGTTATGCCCTAGGAGGCTCCTTGCCTCTCCTTATATACCGAGGAAGCGAGGTTACAAGGTAGGTGTTGATGCTTTGTATCAGCAATAATTATATGGAGCTACTCGTGAGACATAAACTTGATGGATTGCAAAGGAATACGAAACAATTTTTTCTGGTTCAGGCCCTCAAGGAGAGGTAATACCCTACTTCTAGCTATGGTATATTGACTTTGAGGTTTCTCTGGTGAGATTCTGTCTTGCCCCAAGGTCACACTACCTCTCTTTATATACTGGAGAGGTGAGGTTACATGACAGGAATTCCAGCCGGATTCCGACCAAGGGATCTCCTTCTAGGAATATAATGTACCCGATTAGGATTATATCCCTTTCCTTATCGTACAAGGTAATATGCACCGAGTCTTGTTGCTTCCCATGAGGTACCCGGGGTCCACGGCCACCACAGTAGCCCCTGAGACCTTCATAGTTGAGTCACAACTGATACCGAGTGCTCATCCTCCTTGGTGAAGATTTCTTGAGTGTCTTGCTCTCACGTACTCATTGTCCGAGTATCTCTTCTCCAAGTCCTGATTCATATTAGCTAGCAACGATGCTATGAAGAGCTTCATAGAAAAATATAAATAGTGTGCGCCAAATAGGTGCACCTATTAGGTGTAGCCCCCCGACTTTATGCTTAATTGTGAAACAATTAAACATAAAGTCAAAGATCTTTAATCTTTAAGTCTTTCCCGAGTGGTATATTTCTTAGAAATTGGACTCTTCAGTATCATATCAACTGGAAATATTTTTGCTCAATGGTATTTTGGCTAAGCATATAAGCCGAGTACCACTTCATGGATTTTGACCCAAAATATGGTGAGGTGTTCTTAAGAAATACTTGCATCCCCAATTTTAATGGAGATCAACAATTGATCCTTATAAGGATATATCCTCAATACCTGGTAAATAATTTAGAGATCTGAACACATGTGTCCAGCAATCAAGCTTAGGATATATGATTATTTTAATCGGTTCCTGTAAAATAGCATCTGCATTGTGATTTTAACATAGCTAGCGGTTGGCCCAATAGGACATGCTATTTAAGAACTCATATCTTACGGCCCATTACTGAGCAAGCCGGCCCAAGCCTTCTTACCCAGCGCAGGCCTATAAAGTGGTGGGAGAGAGAAAAGATTCCCTTTTCTCCCCCAATTCGCCAAATCGTTTCAGCTCCCGCACAAGATGATCCACATCTTCGGGTCAGGCGCTGATGCGCACATTGAACTATCGCGCTCTCTGCCCCCAGCTAGGGTTTCCTGTAGCTCGAGCTCCCTCCTAGGAATCTACGAAAATCTCCACTCCCGCTTCGATTCTCATTGTCTGGAAGCCCTCTTGCCCATTTCCTCACCCCAAACATGCTGAGGGCACCATTCGATATTCCCGCCATGCCATCTGGAGCTTGACCGACATCGGACTGCTACACGACGAAGCTGGCTCTCCTGGAGAGGAAGAAAAACCACCAACCAAAGGAGATCATCAATTGGCATCCCGCCACTGGTGAGTCAATCCCCTCTTCAAGTCCTCACGAGACTTCTTTGCTTCTTTTTTCGACCCCGGTCTCGCTCTTTCTTCTTTTGATTTCCTCCGTAGGCTCCTTGGGTATTACCAGATTGAGCTCTACCATCTCAACCCCAACTCCATTCTCCACATATCGATCTTAGTCACCCTCTACGAGGCCTTTCTGGGGATTGATCCCCATTTCAACCTCTTCCGCTTTCTTTTTCATGTCAAGCCGCAACCCTCCAAATCCAAAATCCAAGTGATAGGGGGAGCAGGCCTTCAGCTTCGTAACGAGATGAAGAAGGCCTATCTCCATGTTCCCCTGAAGACTTCACTGAAGGGGTGGCATCAGGAGTGGTTTTACTGCTTCAATCTTGAGCCCTTCTTGCCTCCTTTTTCTGGTGGGATTTGGAGAGCTGGATTGCCATACCATCGCAAGTTGAGATGGTAAGATCGATGCGCTGAAGAACACAGGGCTGACCGGTTCCTGGGTGGCTAGGACGTTCCAGAACCGGCGGATTCGACCTCTGAAGGCCAGGAGTCATCTTGGCTATGATTACCAGGGGAAGAACGATCCTACTTAGGAGAGCACTGATTTTGTCAACAAGGATGTCATCATCGACACCTTGCCTGGCTATTTCATAAATGGAGTTGTCGAGACTCTAGATGCCGAGCGAGCTCCCAAACCATATTGCAAAGATAGGCCTCGACCGAAGGTAATGTCTTGTGTAATACTTGTCTTGATATCCATCTATGATGTGTGGTATGAATGTTGCTCAATCGAGCTTTCCTTGATGCTTGATACTTGTAGGAATTCACTGAGTTCGATTCTAACCCACAAGGCCAGTCGACCAGTGGGGCTAGGAAACAGCCAGCCAGCCCCTTATCAGCCCAACCTAGCCCTAAGAGGGCTGGGAAGTGACCAGTGACAGACTAGGCCAAAAAGAAAGACACACCGAGTAAGGCATCAGACGGTCCGATGATCAGAGACCCCAGCAGCACAGCCTCAGGATCAACCAGTCCCAGAACCGCCCCGTCGACTACCGCCATGCCCTAGTCGGTCGCACCGAGTACGGTGCTGTTCGCACCAAAAACCACCGGGTGTGCCAAGAAGCTTGTTGATGATCTGGTTTGATGCGATTGAACATACGAAGGCCTGGGAGATCTGCTTAGCTCCAGTGCAGGTCCTAAAATCTTGAGGTTCGCAGGCGTGCCAGTCAATTTGACCCCGCAATTGACAAGGAGAAAATATTAGCTCAGGGATTCAATCGGCCAATAAGAATCCCGCTAGCCGATTGCCGAAGGAATGCTTGAGCATCAGCTGAAAGCCGATGATAATACTTTGTCCGGGCCCCAGCTGTCCGCGCCCGGGTCTCGTGCCCGTGCCCGAGTCCTCGTGCCCAGGTCCTCGCTCCCGGGTCCTCGCTTGTGCTCGTGCCCGGGTCAGCAGCAATTGCACATCGGCTATCGGCCGATACGGACTGATGTAGGCTCCTTGTAGCCGATGGCCGATGGCACCTGTGTATCGGCTAGGAAACCGATAACGCTATAAGCAAATAGATAAGCTGTCAGTATAACATGTGCATCGGCTAGAAGCCGATGATAAAATAGATAGGCAGAATAGTAGGCTAGCCGACTGCCAAGGAAACACATGTGCATCGGCTAGAAAACCGATGATAATATAGATGACCAAAATAGTAAAGATAATACAGTCGGCTTTATAAAAAGATAACCTATCGGCTAAGCACTCCGATAGTACGTCGCATATACACCGATCGGCTCGACAAGGATAAATCTATTATTATCAATCTAGTAGTTCAGACCTAACTGATGCAGCACAGATTAATAATAATAAAGGAACCTCAACAAGCCGATAGACCTAATGCAACTGTGATGTAATAAGATAACTTATCGGCTATACATTCCGATAAGACACTTGTGCAAAAACCATCAACCTAGCAGGAACGATTTATCGCTGGCAGCTCAGTAGGTCGGACCCAACCGATGCAGCACGAACTGATGATAAATCGCTCCCAGTAAGCTGATAAGATTTACACATGCGTGATATGGTATACCTGATCGGCCTAAGAGGTCGGACCGAACCGATGCAGCCGTAGACAGGGCAGATACACCTGGGTAAGGGGTGACGAGTCTTACCCTCTCGCAGGAGTTCGGACCTAACCGATGCAGCCCCGCTCGAGAAGAAAGAACCCGTTGAAAGGGTGGCGATGCGCCGAATTTGATTGATCTGTGTGGATAGTTTACAAGGTGCCTGGGCGTACGTATATATACTCCGAGTTACAGGAGTCCTTATAGGACACGGAACAGGACTTTCCTAACTAGAAAAGGAAAACTAACAGACCTGATCGGAGAAGAGATTAGGTTTCCTAAAAGATAAAACTATCTAATAGATAAGATAAATAACTGCCATAACGTGGTCTTCACGATTCCTTCTCAAATCCGGTTTCTTTTGGATTAATTTCCTCCGGTTGATATAGCTTCTATCTTTACCAAATCTGATATGAGCCGTGCCAAATTTTGGCGTTAACAGGTGCCGACTGGGCCAAGATCTCCACCACCGACTGCCGTGCCCACAAGCCCGACAGCCGGCAGCACTTCGCCGCCAAGTAGGCCTTTGGGCCCATCGCCGACTACCTCCACTCCTAGCGCACATGGGTGGAGGTTTAATACTTCCAAAAGATATGAAAATCTTTAGTTTTTAGAAAATCTTGAGTAATTTCATGATTGCTGAATGATTATGAGGAAGCCAAGTGATGTTGATCCCAAGGGGACAGCGCCACCAACCCCTATAGCCGCTCATGTCCCGACTAAGGTCGAAACCACAGCGCCGCAGCCCGAGCCGAGTGTTGTCCCAGCCCCTGAGGTTGAGACAACCCACTCGCCCAGGCCACAAGCCTCACTAAGTCAGGACACCATGGCAGATGTCCCCGTCCCTAAGCTTGCCAAGACCCAGCACCACCGATCGATCCAAGGCCCAGGACTTCTTCTCTTCCACTTTCTTCATTTTTCGACAATGATGACCTCCCCAGGCTTGAGGCTCCTCCACCAAACCTCCCCCAGACATTTTACTGGGTTACACCAGAGGGGGAAGAGCAAACCTTCAAGCACAACGAGGAAGCCGCCCAGAGGGAGCGAGTCAAGCTAATGGAGGCTGCCATCGCTGCATCGAGGAGTATCCAGGTATATAATCCATTTGATTTTGTTTGCTGGTCTGCAGTTCCTCATAATTTTCTGCCATTATTGCTTGTCTTGTCTGACTTCAACGTATCTTGTGTAGCAAGTGGTCGATCGATCTAAGAGAATGGTCAAAGTTTTGTCCCAACTTGCCCCTCAGCTCACTCAACTCCACTAGCTCCAAATTGCCAAAGATGATTTGGAGAAGACTAGCAAAGAGAGGGAGGAGTGGCTGAAGGATTCAGTGAATAAGCTCAGGGATGAGAACTGGGCGCAGATAGGGAATCAGAGATATGTTTCTTCTTTGCCCGAGTAACCTCAAACCAATCTTCCCGTATTGCTGATCTTCAACTTTGTTTGGCTGTAGCTCTAGAGACAAATCTGAACAACCAGTCCCTGGAGATAGAATGCCTGAAGAAGGAGCTGAAGGAGCTCGAGAAGGCGAAGTCCAAAGTGGACACCGAGTACACAAGTAAGCTTCATACCTGTTCTGGTACTTTGTCCGAGTAGGTATCCAGATTTATTGATGCCTCTTTTCTATGTGAGCAGTCTTCTAAGCAAATTCACAGATCCAATTTGGCGCTTTTGCTGAAGAGATTAAAATAATAAAAGAGTCACGGAACATCATAGTTGATTCCGCGAAGACTTTATTAGATATTATGCAGCCAAGCTTGGCCGGGCCCAGCTCCAGCTCCATCTCCCAAGTGGCGCAGCTCCTTGAAGAGGCCCTTGCACTCCTGAAGAAATACTCATCCGAGCACATCGCCATGGGGATTGCCCAAGCGCTGGCCATGATGAAGTCTCTCTACCCCCGGGTAGACATTGAGGCCATCGGAGAGGGCTTTGCTGAAGGCACTACCCTGGAGGAGGGATTGGAGTTAATTAGCCAGGTCAGGCCTACTGCTGAGGCCATCGCCAAGTGTCTACCCATGTAAACATAAACTTTTATGTAGTTGGTGTTTGACAAAAACAATATGTAGATATTGTGCATGCTTTTGATGTTTGTTGTTATATTTTACCGAGTTCTTGTTTTATTTTAGCCATCATTAGCTTTACCCGACTAGCCAGTTTATGCCGAGTGGTTTGAGATTGACTTTAAAAAGCACTCACCTCATGGGACTATACTTGCGAAAACTTAGCATAATCATTATAAAACTTCATGACTTAGATAAAACAAGATCGAACTTTATGAACAACAGAGGACATGTATCATCATGTAGCCCCGACTCACTACTCGGTTGAAACAAGCGGCGTAGTGAGTCAGAGTGATAAACTTTATTTATACATAGAAGGAGTACAAAACTCAGTATAGAAAGGACGTAGCTGTTCTAAGTTCCATGAGTTGTCGACTAGGACGCCGTCTTCTGTCTTTAGTCGGTAGGTGCTCGAACGTGTCACCTCAGCGATAATGAACGGTCCTTGTATGATCGAATACAAGAACCAAGCCTACCAGAGGAGGGGTGAATGGTAGGAACACCAAAAACCAAATTCTTTTGCGGAATAAAAGAAACCCTCAAACCTGGATGGAGTGCACCGGTCAGACCGTCTCTGTTGCGCCGGTCTGACCGCCGTATGTCTGCCGGTAGAACCGCCGCCTCACCGCCACACTCTTGTCAAATGAACTGTTGGAATTCAGAAGGATACACACCGAAGATGCTCTTCAAAGTAGATTAACTTTATTGTATCAAGATGTGTTTACAAAGTGCATACAAAGCACTCCCCTCTCTTAAAACTAAACTCTAGCTTTTCTCTCTTCCAAAAGTTATGGCTTTAGGGCCTCAACCCCTCATCTATTTATACCTAAAACCTTCTACACAAAGTAGGAATAGAACTTCTAGTCCCACTAGGACTCAAACCCTTAATTTCCTAAACAAACATAATTTACCAAAATTCTCTGTTCCAAAACCAACTCAGACTCCCTCACATGCAGCCAGCACCGTAGCAGCCGGTCGGTTTACTGTAGCAAACAGCCTGATTACTGTAGCAATGCTGTAGCTAAATATTTTTTCTGATTTTCTTCTCCAATTTTACTCCAAATTTATTCGTGATTTTTTCGCCGCTTGCACACCCAATTTGCGAAGCTCGTTGCGAAGACCTCCCATACGATATCCATCCACCGTGTGCCATCTTGTGTCTAATCTCGTCACCCGGCTGTGGGTGCCATGGGCCCCGGGTACCTCATGACAAGCATATGGGCCACTCGGATAGAGGATGGGCCTAGCCTTGTAATTAGAGATATAGCTAGATTCGGCAGACTTCGCCTTGTATAGAAAGGAATATACAGTCCTAGTCGGGTGCGTTATATCTCTAAGGGGAGATCTCCTAGTCGTAATCTGATGGGGACTCCTACCTTGTAACCCTGTCCCCCAGTATATAAGGGGAGGCAGGGCGCCCCATGAGGGCAGGTGCACACAAGTTCATCAGAACTACCACCGTATATCCTCAAAGGAATACATACAAACTGGACGTAGGGTATTACCTCACATTGAGGGCCTGAACCAGTATAAAATCCCTCTGTGTTCCTTTGCAACCCACCGAGTTTACATCCGCCGAGTAGCCCCATATATTTATTGCCGGTGTAAAACATCGACAGTTGGCGCGCCAGGTAGGGGCTTCGGCGCGATCTACATCTACAAGCTCGATGGATCCAGCAACCGGAGTTGACGGCGGCAAACTCTCCCCCAAAGATACAATCGCATTCAGAAGCCTCGACTTCGCCGCCGACATGTTCGGCAATCTCACCTTGGCCGACATGGACCCGATCCAACCGGCCGAGGAACCAGCCGACTCCGCGCTAGTCGGCCCACACGACGCTGCGGCAATCTTCGACGACATACCGCGGCGATCTCCTATACGCCCGAGCCCAGGGACAACTCTTCCTTTCAGTGTTCGACTCGGACTCGGTTTCGAGCCGGCCGAGATCGGGCCAAGAAGGGAAGAGATCGTCAATTTCCCGTTCAGACTCGGAGACGCCGCGGATATCTACAATCTACATCCGACGCGGCAAACCCGATCCCCTGGAGTTCGACTCGGATACGGCCCCGAGCCGCTCGAGATCGGATCTAGGGAGGTCGGAGTTACACTCATCCCCATCAACCATCCCGACTTCGACTCGAAGTCGGACTACGACTCTAAGTCGGACAGCAGCTCGGCAAGCTTCTCCCCGCCACGAGAAATCTTCATGGCATCCAAAGGCTCTACTCCTACTCAGGAATCACGCCGACTACGCGAACAGCAAGAGGAGGAGGCCCGCCGACTGCAAGAACAACAGGAGGAAGAAGCAAGACGCCTGCACGCCCGCAACGACGGCCTACGCAGGGCTGGGCGAACCGCTCAGCAACAAACCCTCCAAACAAAAGTCGGCGACACGACGTCTTCGTCACGCCACAACAGAACATCGTGGCCGCCGCAACCCTACTGGACACGGTCCAACTTGGGCTTGATCACCAGGGCACCCCGACCATCGCAAGGATAAAAGCCATGCTTACAGCTGCTGCATGTCAACAACACCAACAGTCGGGTGATACCCTCATACCGACCAACCGGTCGATTTCCCCAACGGCAGTCTCATCCGCTTCAAAGCGACGCCGAGCAGCCGGCTCTAGACAGCAGCACTCGGAATCACACCAAACGTCACTCGGCAACCCCAACGACGACCGGCGCCTCCGAGACCGACTGCGGCGCGACCTTCAGCAAGACATTAATGCTCGGCACCGCAAACGAGAGGAAGACGACCAACGCCAGCTGGAAGACGAGAATGAGCATTTCGGCCCCCACTACGGGCAGTTTCGCCGCCGTAGTCGGGGTCGGAGTCCTCATGAAGACGGAGGCATACCAGCCTTCACCTAGGAGCTACAACAGGTCGACTGGCCGCCGGGTTTCAAGCCTACAGGCATCGACAAATCCCGAGTCCTGGCTCACGGTCTACACTCTGGCGATCCGAGCAGTTGGAGGAAATCACAAAGTCATGGCTAACTACCTCCCAGTCGCTTTAGCCGACTCAGCGAGGACATGGCTAACAGGACTCCCAAAGCGATCAATCGGCTCTTGGGGAGAACTCCGGGAACAATTCATCACCAACTTCCAGGGAACATACGAGAGGCCATCTTCCGAGTACGACCTATATCAGTTGCGCCAAAGGAAGAACGAGTCTCTTCGTGACTTCATCAAGAGGTTTTCTGAGAGGAGGAACTCAATCCCGAAGATCAAGGACGAGGTCATCATCGCAGCCTTTTGAAAAGGAGTCAGAGACACCTTGTTCATCGACAAATTCACGCGGAAGCCTCCCAACTCTATCAAGGCCCTATTCGACATGGCAAACAAGTACGCCGACTCGGCCCACGCTGTTGCCGAGGCCCTCGATGATAACAAGTCACCCTGACAGAAGAAGCGGGACGACACCGACGACGCGGTCCCGACTAAAGCTGGGAATCGCAAACGCAAGTCAGACGGCTCTATTGTGGCAGTCGGTCACAATCGTCTTAGACTTTCAACAACTGAAGACTATCAGGACAACAAGTGACATGCTCGGGGGCTCACAAGCTCAAACGCAAGGATGGCATCCCCACTCCGAAATACCGAACAGCTAAGTCGCTTCCTGATAAATATTTCTTCACTCGGCTTTACCAATGCCGCAGCCGCTTACACCTAATAGGTGCACAAGCCGCACTCTTATCTGTTTTTGCTCTTAAATGATTGCAAAAGTACTCGAGTAGCATAAATCTCGATCCGTGAAACTCTGCTCCATGTAAGACGAACTCAAGTCACCCAAAACGCGTGCCTGGGAAAGAGCCATGAGCCAACTCCCGACGCCAGGGGGCTATGACTAGTCGGGCAGAGTGCTTAAACGTAAGGGTCAACTACTCGAGGAAATTAATATCAAAAAGAGGAAGAACACGTATTTACATACATTGTAAAATACATTTTATTCGGGTGATTATTTCCATCATCAGATGCTACTCATCCGATATTTTTTGCAGGCCCAGCTCCGGATATGCGTGACAGGAACTCAGGGCTGCGAGCCTATCTCCTACGCTCGGGGGCTGGACAAGTCTGCCAAAATACACTCGGGATGCCCCATGAGGGCTACTTACCGAGTACTTGCGCCAGTCGGGACGTCATCTTCCTCGGCTACGCTCCATTCGAGCTAATAACCGGCCTCCGGCGCCAGTCGGGGCTGTGTACTACTCGGCTAAGTAGGGTACGCCCCATGAGGGTCGCCAGCCGAATCCTACGCTAATGCTAGGTTCGGGTACCTTATCCGGCTTTACCGAAGTCAGAGAAGACCTATGTCGTCAAAGCACATCCGGAGTTCCCATGCACCGCGTCACACCTGGGGAGAGCGAGCAGATTCTGCAATATACCTACTCAGGCGTCTGTGGCAACCAGGATGCATCCGAAGCGTAAGTCGGAAAGACTTGCAGACGAGGATTCCTCTGGCTGATTGCGGTTACCAACGCCGCCATACTCATCCGGACATGCGATGGATGCTACTTCTATAGAGCTATGCTGGGTAGGTTGGTTCAGGCCGGCTTACTTGGTAATAGCCACCAAGACATGAGTTCCTACAGTAGCATGCTCCATGTGGGCCGCCCACAGGCTGAGTTGAAATTATAGCGCTGGTGCTACCCACAGGAACCGATGAGGTAAACAGATATGCTTCATGAGAGCCTTATTGCTAAACATATATGTTTGGGTATCTGTCTTATCCACCAGGTCTCGAGGATACATCCTTACAAGGATCACAAGCTGGTCTTCATTAAAATTGGAGATGCAGGTATCTCTCTCGAGTACACCTAACCACGTAATGGATTTATTTTTCGTACAGTGGTACTCGGCCTACATGCGTGGCCACCAGTTGCCATGAGCAGCACTATTCCCGCTGACATGATGCGGAGGAGTCTAACTTTCGAGTAGTACACTACTCGGGAGAGACTATAAATTTCTCATTCCTGCTGACATGACGCGGATGAGTCTAACTTTCGAGTAGTACACTACTCGGGAGAGACTATAAAATTCTCATTCCCGCTAACATGACGCGGATGAGTCTAACCTTCGAGTAGTGCACTACTCGGGAAAGACTATAAACATTCTTCCAGCTGACGAGCTGAAGAGTCTAACTTCCGAATGGGACGCCACTCGGGAAAGACTATAAACACCTTTTCCAGCTGACATGAAGCTGACGATTCTAATTTTCGAGTAGTATATTACTTGAGAAAGACTATAAATAATCATCCCGGCTGACATGATGCCGATGAGTCTGATTTTCGAGTAGTATACTACTCGGGAAAGACTATAAACACCCCCTTTCCAGCTGACATGACGCTGAAGAGTCCCATATGCGAGTAGCATCCTACTCGGCAAGACTATAAACATACATTCCGACTGACATGAAGTCGAAGAGTCCTACATACGAGTAGTTCCCTGCTCGGCAAGACTATAAATTATATTCCGGTTGACATGATACCGAAGAGTCTCATATACCAGTAGTATACTACTCGGGAAAGACTACAAGGTTAAAGATCTTTGACTTCATGTTTAATTGTTTTCACAATTAAACACAAAGTCGGGGGCTACACCTAATAGGTGCACCTATTCGGCGCACACTATTCCAACATCTACATGGAGCCCTTCATAGCCTCGTTGCCAGCTGACATGAAGCAGGACTCGGGAGAAGCAGCACTCAGACAAAGAGTGCTCGGGAGCAATGCACTCGGGAAGACTTCACCGTGGAGGATGAGCACTCGGCATCAGCTGTGACTCAACTATGAAGGTCTCGGGGGCTACTGTGGGTGCCATGGGCCCCGGGTATCTCATGACAAGCATATGGGCCACTCGGATAGAGGATGGGCCTAGCCTTATAATTAGAGATATAGCTAGATTCGGCAGACTTTGCCTTGTATAGAAAGGAATATACAGTCCTAGTCGGGTGCGTTATATCTCTAAGGGGAGATCTCCTAGTCGTAATCCGATGGGGACTCCTACCTTGTAACCCTGTCCCCCAGTATATAAGGGGAGGAAGGGCGCCCCATGAGGGCAGAAGAGAAGAGCACTCATAAGCTGATAGGTGCACACAAGTTCATCAGAACTACCACCGTATATCCTCAAAGGAATACATACAAACTGAACGTAGGGTATTACCTCACATTGAGGGCCTGAACCAGTATAAAATCTTCCTGTGTTCCTTTGCAATCCACCGAGTTTCCATCCGCCGACTAGCCCCATATATTTATTGCCGGTGTAAAACATCGACACCGGCACCCTTGAACTCCTCCTTGAGTTTTGTCCTGATCCTGCCGTTGACTGATGTTGACCCCAAAACAAAATTGACTTTAGTCCAACCTTGTCATATGGCATCCCAACCGTGCTAGACGTCGGCTCCTCCCTAAGCATAGTCTCGGTCCTCACCATTGACCAAGGTTAGACCTCAAGTCACCTGCACAGAAATAGACAAAACAACCGTTTTTGGGCACAGATATCGCAACCTGACCCACTTTAGTCACACACACTTACACCAATATCCCACATTAGTCACACACACTTACACCAATATTTAGAGTTATTTTTCAAACCAATCTCTTATTAAATAAATTATTTTCAAAGCCAATTGTTCATCACAAAATATTAATTATGACAATGATTCTACTCCCATAAGGGAGATAATTTATGCATGTCTTTGGTGGTTTGGATTTTTCTCAGAACGAGATCTCCCACCGAAAAGGCGTGGCCACGAAAATTCCGACTGTGATAACGACGCAGGCCTTAAAGATACCTTGCCAACTGGATAGGTGCAATGTACCTTGCTTCTTCCAATTGGTCTAGCTCGACCAGTCGGTCTTCAGTTGATTTTGCTTCTGAGTGGGCCCGAACTCGCGGAGAGACGAACTCCAACTCGGTTGGTAACACAGCCTTAGCACCATAGACTAGGAAGAAAGGGGATTGCCCTGTTACCCGACTAACCGTGGTTCTTAAAGACCAGAGAACAGATGGAAGCTCTTGCACCCACCGCCCTGCATATGGTTGTAGTCAGTTGAACACCCTAGTCTTGATACCTTGTAAGACCATGCCATTTGCACGCTCGACTTGCCCATTGCTTCGTGGGTGTGCCACAAAAGCATAACAGATCTTGATGCCAAAGTCGTCACAGAAATCTTGAAAAACGCCGCTAGTGAACTGAGTGCCGTTGTCCGTTATGATGCGGTTGGAAACTCCAAATCAGTATACGATACTCATGATGAAGTCTTTTGCCCTTGCCACTGTTATGGTAGCCACAGGTTTTGCCTCGATCTACTTTGTGAATTTATCTATTGCGACGAACAATTGTGTGAACCCTCCTGGCACTTTTTTGAATGGCCCGACCATGTCAAGCCCCCAAACTGCGAAAGGCCAAGAGATTGAAATTGTTTGTAGTTCTTGGGCTGGAAGATGTGTTCGCCTAGCAAAGAACTGGCATCCCTCGCATGTCCGAACTATGTCTTTAGCATCTGTAACTGCAGTCGGCCAGAAGAATCCTTGTCTATAAGCCTTTCCGACTAATGTCCTTGATGCAGCATAATTGCCACAGATGCCCGAGTGGATGGATTGCAGAATCTGCTTGTCCTCCTCGGGTGTGACGCAGCGCATGAGGACTCCGGATGCGCTTCGACGATAGAGATCTTCTCCGACTACAAGGAAGCATTTGCTTCGACGTTTGACCCGCTCGGCTTCACTGCGATCTTCTGGGAGCTCGTCTTCCAGGAGGAACCTGATGATTGGAGTCCTCCAATCCTGAGAGATGATTACTACTTCATTTGTTGCCAAGGTAGGTTCAGCCCCCGACTGCTCGAGTACTGGCTTTTTTTTGACTGATGGCTCCAATAATTGCTCCACGAAAATTTCAGTCGGGACCACTTCTCGCTTGGATCCCATGTTGGCTAGCTTATCTGTAGCTTCATTGTATTGTCGTAGCACATGTGTAATCTCTTGCCCATCAAACTTGTTTTTCAGCTTCCGTACCTCCTGATAATATGCTGCCATGTTGTCGCCTAGACACGTCCAGTCTTTCGTGACTTGATTCACCACGAGTTGAGAATCCCCGCATACTACGAGTCAGCGGATGCCGAGTGATATAGCGATGTGGAGCCCGTGGATGAGTGCCTCGTACTCGGTGACGTTGTGGGATGCTACAAAGTGTACCTGAAGGACATATTTGAGTTTTTCACCAGTGGGTGATGTCAGAACGACGCCAGCCCCTACTCCGCCAATCCGTAGAGAACCGTCGAAGCACATCGTTCAGTACTCTAGCTTGTCTGTTGATGTCATCAACTCGAGCGCCCATATAGCGATTCTGCCGGTGGCCTCTCGATTGTGTAGGACGTCCTTGAGTAGATACAATGTGACGATTGTAACCTGATGCGACTGAAAATAGTGCACCAACTTTCAGACAGTTAGGAGCAAACCATATAGCAACTTCTAGACTTGGAGATATCTTATCTTGGATTCGCCTAGGACTTTGCTGACAAAGTAAACTGGCCTTTGTACTTTTTGTATATGCCCTAGCTCTGCTCGCTCGACGACCAGCACAGTGCTGACAACCTAAGTGGTTGCTACCAGATACAACATAAGTGGTTTCTGGGGCATTGGTGATGCCAACACGGGTGGTGACGTGAGGAACTTCTTGAAGTCTTCAAAGGCTTGCTGGGCTTCTGGCATCCATTGAAAATTGTCAACTTTCTTCAGTAATTTGAAAAAGGGCATGCCCTATTCGCCGAGTCGGGGAATGAATCAGCTGAATGCCGTCATGCAGCCAGTCAGCTTCTGTACATCCTTCTGGCTAGTCAGGGGTATCATGTTTATGATAGCATTAATTTTCTCTGAATTTGCTTCGATGCCCCGTTGCGATATGATGAAGCCAAGTAATTTTCCTGAAGGTACTCCGAAGACGCACTTTTCTGGGTTCAACTTCATCTTGAATCTCCGAAGGCTTTGAAAAATTTCTTCTAAGTCGACGATGAGGTCCTCCTTGACTTTAGTCTTGATCACCACGTCATCGACATATGCCTCCGCGTTGTGCCCGAGTTGAATGTGAAGACACAGCTGGATAGCACGTTGATACGTTGCGCCAACGTTTTTCAACCCGAACAGTATAGTGACATAGTAGTATGCCCCGAATGGTGTGATAAAAGAAGTCTTCAAGTAGTCCTCCTCCTTTAGGCTGATTTGATGGTATCTTGAGTAACAGTCGAGAAAACTGAGTAGCTCGCATCCCGCGGTTGAATCGACCACTTGGTCTATCCTAGGTAGACTAAATGGATCCTTGGGACACGCTTTGTTTAAGTCGGTGTAGTCAACGCACATACGCCATTTACCATTCTTCTTCTGGACCAGGACTGGATTTGCCAGCCAATCCGGGTGATAGACCTATTTGATGAACCCGGCTGCAAGGAGTTTGGTTATCTCCTCCCGAATAGCATCTTTGCGGTCTTGTGCGAAGTGCCGTAGCCGTTGCTTAACCGGTTTGGCATCCGGCTTGACGTTGAGGGAATGCTCGATCATCTCCCATTGTACACTAGGCATGTCGGAAGGTTTCCAAGCAAATATATCCCTGTTCGCCTGGAGGAAGGTGACGAGCGCGTCTTCCTATTTAGGGTCGAGTCCGGTCTCGATAAGCGCAGTCTTGGTGGGGTCGGAAGGGGCCAGGGGGATCTTCTTTGTCTCTGAATCCGCTGAAATTCCTGACTTGGCTGCTTTCTTCACCGGAACTTGGTTGTCCTCATTGGCAGTTGTTGCAGCTAGTCAGATATTGCTTCATCCGACTGTCGCTTCGTGAGACTAGGCCAACTCGCAACTCTCCTTGTTGCAGGTGAAGGCTTGCTTGACATTGCTGCACAAGGAAAGTACTCCTGCTGGTCCTGGCGTCTTGAGCACCATGTATGTATAGTGGGGCACTGCCATGAATTTGACTAGTGCAGGCCGCCCGAGTATGGAGTGGTACACGGTCTCGAAGTTGGCAACCTCGAAGCAGATGTTCTTGGTGCAAAAATTCTCTCACATGCCAAAAGTAACTGGCAGAGTGATCTGTTTGAGTGGAGTGGAAGAGAGGCCGGGGATTACCCTGTGAAAGGGAGCTGTACTCGGCCGTAGCTCGGATCGAGGGATCTTCATCTTATCGAGCGTCTTGGCAAACAAAATGTTAAGAGAGCTTCCTCCATCAATGAGAACCTTCTTCAATTTGACACTCTTGATGACTAGGTCTAGGACGAGTGGATAACGGCCTGGATACGTGACTCGGTTAGGGTGGTCCGCGCGGTCAAAAGCGATTGCTGTCTCTGACCAACGCAGGTATTGGGGGGCGTTTGACGATGCCAAGTTGGCCTCTCGAGCCTTTAGCTTCTATTTTCGCTTGGACTCGTATGCAGATGGTCCTCCGAAGATGTGATTGAGCTCAGCCTGGGGATCTTGATAGTCGTTGGCCATGCCCGAGTCTGGCTTATCCTTGTCCTTGTTGTTGCCAGACGTTGATGTTTGCTCGGAAGCGAACTTCTTGAGCATGAAACAGTTCTTAGCCACGTGCTTCCCCTTTGGGTGGAAAGGGCATGGCCCATTCATAACCTTCTGGTATTCATCTTTCCTCGGGGGTCGCGGTCGGCTGTGCTCAACAGCCGTTACAATATTGTCTGACTTGCGCTTGCGATTACCGGACTTAGTCAGGGCTGTATCGTCATTGTCCTTCCGCTCCTTCTGTCGGGACTCCTTGTTGTCCAGGGCCTTAGCAACGGTGTTGGCTGAGTCAGAGTATTTGTTTGCCATGTCGAATAGAGCTTTGACAGAACTTGGAGGCTTCCGAGTGAACTTAGCGATGAACAGGGTGTCCTTGACTCTCTTGCGGAAAGTGGCGATGATAACCTCGTCCTTGATCTTGGGTATTGAGTTTCTCTTCTCGAAGAACCGCTTGATGAAGTCGCGGAGGGACTTGTTCTTCCTCTGGTGGCACTGATATAGGTCATACTCGGAAGACGGTCTTTCGTACGTTCCTTAGAAATTTGCGACAAGACGCTCACGAAGTTCTCCCCAGGAGCCGATAGACCGCCTAGGAAGCCCTGTCAGCCATGTCCTCGCCAAGTCAGCCAAAGCGACTGGAAGGTAGTTAGCCATGGCCTTATGATTGCCTCCGGCAGCACGAATTGCCAAGGTGTAAACTGTTAACCAGGACTCCGGATTGGTCTTCCCGTCGTACTTCTCTATTCCAGTCGGCTTGAAGCCAGATGGCCAGTCGACTTGTTGTAGGTCGTGGGTGAACGCCAACACTTCTTCATCTGGGTGAGGGCTTCGACTTCGACTATGGCGATGAAATCACTCGTGGTGGAGGCCGAAGTGCTCATGCTCATCTTCCAATCGACAGTGCTCGTCTTCTTCACGTTCTTGGCGTTGAGCGTTGATATCGTGGCGGAGATCCCGCTGTAGTCGTCCTCGGGCGTCCCGATTGTCACGGCGGTCATCTTGATGGTGCCACTGTCAATCGTTGTTCTGATTGCTAAGTGACGTATAACGAGACTCCGAGCGATGCTGACTAGAGCCAGCTACACGGCACTGTGCTGAGGCAGATGAGACCACCGTGTCTGAAGCCATCCTATTTGACAGTATGAGAGTATCTCCAAATTGTTGTCACTGCTGACATACCGCTGTGGTGATCATTGCTTTAATCCTCGCAATAGTCGGGATGGCCTGGTGGTCGGGCCCGAACTACAAGGTATCTAGCAATGTGGTAGCGGCCACGACGTTCTGTTGTGGGGTCACGAAGACGTCATGGTCGCCGACTCGGGTCTAGAGGATCTCCTGCTAAGCAGTCCACCCAGCCTTGCACAGGTTGTTGTTACGAGCATCGTGCTCGGCTTGTATTGTAGGCATCATGCGTCTTCCTCCTGTTGCTCACACAGTAGGCGAGCCTCCTCCTCTTGCTGGTCACGTAGTCAGCGCGCATTTTAGTGGGAGTTGAGCCCTTGGACACCATGAACACTTCACGTGGTGGAGAAAAGTTTGCCGAGCTGCTATCCGACTATGAGTCGGAGTCGAAGTAGTTTAGGGGGGTGATTACAACTCCAAACTCCCTAGATCTGATCTTGAGCGGCTCTGAGCCGTATCCGAGTTGAACTCCAAGGGATTGGATCTGCCGCATTGGAGTTAGATTGAAATTATTTGCGGCATTGTCGAGTTCGAACGGGAGATTGACGATCCCTTCCTCTCTTAGCCCAAGCTCGGCCGGCTCAAGACCGAGTCCGAGTCGAACACCAAAAGAAAGAGTTGTTTCTAGACTTGGGGATTGCCGTAGCATTGAGTAGGCCAATTGGCATGAAGCCAGCTTGGTTCTTGGCCGATTGGGTCGAATCTGAGTCGGTCAGGGAGAGATTGTCGAATTTGTCAGCGACGAAATCGAGGCTCCCAAAGCTGATTGTCTCCCTCGGGAAGAACTTGACGCCGTCGACTCCGGTGGTTGGACCCATCAGGCTTGTCGACGATGATCTCGACGAAAGCCCCTACCTAGCGCGCCAACTGTCGATGCTTTGTATCGGCAATAATTATATGGGGCTACTCATGAGACCTAAACTTGATGGATTGCAAAGGAATATGAAACAATTTATCCTGGTTCAGGCCCTCAAGGAGAGGTAATACTCTACTTCCAGCTGTGATGTATTGCCTTTGAGGTTTCTCTGGTAAGATTCTGTCTTGCCTCGAGGGGCTCCCTACCCCTCCTTATATACTGAAAAGGTGAGGTTACATGATAGTAATCCCAGTCGGACTCCGACCAAGGGATCTCCTTCTAGGAATACAACGTACCCGACTAGGACTATATTCCTTTCCTTATCGTATAAAGTAATATACATCGAGTCCTGATTATCCCTAATTATAGGATTAGGCCCACCCTCTATCCGAGTAGCCTAAAAGCTTCCTATGAGGTACCCGGGGCCACGGCCTCCACAGTAGGAATCCCAGTCAGATACGACCAAGGGCTTTTCTTACTAGTACATAGAGAGTCTGGCTAGTATTATATCCCTTTTCTTGTCATACAAGGTTACATGAAGCTGAGTACTACTCTACCCCTAATTGTATGAGCCAGCCCACCCTTTGTCCGAGTAGCCGTATTTGCCTTCCTTAAGATACCCGGGGCCCATGGCCTCCCATAGTAGCCCCTGAGACTTTCATAGTTGAGTCACAGCTGACGCCGAGTGCTCATCCTTCATAGTGAAGATTTCTCGAGTGCATTGCTCTCGAGTACTCTTTGTCTGAGTGCTTCTTCTCCCTAGTCCTGCTTCATGTTGGCTGGCAACGAGGCTATGAAGGGCTTCATGAAAAAATTATAAATAGTGTGTGTCGAATTGGCACACCTATTAGGTGTAGCCCCCGACTTTGTACTTAATTGAGAAATAATTAAACATAAAGTCAAAGATCTTTAACCTTTAAGTCTTTCCTAAGTGATATATTTCTCAGAAATTGGACTTGTGGAGGCCATGGGCCCCGGGTACTTCATGACAAGCATTTGGGTCACTCGGACAGAGGATGGGCCTAGCCTTGTAATTAGAGATATAATAGAACCCATCAGATTTTGCCTTATACAATAAGGAATATACAGTCCTAGTTGGGCAAGTTATATCTCTAAGAGGAGATCCCTTGGCCGTAATTCGGTTGGGACTCCTACCTTGTACCCCTGTCCCCCAGTATATAAGGGGAGGCAGGGCCCCCCCTGAGGGCATAAGCTCATAGAAGCAAACATACATCCTCAGAGGAATACACCACAACTGGACGTAGGGTATTACCTCACATCATGCGCCTGAACTAGTATAAACCTCCCCGTGTTCCTTTGCAATCCACCGAGTTTCGATCCAACAAGTAGCCCTACATTCATATTGCCGGTGTAAAACATCGACAGGACTCTTCAGCATTATATTTGCTGGAAAGCATTTTTCTCAAGGCAATTTGGCTAAGCTTGTCAGCCGAGTACCACTATGGATTTAACCCAATGTGTGGTTAGGTGTACTTGAGAGATACCTGCATCTTCAATTTTAATGGAGATTAGCTATTGATCCTTATAAGGATATATCCTTAATACCTATTAAATAATACAGATATCTAAACACATGTGTCCAGCAAACAGGCTTAATCTTGAAGCGTATCTGATTATTTTGATCGGCTCCTGTAAAACAGCACCCAAATTGTGATTTTAACACAACTGGCTATCGGCCCAATAGGACATGCTATTTAGGAACTCATATCTTACGGCCCACTACTGAACAAGCCGGACCAAGCCAACTTCCCTGCACATCCCTTTAAGTAACGGGGAGAGAGAGAAAAGATTCCCCTTTCTTCCCCAAATTACCAAATCTTTTTGCCTCCCAGATCCCCGTGCGAAGCTCTCATGCTCTCTGTCCCCAACCTAGGGTTTCCACACAACTCAAGCTCCTCTCCACAAATCTGCAAAGTGCTATAATCTAGCATCGATTCCCTTTGTTTAGAAGCCTTCCCCTCTCTTTCCACACTCCCTTCATGCCGAAGTCATCGTCCGACGCTCCCCACGTTCCAGTTGGAACCTGGCCAACATTGACTCCATGCTCCTCCAAGCTAGCACAAAAAGAGCTTATCAACTGGCGCTCGGCCAAAGGTGAATCGGTCCCTACCCCCGAGTCCCACGAAATCGTGGTTTTTGAGTCCTTCTTTGACGGGGGCTTTGCTCTTCCCACCTCCAACTTCTTTCGGGCTCTTCTGGATTTTTATCAAATTGAGCTTATCCATCTCAACCCCAACTCCATCCTTCATATTTCCATCTTTGTGACTCTCTGCGAGGCCTTCCTAGGGACCGATTCCCATTTCAACCTTTTTCGTTATTTCTTCCACATTAAGCCCCAGCAATCCAAATCCAACCCTCAAGTCATAGGTGGAGCTGGGCTATAGCTTCAGAATGAGATGAAGAAGATTTATCTTGACCTTCCCCTAAAGACCTCTTTAAAGGGTGACCAGGAGTGGTTTTACTATTGTGAATCCAAACCCTCCTTGCCATCCTTTGTTGCGGAATCCTCCCAAAGGTGTTGGATGTGGTCGGCCCTCCCACGGAGCCGAAATGGTGCAGGTGCCAGCAGCTGGTGTAGAACATCGAAGTCTTGAAGAAGAAGGGACTGACAGGGCCTTGGGTCGCCCAAACGTTCCTGAACCGGTGCATACATCCCCTGAAGGCCAGGATCCACCTTGGGTATGAGTACCAGGGAAAAAATGATCCAACCCGAGAGTATGTTGATCTGGTCAACCGGAATATGGTGACAGACAATCTACTTCGCTACTTCATAAATGGCATTGTAGACACTCTCGATGCCGAGAAGTGTCCCAAGCCCTTCTACCTGAGCAGGCCCAGGCCGAAGGTAAACCTTTGATATCTTGCTTCCTCGATGCTTGCCTGTGATGATTGCTATAAATCTAGAGTGTATGAAATTGTCTCCATATGTAATGTTTGCAGGAAAACACCGACTTCGTGTCGAATCCCCTTATAGTCAACTTGGGGGGGGGAGGGTCAAGAAAGCGGCCAGCTAGCCCATCGGCTAACCAACCCAGTTCTAAGCGAGCTGGGAAGCAACCTGTGCAGGATCAGGCCAAGCCTAAAGGCACGCCGACTAAGGTGTCAGGCGGTCCTAAGATCAAGGATGCTGATGGCGCAGCTTTAGCGACAGCCACAGCCGCAGCTGCCACGCCTGCCACACCTCCGACCCAGCTGGCCAAACCAAGTGCGAAGCCGACTGGCTCAAGCACCACACCACCTGACGCTGCACCCCAAGGCCCAACGCCAAGCAGCATAGCCTCTCGAAGTAAGCCTTCAGGCTCTTCACCGACTACCTCCCCTCGTGATACACAGGGGTGAAGGTTTAAGACTTCCAAGAGGTATGAGATCTTTAGTCTTCAAATATCCTGAAGTGTTTTGCAATGTCTTGATTGCTGAATAATTGTGCAGGAAGCCAAGTGGCACTGATCCCAAGGGGACAACGCCACCTACCCCCGTCACCAACCCAGCCCTGACTGGTGTAGAAGCCATAGCGCAATAGCCTGAGCCAAGTGCTACCCTAGCCCCTAAGGGTGAGGTGATGCATTTGGCTGAACCACCAGCCTCTCCCAGACGGGAAGCTGCAGGTCTAGCTAAAGATCCATGTCAATGTTTTGTATCGATAATAAATATATATGGCTATTCATCGGACCGAAACTCGATGGATTGCAAAGGAACACAAGTGATTTATACTGGTTCAGGCCCTCGAGATGAGGTAATACCCTACGTCCAGTTATTGTGTATTGCCTTTGAGGTTATATGATTCTAATCGTGGTGATCTTGGTGATCCTGCCCTGAGGGGGCGCCCTGCCTCCTCTTATATACTAGGGGACAGGGTTACAAAGTAGGAGTCCTAGTCAGACTACGACCAAGAGATCTCCTTCTAGGAGTACAACGTGCCCGACTAGGATTGTATTTTTCCTGTCGTACAAGGTCAAGTCTGCTGAGTTCTATTGTATCCCTAATTACAAGGCTAGACCCATCCTCGGTCCAAGTGGCCTATATGCTTGTCATGAGGTACCCAGGGCCCATGGCCTCCACAATCCAGTTGTCAGGCCAGCTGAAGAACCAACGCTTCCTGAAGGCACCAGACTAGCAACTCCCTCTCCTCCATCATCCCCTTCTTCTGAAGAAGGCAACCTCCCAATACTCAAAGCCCCACCACTCAATTTCCCCCGAGTGTTCCATTGGACTAACCCGGATGGGAGTGTGGATACCCTGGCGCAAGATGAGGAGGCCACTAAAAAGGAGCGGATTGAGCTCTTCGAGGCCACCATCAAGGCTTCGAGGCAGGTCTAGGTAAGCATCGCGACTGACCGTAACTTCGACTTCATTGTTGGTTGTGTAGTTTTGTAACCGATCGTCTTGTTTGACAATGACTTGCCTTGTAGAAAATTGTTGATCAGTCTGAGAAGATGAGTCGGGCATTTGCTAGGCTCACTCCTCAGATTGCTCAGTTCACCCAGCTCCAAGCTGAGAAGGATGAGCTAGAAAAGACTAGCAAGGAGAGGGAGACCTGGTTGAGGGACTCAGTCAACAAGCTGCGTGACGAGCAGTGGAAGAAGATCGGGACTATCTAGGGTAAGTCTTCCTACTGCCCGAGTAGCTCCAGGTACCCTCTGCGAATTATTGATCTTCAGATTTGCCTGGCTATAGCTCATGAGACCAAACTACACAATCAGTCCCTGGAGATAGAGCACCTGACGAAAGAACTCAAGGATCTTGAAAAGACGAAGTCCAAGGTTGATGCCAAGTTTGCAAGTAAGTTGCTTGTCTGCTTCTAAACTTTGGCCGACTAGGCGATCAAATTCCCTCCTAGCTTTTCTTTGGATGATAGACTACAAGGTCAATGTGCAGACAGAGTTCAACTCCTTCGGCGAGCTAATCAAGGCTACAGAAGACTCACGGAGTGCCATTGTGGACTCTACAAAGTCTCTGTTAGACATTATGCAGCCAGGGGAAGCCGGTTCCAACTCAAGCTCGCCTGCCTAAGTACTCCAACGACTTCAAGATGCTTCAGCTGTCTTGAAGAATTTTGCTACGGAGCATGCCACCTTGGGAATTACCCAGGCCCTCGCAATGACCAAGCCTCTTTACTCCCGTGTAGATATTGAGGTGGTCGGCAAGGGGTTTGCCGAAGGCACGACTCCAGAGCAGGGCGTTAAGCTGATTAACTTGGTGAGGCCCACTACAAGAGCGATAGCCAAGGAGTTGCCACTATAGATGCACTATCAATCAGGCAAAGAAACTTTCTTAAGTATGATGTGTAGAAGATACACTCGGTAATTGTATATGTTGTAAATACAAGTGTTTCTATGCTATTGTAAAATCTGCCCGAGTACTTGAATTATCATAGTCGTCATTAACCTTATCTGACCAGCCAAATTATACCGAGCGATGAGTACCAACTTAGAAAGTGTTTATCCAATAAGTCTGTACTCAGTAGAAGTTAGCATGATCATTAAGGCCGTGACTTAGATAGAACAGACTCGAGTTTAAACAATAACAAAAGATGTATTATCATCATATAGCCCCCGACTCACTACTTGGTAGAACAATTGGCGTAGTGAGTCAGAGTAAAAAACTTTATTTACATATAAATTGAGTACAATGCTCAGGTATAGAAAAGATATAGCCGTTGTATGTTCCATGAGTTGTTGATCAGGACGCCGTCTTCGGTCTTCAGTCGGTAAGCCCCCGGGCGTGTCACTTCAGCGATAATGAATGACCCCTCCCATAAGGGAGACAATTTGTGCCTATCCTTGGTGGTTTGAATTTTTCTCAACATGAGATCTCCCACCGAAAAGGCACGGCCATGAACATTATGACTGTGATAACAACGTAAACCTTGAAGGTATCTTGCTGACTGGATTGTTGCGATGTCCCTTGCTTCCTCCAACTGATCGGGCTCTCCAGTGGGTCTTCGTTTGATTTTTCATCTGAGTAGGCCCGGAAATGCGGAGAGCTGAACTCCATCATTAGTACATGGCCTCGGCACTATATAGAGAAAGGTGATTGCCTGTTGTCAACTGACGTGGTTCGTAGAGACCAGAGAACAAATGGAGTTCTTGTACCCACCGCCCTGCATATGGTCGTAGTCAGTCGAACACGCTAGCCTTGATACCTTGTAAGACCATGCCGTTTGCATACTCTACCTGCCCATTGCTTTGTGGGTGAGCCACAGAAGCATAGCAGATCTTGATGTCAATTCATTACAGAAATTTGAAAGATGCGCCGGTGAACTGAGTACTATTGTCAGTTATGATGCGATGGGGACCCTGGCTGTAGTTATGGTAGCAATGGGTTTTGCCTCGATCCACTTTGTGAACTTGTTCACCACGATAAACAAGTGTGTGAACCCTCTTGGTGTTTTCTTGAAGGGCCCGACCATGTCAAGCCCTAGACTGCAAAGGGCCAAAAGATTGGAATTGTCTACAAATCTTGAGCTGGTAAATGTGTTTGTCGAGCGAAAAATTGGCATCCCTCACATGTCCGAACTATATTTTTAGCGTCAGTAACCGCAGTCAGTGTCGATGCTTTGTATCGGTAATAATTATATGAGGCTACTCGTGAGACCTAAACTTGATGGATTGCAAAGGAGCACAAAACAAATTATCCTGGTTCAGGCCCTCAAGATGAGGTAATAGCCTACTTCTAACTGTTGTGTATTGCCTTTAAGGTTTCTCTGGTGAGATTGGTCTTGCCCCAGGGGGCTCCTTGCCTCTCCTTATATACCGAGGAGGTAAGGTTACAAGGTAGAAATCCCAGTCGGACTTGACCAATGGATTTCTTTCTAGGAATACAACGTACCCGACTAGGACTATATCCCTTTTCTTATCATAAAAGATAATATGCACCGAGTCCCGTTGCATCCCTAATTATAGGATTGGGCCTATCCTCTGTCCGAGTGGCTAGAAAGCTCCTCATGAGGTACCCAGGGCCCATGGCCTTCACAGTCGGCCAAAATAAGCCTTGGACAAAAGAAGCCTTGTCTGTAAGGCTTTCCGACTAACGTCGTTGATGTAGCGTGTTTGCCACATATGCCCGAGTGGATCGATTGCAGAATCTGCTTGCCCTTCTTAGGTGTGACGCAACGCATGAGGATTACGGATGCTCTTCGACAAAAAAGTTCTTCTCCAACTATGATAAAGCTTTTGCCATGTTGCTTGACTTGCTCGGCATCGTTCCGATCTTCCGGGAGCTCGTCTTCCTATAGGAATTAGATGATTGGAGTCCGCCAGTCTAGAAACAATGAGCAACTCCATTGATTCTGGTTCTGGCTTGAACCCCGACTAGTTGGAGTCCGGTTTTTTCTTGATCGATGGCTCCAGTAACTACTCGACAAAAACTCCAGTCGGGACCACTTCGCGTTTCGATCCCATGTTGGTTAGTTCGTCTGCGGCTTCATTGTATTGGTGCAAAATATGTGTGATTTCTAGCCCATCAAACTTATTCTCCAGCTTCCGCACTTCTTGACAGTATGCCGCCATGTTGTCGTCCAGGCACATCTAGTCTTTCATGACTTGGTTCACCACTAGTTGGGAATCCCCACGGACCTCCAATCGCTGGATACCAAGTGATATGACAATTCGGAGCTCATGGATGAGTGCTTCGTACTCGGCGACATTGTGGAATGCTGGAAAATGTATTTGAAGGACGTATTTGAGTTTTTCTCCTATTGGTGACATCAGGACGACGCCAGCTCTTGCTCCACCAATCCGTAGAGAACCATCTAAGTACATTGTCCAGTACTCCAACTTATCTGTAGGTGTAGATGACTGAACTTCTGTCCACTCGGCCACAAAGTCGACTAGTGCTTGAGATTTGATTGTTGTTCGAGGTTGGAAGACAATGTCAAATGCCATCAACTCGAGTGCCCATTTTGTGATTCTGCCAGTGACCTCGCGGTTGTGAATAACATCCCCGAGTGGAAACAAAGTGACAATTGTGACATGGTGCGACTGGAAATAGTGCACCAGCTTTCGTACAGTGATGAGTAGTCCATATAGCAGCTTCTGGACTTAAGGATATCACATCTTGGATTCGCCTAGGACCTCGCTAATGAAGTAAACTGGTCATTGTACTTTTTGGATGTGTCCTGGTTCTGCATGCTCCGCAACTAGAACCATGCTGACTACCTAAGTGCTTGCCAAAAGATACAGCATAAGCGGTTCCTGGGGCATTGGTGATGCCAACATGGGTAGTGATGTAAGAAATTTCTTGAAGTTTTCGAATGCTTGTTGGGCTTTTGGCGTCCATTGAAAATTGTCAACTTTCTTCAATAGCTTGAAGAAGGGCATGCCCCGTTCGCCAAATCGAGAAACAAATCTGCTGAGTGCCACCATGCAGCCAGTCAGCTTCTATACGTCCTTTTGGCTAGTCGAGGGGGGAGGGGCATGCTCATGATTGCGTTGATCTTCTCTGGGTTTGCCTCTATGCCACGGTGTGAGACGATGAAACCGAGTTTTCTCGAAGGTACTCTAAAGACGCACTTTTCCGGATTCAGCTTCATCTTGAATCTTCGAAGGCTTTTAAAAGTCTCTTCTAAGTCAATGATGAGGTCTCCTTTGAACTTGGTCTTGATTACCACATCGTCGACATATGCCTCCACGTTGCACCCGAGTTGAGTGTGAAGACACCGCTAGATGGCACGTTGATATGTTGCGCTAGCGTTTTTCAACCCAAACGGCATAGTGACATAGCAGTTTGCTCCAAACAGCATGATAGAAGAAGTCTTTAGGCAATCCTCCTCCCTTAGACTGATTTGGTGGTATCCTGAGTAGCAGTCAAGAAAGCTGAGTAGTTCACATCCCACAGTTGAATCGACCACCTGATCTATCCTGGGTAGACCAAATGGGTCTTTGAGACATGCCTTATTTAAGCCGGTGTAGTTGACGCACATGCGCCATTTTTTCGTTTTTCTTCCGGACCAAGATTGGGTTTGCCAGCCAATCCGGGTGGTAAACCTCTTTGATGAACCCGACTGCGAGGAGCTTAGTTATCTCCTCACAGATAGTATCTTTGCGGTCTTGTGCGAAGTGTCATAGTCGTTATTTGGTAGGTTTGGCGTCTGGCTTGACGTTGAGAGAATGCTCGATCACCTCCCTTGGTACACCAAGCATGTTGGAAGGCTTCTAAGAAAAAATATCCCTATTTGCCTAGAGGAAGATGACGAGCTAGTCTTCCTATTTGGGGTCGAGTCCGGTCATGACAAGCGCAGTCTTGGTGGGGTCAGAAGGGTCCAGGGGGACCTTCTTGGTTTCTGACTCCGCTAAAATTCTTGACTTGGCCATCTTTTTTGTTGGGACTTGATTGTCCTCCTTTGAAGTTGTTGCTGCTAGCCGGATATTTATCCATCCGACTGCAGCCTCTTGTGACTAGGCCAACTCACAGCTCTCCTTGTCGCAGGTGAAGGCTTGCTTGATGTCGCTGCATAGGGAGAGTACTCCTGCTGGGCTAGGCATCTTGAGCATCATGTATGTATAGTGGGGTACTGCCATAAATTTGGCGAGTGACGGTCTTCTAAGTATGGCATGGTAAGCTGTTTCGATGTCGGCAACCTCAAAGTAGATACTCTTAGTACAAAAATTCTCCCACATGCCAAAGGTGACCGGCAAAATAATCTGGCCGAGTGGAGTTGAAGAGAGGCCGGGGATTACCCCATGGAAGGGAGCTGTACTTGGCCGTAACTTGGATCGAGGTATTTTCATCTCGTCGAGTGTCTTGGCAAAAAGGATATTGAGTGCGCTTCCTCCGTCGATGAAAACCTTCTTCAGCTTGATGTTTCTGATGATTGGGTCTAGGACAAGTGGATAGCGCCCTGGATGTGCCACTTGGTCAGGGTGATCCATTGTGGAGGCCATGGGCCCCGGGTACCTCATGAGAGGCATTAGGGCCACTCGGACAGAGGATAGGCCTAACCTTATAATTAAGGATGCAATAGGGCTTGGCATACATTACCTTGCACGACAAGAAAGGGATATAGTCCTAGTCGGGCACGTTGTATTCCTAGAAGGAAATCTCTTGGTCGGAGTTCGACTAGGATTCCTACCCTATTACTCTGTTCCCCAGTATATAAGGCGAGGCAGGGCGCCCCTTGAGGGCAAAAGAACAATCTCACTAGAGAAACTTCAAAGGCAATACACTATAACTGGACGTAGGTATTACCTCATCTTGAGGGCCTGAACTAGTTTAAATTGTTCCGTGTTCCTTTGCAATCCATCAAGTTTAGGTCTCACGAGTAGCCCCATATTCTTATTGCCGGAATAAAACATCGACAGTTGGCACGCCACGTAGGGGCATCGGCGAGATCATCTTCAACAACCCTGATGGATCCAATCACCGGAGTCGATGGCATCAACTTCTTCCCCAGGTAAACAATCACCTTCGAGAGCCTCGACTTCGTCGCCGATGAATTCGGCAACCTCACCCTATCTGACACGAATCCGATTCGATCGGCCAGAAACCAAGCCGACTCCGCACTGGTCGGCCTATGTGACGCTACAGCGATCCTTGTTGAAATGCTGCGGCAATCTTCAACATGCCCAGGTCTCGAGACAACTCTTTCTTTCGGTGTTTGACTCGGACTCGGCCACGAGCCGGCCGAGATCGGGCTAAGAAAGGAGGAGATCATCAATCTCCCATTCAGACTCGGCAACGCCGTGGATAACATCAATCAACATCTGATGCGGCAAACCCAATCCCTGGAGTTCGACTCGGATACGACCCAGAGCCGCTCAAGATCAGATCTAGGGAGGTCGGAGTTGTAATCACCCCATCAACTACTCTGATTCTAACTCTAAGTCGGACAGCAGTTCGGCAAGCTTCTCTCCATCACGCAAAGTCTTCATGGCGTCCAAGGGCTCGACTCCCACTCAAGAGGCACGCTGACTACTTGATGAACAAGAGGAGGAGGCCCATTGACTGCGAGAGCAACAGGAGGAAGACGTGAGACGCCTGCAGGCCGAGCGCGATGCTCGCAACGACAATCTGTGTAAGGCTGGGCACACTGCTCAATAGGAGATCCTCCAAACCCGAGTCGGGAACCACGACGTTTTCATAACTCCCCAACAGAATGTTGTGGCCGCTGCAACCTTATTGGATACACTGCAATTTGGGCCTGATCACCAGGCCACCCCGACGATAGCAAGGATTAAAGCCATGATCATCGCTGCTGCATGCCAGCAGCACCAACAGTCGGGCAACACTCTCATACCGACCAACAGGTCAGCTTCTCCAACGGCGGTCTCATTTGTCTCAACACGACGCCGAGCGGCTGGCTCCAGTCAGCCGCACACGGAGTCACGCCACACGTCACTCGGTAACCGCAACAATGACCGACGGCGCTGACATCAAGACGACTGTCGGGATTACTAGGTCATATACAAAAAATACAAAGGCCAGTCTACTTCGTTAGCAAGGTCCTAGCCGACTCCAAGATGAGATATCCTCAACTCTATAAGCTGTTATATGGCTTACTCATCACTGTCCAGAAGTTGGTGCACTATTTTCAGTTGCATCAAGTAACAGTTGTCACATTGTATCCACTCGGGGACGTCCTACACAACCGCGAGTCCACTGGAAGAATCGCTAAATGGACACTCAAGTTAATAGCTTTGACATCATCTTTCAGCCACGGACAGCAATCAAGTCTCAAGCTCTAGCTGACTTCGTGGCCGATTGGATAGAAGTCCAGACGACTACAAACACGAACAAGCAAGAGTACTAGATGATATACTTCGATGGTTATCTATGGATCGCTGGTGCAGGGGCTGGCGTCGTGCTGATGTCACCTACTGGCGAAAAACTAAAGTACGTTCTCCAAATTCACTTTCCGGCTTCTCACAATGTTGCCGAGTACGAGGCACTCATCCACGGGCTCCGCATTGCCATATCACTTGGTATCTGCCGATTGGTCGTACACGGGGATTCTCAACACGTGGTCAATCAAGTCATGAAAGACTAGACATGTCTCGACGACAATATGGCGACGTACTATCAGGAGGTACAAAAGCTGGAAAACAAGTTCGATGAGCTAGAGATAACTCATGTATTGCGACAATACAACGAAGCTGCAGACGAATTGGCTAACATGGGATCCAAACGAGAAGTGGTCCCGACTGGGATTTTTGTCGAGCAACTGCTGGAGCCATCAATCAAAAAGAAACTAGTGCTTGAACAGTCAGGGGCTAAACCTACCCCGGCAACAAATAAAGTGCTAATCATCTCTCAAGATTGGCAGACTCCAATTGTCAAATTCCTCTTGGACGATGAACTCCCAGAAGATCGTAGTGAGGCCAAACGGATCAAATGTTGAAGCAAATGTTTTATTGTAGTCGGAGAAGACCTTTACCATCGGAGCACATCCGGAGTCCTCATGCGCTACGTCACAACCGAGGAGGGCAAGCAGATTCTGCAGTCGATCCACTCGGGTATTTGTGGCAACCACACTGTATCCAGGATGTTAGTCGGAAAGGCTTACAGACAGGGTTTCCTCTGGCCGACTACGATAACAGATGCTAAAGACATAGTTCGCACAAGCGAGGGATGCCAATTCTATGCAAGGCAAACACATCTTCCAGCTCAAGAACTTCAAACAATTCCAATCTCTTGACCCTTTGCAGTTTGGGGGCTTGGCATGGTCGAGCCGTTCAAGAAAGTGCCAGGAGGGTTCACACACTTGTTCGTCATAGTGGACAAATTCACAAAGTGGATCGAGGCAAAACCCATTGCTACCATCACAGCGGTACGTGCAAAGGACTTCATCATGAGTATTTTATACCGATTTGGAGTTCCTAACCGCATCATAATGGACAACGGTACTCAGTTCACTAGCGGCATTTCAAGATTTCTGTGATGACTTCGGCATCAAGATCTATTATGCTTCTGTGGCACACCCATGGAGTAATGGGCAGGTCGAGCGTGCCAATGGCATGGTCTTACAAGGTATCAAGGCTAGGGTGTTCGACCGACTACAACCATATGTAGGGCAGTGGGTACAAGAATTCCCATCTGTTCTTTGGTCTCTAAGAACCATGGTTAGTTGGGCAACAGGGCAATCCCCTTTCTTCCTAGTCTATGGTGCTGAGGCTATGTTACCAACTGAGTTGGAGTTCGGCTCTCCGCGAGTTTGGGCCTACTCAGAAGACAAATCAAACAAAGACCGACTGGTCGAACTCGATCAGTTGGAGGAAACAAGGGACATTGCAACTATCCAGTCGGCAAGGTATCTTCAAGGCCTATGTCATTATCACAGTTGGAATGTTCGTGGTTGCGCCTTTTTGGTGGGAGATCTCGTCTTGAGAAAAATACAAACCACCAAAGACAGGCATAAACTATCCCCTTTATGGGAAGGATCGTTCATTATCACTGAGGTGACACGCCCAGGCGCCTATCAACTAAAAACTGAAGACGGTGCCCTCGTTAGCAACTCATGGAATATAGAACAACTACGTCCTTTCTATACCTAAGTCTTATATTTCCTCTATATATATGAATAAAGATTTTTTCTCTGACTCACTACGTCGCTTGTCCCAACTGAGTAGTGAGTCAGGGGCTGCATGTATTATATGCCTTGTTAATAAAATCCAAGCTTGTTTTATCTAAGTTATGAAGTTCTGTAACGATTATGCTAAGTTTGCCCGAGTATAGCTCTCAGAGGTGAATGTTTTTTTATAAGTTCCTCTCCATCTACTCGATGCAAACTACATAGTCGGGTAAAGCTAATGACGACTCAGAATAAGCAAGTACTCGACAGCACTTTACAAGATATTTATACAAGCCTTTACAAAAGTTATATATGCTCATCAATAGTCACCGACTGCATAATCATTTTGTTTTTACATACCCAGATCCTTGGTTATTACCTCCACTGTCGGCCTCACCTGGCTGATCAGCTCCAGTGCCTCTTTGGGAGTTGTCCCCTCGGCAAAACCCTTACCAACGGCCCCAATGTCTACCCTAGGGTAGATCAATTTGGTCATGGCAAGAGCTTGGACGACGCCGACAGCTACACACTCATCTGAGTACTTCTTCAAGATACTTGAAGCTTCGCTTAGGCGTGCCTGCACCTGGGTGATGGTACTGGAGCTGGTCCCAGGATAGTGAGGTTGCATGATGTCCAGGAGCCCTTTCACGGATTTAACAAGGATTTCCTGTGACTCCTTGACTATCTTGATTTCCTCCACAAAGGCGCCAAACTGAATCTGGGCATTGGCTTTTGAAGCTGTTCAGATGCATCAACAAGAATATTTGTTAGCCGAGACACACAGTCAGAGCAACAAGCATCCGAGCCAAGATCATTGTCAAGCAGGAGACTTACTAGCATAGTCTGTTTCCACCTTGGCTTTGGCCTTCTTTACTTCCTTCAGCTTGTTATCTTGTTTTCCCTCTCCTTTGCCTGGGTTTTTAGCTCGGCTTCGAGGGTTTTAAATCAAAACAGTCAAGAACTCAAGATTGTAGTCAAAACTCAACAAGGCATTCGGGAATCAACAACGCTGGAGAAGTCTACTTGGGATTCACTCAGGAGGACAACACAGAAGACTTACTTCTGATCTTTTCAGCTTGGGCCCAATTTTCATCCCTGAGCTTGTCTACCGATCCCCTTAGCCATGTCTCCCTCTCTCGGCTAGTCCGCTCTAGGTCATCCTTGGCTACCTAGAGCTGGCGCAATTGTTGGAGCTGGGGGACGAGCTCGGTCAAGATCTTATTCATCTTCTCTAAGTGATCAGCAATCTTTTGCTTAGAACAAACCAGAGGAAATAAGAGTCAAATGGCAGAATACTAGATCAACGGAAACTGTTAAGAACCTAATATGGCGAGATTCGCTACATACCTGGACTCCCTTGGACGCAATGATTGCAGCATGTATAAGATTTATGTGCTTCCTCGATGCTGCTTCCTCGTCGTGCTCGTAGCTCTTTGCAACTCCTTCAGGGGTGACCCAATGAAAAGTCCTTGGGAAGTTGCGCAGTGGGGCTTCGAGCCTGGGGACATCTCCTTCATCAGAAGATGACAATATTGATGGTGATGGGGTCCTGGCCCTGAGTTCGGCCGTTGTAAGATCTTTGGCGATCTGCTTGGGGGCTGGGGCAACAGTTTCAGCATCCGCTCCCTGGTTGGCCGGCGCTGGTAACTCTGCTGTCAGGACTGCTTCAGCTTCAGCAGCTGGGGCAGCCTCTAGCTCGACAGATGATGTTACTAGTTCTGGCTCGGCTGGGATGGGCTCGGTGGCAAGAGCTGTAGCATAGTCCCCTTGGGATCTATGTCAGCTCGCTTCCTGCACAATATATCAAATATCAGGACACTACCACATCATTCAACATTCTTAGAAGATTGAAGATTGCTTACCTTTTGGAAGTCTTGAACTTCCACAGGGAAGCTCTAGAAGATGTCGACGAGGGGCTTTATAGCCTGCTCAGCGGTGGAGAGCTACCTGCTATCGGGCCAGTCGGCGTGGTAGTCGGTGGGGGTGATTTAGCCCCAGTCGAGTCTGTTCCTGACGCAGCTGACTGGGGTGTCGAGGCACTCGGCGGTGCTGGCCTTGGGCTTGGTGGCATTGGCCTTGGGCTTGGAGACACTAGTCTTGGGCTTGGTAGCCTGGGAGCTCAGCTGGCAGGGTCCTTGATCTTTAGGCTCCCCGGTGCTGCACTCGGTGTCCTTTTCTTCTTCTTGCCCGGGTCTTCAATCGACTTCTTCCCAGCCCTCTTGGGGTTGGGTTGGGTAGCAGAAGGACTGGCTGGCCGTTTCTTCATTTTGGTGGCCGGCTGATTTTGGGAGTCAATATCAAACTCCACACAGTCCTGCAAGTATTTCGATGACATACATCATGCATTGCAGAACAATCCAAGACAAATGTTCGCAAATATCTGTCACAGAAGGATAACAATCCAATATCAATCTTTCAAAATTACCTGTGGCCGAGGCCTGCTCCGGCTATAGGACGTTGGGGCGCGTTCAACATCCTCAGTCTCCACTACCCCATTGACAAAGAAGCCGAGTAGGGTAGCAGTAACCTTGTTCTTGTCGGCTATGTCAGGGTATTCGTGGCTAGGATCATCCTTGCCCTAGGAATCCCAACCAAAATGGCTCCTGGCCTTCAGAGGTCTGGTGTGGTGGTTGAGGAAACACCTTGCCACCCAGGGACCAGTCAGCCCCGAGCTCTTCAGGAGGTTGATTTTATCCATCAATTGGTATACTTGCCTCATTTCTTCATAATTTGGCACTGAAGACCAGCTGGGCAGAACTGTTGGTGGAGAACCAGTAAAAGGGGGCAAGGAAGGTTCGAGATTAGAACAATAGAACCATTCTCTGTGCCAGCCCTTGAGGGAGGTTTTCAAAGGGACGTTGAGATAGGTTTTCTTCATCTCATTACTAAGTTGGAGAGCGGCTCCCCCAATGGTTTAGATTTTATTCTTCGATGGCTGGGGCTTGATATGAAAAAGGTATCGGAAGAGATTGAAATGGGGCTTGACCCCTAGAAAGGCTTCGCATAGAGTGACGAAGATGGAGTTGTGCAGGATAGAGTTGGGATTCTAATTCACCAACTCTATTTGATAAAAAGATAGAAGTTGGCGAAGGAAATCCGAAGAAGGGAGGGTAAGACCGTGATCGAAGAACAAGGTGAAGATGACGGTCTCACCTGATTTGGGCGCCAGCATGGATTCCCCTTCTGCGATGCGCCAACGGATGACATCTTGTCGCTGCAGTATCAATCGCTTCTCCAATAGCTTCAGCTTCAACGGGCTACAGTCTGACATCAGCCAGACTCCAGCGGTCATCTCGGGGATCTCAAATGGCGCTTTCGGCATTGTTGAAGGTGAAAAGATTTGGGGGAAAGACTTGTGGAGGCTTGGAATGGATTTGGCGGAGCAGAATCGGGCGAGTCTCGAGTGGGGATGCGGGCTACAGCGAACCCTAGCAAGGCGGAGCGCGAAATTTGGGTGCGGAAGCTGGAAGATGAAATGATTGGCGGATTGGAGAAAAAAGGGAATCTTTTCTCTCTCCCCGCTTTATAGAGCCTATGCTGATAAGTGGGCTTGAGCCGACTAATTCAGTACTAGGCCACAAGACATGAGTTTCTAAATGGCATGCTCTATTGAGCCGACTGTTGGCTGTGTTCAAATTATAGTGCAGATGCTATTAACAGAAATCGATTAAATAATCAGATATACTTTATGAAAGCCTAATTGCTGGACATATGTGTTCAGATATATGAATTATTTACCAGGTATTGAGGATATATCTTTATAAGGATCGATAGCTGGTATCCATTAAAATTGGGGATCCAGGTATCTCTCAAGTACACCTGACCATATATTGGATTAAAATCCAAGAAGTGGTACTCGGCTTACATGCTTAGCCAAAAAATTGCCCTGAGCAAAAATTCTTCTAGTTGACATGATACTAAAGAGTCTAATTTTCATGTAGTATACTACTTAGGAAAGACTAAAAGGTTAAAGATCTTTGACTTTATGTTTAATTGTTTCACAATTAAGCATAAAGTTGAGGCTTACACCTAATAGGTGCGCCTATTCAGCGCACACTATTCATATTTTTCCATAAAGCTCTTTATAGGCTCGTTGCCAGCTGACACGAAGCAAGACTCGGGATAAAAAGCACTCGGACAAAGAGTACTCAGGAGCAATACACTCGGAAATTCTTCACCGTGGAGGATGAGCACTCGGCATCAGCTGTGACTCAACTATAAAGGTCTCAAGGGCTGCTGTGGAGGCCATGGGCCCCGGGTACCTCATGAGAGGCAGAGGATGGGCCTAACCTTGTAATTAGGGATGCAATAGGACTCGACATACATTACCTTGCACGACAAGGAAAGGATATAGTCCTAGTTGGGCACGTTGTATTGCTAAAAGGAAAATCCCTTGGTTGGAGTCTGATTGGGATTCCTACCCTATAACCCTATTCCCCAGTATATAAGGGGAGGCAGGGCACCCCTTGAGGGCAGAAGAACAATCACACCAGAGAAACCTCAAAGGCAATACACCATAACTGGATGTAAGGTATTACCTCATCTTGAGGGTTTAAACCAGTATAAATTGTTCCGTGTTCCTTTGCAATCCATCAAGTTTAGGTCTCACGAGTAGCCCCATATTCTTATTACCGGTGTAAAACATCGACATCCATGCAGTCAAACATGATTGCCACTACGGACTAGCGTAGATACTGGGGGGGCGTCAGTAGAGACCGAGTTCACTTCCCGAGCGGTTAGCTTCTGTTTGCGCTTGGACTCATACGCTGACAGCCCTCCAAATATGTGATTGAACTCAGCCTGGGATCTTGGTAGTCACCGGTTGGGTCGAGTCTGGCTTGTCTTTGTCTTTTGGTTCACCATACGAAGATGTTTGCTCAGAGGCAAACTTCTTGAGTCATGAAGTAGTTTTTGGCCGCGTGTTTCCCCTTTGGGTGGAAAGGGCATGGCCCGTTCATGACTTTCTGGTAGTCGTCCGCTTTGGGAGGTTGCGGTCGGGTGCGGTCGACAGTGGCCACGATCCTCCGACTTGCACTTGCGGTTTCCAGCCTTAGATGGGGCCACGTCGTCATTGTCCCGTCGCTCCTTCTGTTGTGGCTCCTTCTTGTTGTCAAGTGCCTCTCGACTACATCGGCTGAGTCAGCATACTTTGTTGGCCATGTTGGAGAGAGCTTTGATGGATGCAGGTGGCTTCCGAGTAAATTTTGTGATGAATGGGGTGTCTCTGACTCCCTTGTGAAAGACAGCAGTGACTACCTCGTCCTTGATCTTGGGGGTTGAGTTCCTCTTCTCGAAAAAGCACTTGATGAAGTCCCTGAGACACTCGTTCATCTTCTGGTGGCACTGGTATAGGTCGTACTCGGACGCTGGCCTTTCGTACGTTCCCTTGAAGTTGGCCATAAGCGCTCACGGAGTTCCCCCAGGAACCAATAGACCCTCTCGGAAGCCCCATTAGGCACGTTCATGCTGAGTCAGCCAAGGCGACAGGGAGATAATTCGCCATAGCTTTATGGTCACCTCCAGCTGCTAGGATTGCCAAGGTGTACACGGTCAACCAGGATTCTGGGTTAGTCTTGCCGTTGTACTTCTCTATTCCAATCAGCTTGAAGCCTGTGGGCTAGTCGACTTGCTATAGTTACGCGAGAAGGCGGGGACTCCTTCGTCCGAGTGAGGGCTCCAGCTCAGACTACGTCAGTGAAACCTCTCATGGTGAAGTCCGAAGTGCTCATGTTCGTCCTCAAGTCGGCATCGTTCGTCCTCCTCGTGTTCTTAGCGTTAGGCATTGATGTCGTGGTGGAGGTCGTGTCGTAGTTGTTCTCAGGCATCACGGTTTTCTTGGCGCCCGTCATGCTAGTACCGTTGTCGGTCATCGTTGTGTCCTTGTGAAACGCGGTTTGACTCCGAGTGGCGTTGATCAATACTCGCTGCTCAGCGTCGTGCTACGGTTGATGAAGTTTTAGCATCTGAAATTGTTTTACCAAATGGGATGAGGGTGTCTCCAGATTGCTGTCGTTGTTGGCAGGCTGTAGCTGTTATCATAGCCTTGATCCTTGTAATTGTCAGGGTTGCATGGTGATCAGGCCCCAGCTGCTGGGTATCCAGGAGTGTAGCAGTGACCACGATGTTCTGCTGTGGTGTTACAAAGACATCATGGTCACTCACCCTGCTTTGGAGGATCTCCTATTACACCGTTCGGCCGACCTTGCGTAGATTGTCATTGCGAGCATCATGATCGGCCTGCAGGCATCGGTTTTCTTACTCCTGTTGCTCACACAGTCGGCAAGCCTTCTCTTCTTGCTGGTCGCATAGTCGGCACACATGTTGTGTCGGAGTTGATCCTTTTGATGCCATAAAGACCTCGCGTGATGGAGAAAAGCTCCCCGAGCTGCTGTTCGATTGGGAATCAGACTCGGAGTAGTTTAGTGGTGTGAGAATTACCTCAACCTCCCTATACCCGATCCTGAGCGGCTCTAGACCGTATCCAAGTTGAGTTCTAGAGGGTTGAGTTTGTCGTGCTAGATTGGAATTGAACATGGCTGCGGCGTTGTCGAGTCCAAGTGGGAAATTGACAATCTCGTCTTCCCTAAGCCCGATCTCGATTGGCTCAGAGCTATGTCTGAGTCGAACACCAGAAAAGGGAGTTGTCCCTGAACTCGTAGATCTTGGATATCGTCGGAGCAAGTTGTTGAAGACTGATGCAGCATTGAGTAAGCCGACTGGCACTAGGTCGGCCTGGTCCTTAACTGAGCAGGTTGAAACCGAGTCGGACAAGGTGAGATTGTCGAGATTGTCGGCGATAAAGTCGAGACTCCCGAAGCTGATGGCTTGTCTGGGGATGAAATTGATGCCGTCGACTCCGGTGATTAGTTCCATCAGGCTTATTGACGATGATCTTGATGATACCCCTATCTGGCGCACCAACTGTCGATGTTTTGTATCGGCAATAATTATATAGGGCTATTCGTAAGACCTAAACTTGATAGATGCGAAGGGACACAAGAGATTTATCCTGGTTCAGGCCCTTAAGGTGAGGTAATACCCTACTTCCAGCTGTTGTGTATTGTCTTCGAGATTTCTCTAGCGAGATTGGTTGTGTTGGGTTATGCCCAAGGGGGCTCCTTGTCTCTCTTTATATACAGGGGAGGCAAGGTTACAAAATACAAATCCTAGTCGGATACGACTAAGGGTTTTCCTTACTAGCACATAGAGAGTTCGGTTAGTATTAGATCACTTTTCTTATCGTGCAAGGTTACATGCAACCGAGTACTACACTACCCCTAATTGTATGAGCCGGCCCACCCTCTATCCAAGTAGCCATATTTATCTTCGTTGAGATACCGTCTATAGCCTCCACAGAGCATTTGGTTCATGCTGATAGAACCATGGTTTACGAGATCACCGTATACATCATTTGCACCGGTTTTTAAGGCTGACCGGTGGCCGCCGTTGACTAGCATGTAGTGGTGACCAGTGGCCACAAATAATCTAGATTGATTGTTTACACGATGATTTACGTCTTATCAAGTCGCTGCTTTAGTTAGCGTTTGTAGAACACCAGCTATGTACGTGCCACAGAGTATCCTATAGTGTATTTTACTGTACGTATCTTTAACGATTACACCGGTATTACATCGCCACACATAAATAGTAGTTTAGATGACCCAGCGCAGAAGATCTAGTGCAATACATCTAACTTGGAGATAGTGGTTAGCTATTCATTTACATCTGTTTATATTAGGTTGTGCAAAAATTAATGCAACTACATAGAGACAGCAGATCCAGACCAAGTGAATGGTTTACGTTCTGTGAAACAATAATGTTTTATGGTGGCCAGGCCAACATACCGCTGGTGCATAAACATCATTTTTATAGACTATGGCTGAAAAGCCACAATGCAATTCATTGTGGATGGCCCAATGAAAGTCCATCAAGAAGCCCATGTGAGCAGCAATATTATACTACTAAACCTCTTATGTTTTCATAAGTATGCAAAGGATCTTACCTCGGTTTCCTATTAACCACTTATTATGTTTCAAAATGTGTAACTACAGAGATAGTTTTATGTAATACCCATAGATTGATAGGTAATTACATTTTGGTAGAATAGGAGTACCGGCGTTCACATCACGTGCACACGTGGTGTCTGAGCATTTGTCACGTAGTATTTACATTGCTATAGGGGCCCTGATTGATTTGGATTATTGAGCATATTATTACCACCGAATATCTACTTGATAAATTAAACAAGGGGATTCTCCCGTGCAATTTTGCACGGGAGTTTAGTGATAGTAGCAAACGCTAATGTACTAGGAGTGGGAGCATTTGTTTTCGACATGATAGTACTGCACCGCATCGTCAAGCTCAATTCTTGTGGAGGCCATGAGCCCCGGGTGCCTCATGAGAAGCAATTGGGCCACTCGGACAGAGTATGGGTCTAACCTTGTAATTAGGAATACAATAGGACTCGGCATACATAACCTTGTACGGCAAGGATAGGATATAGTCCTAGTCAGACACGTTGTATTCCTAGAAGGAAATCCCTTAGTCGGAGTCCGATTAGGATTCCTATTCTGTAACCCTGTCCCTCGGTATATAAGGGGAGGCAGGGCGCCCCCTGAGGGAAGGATCACCAAGATTAGAATCACCAGATAGCGAAATCTCACCAGAGAAACCTCAAAGGTAATACGCCACAACTGGACGTAGGGTATTACCTCATCTCGAGGGCCTGAACCAGTATAAATTGTTCATGTTCATTTGCAATCCATCAAGTTTAGGTCTTACGAGTAGCCCCATATAATTATTGCCGATATAAAACATCGACAATTGGTGCGCCAAGTAGGGGCATTGGTGAGATCATCTTCGACAAGCCTGATGGATTCAACCACCGAAGTCGATAGCATCAACTTCTTCCCTGGAGAAACAATCACCTTCAGGAGCCTCGACTTCGTCGCCGACAAGTTCGGCAACCTCATCTTGTCCGACTCGGATCTGATCCGATCAGCTAGGAAACAAGCTGACTCTGCGACGGTCGGCCCACGTGATACTGCAGCAACCTTCGTCGACTTGCTGTGGCGATTTTCAACATGCCCAGGTCTCGGGACAACTCTTTTTTTTCAGCGTTCGACTCGGACTCGACCTCGAGCCGGCCGAGATCGGGCTAAGAAAGGGGGAGATCATCAATCACCCATTCGGACTCAGCGACGCCACGGACACCTTCAATCAGCATCTGATGCGGCAAACGCGATCCCCTGGAGTCCAACTCGGATACGACCCAGAGCCGCTCGAGATTGGATCTAGGGAGGTCGGAGTAGTAATCACCCCCATCAACTATTCTGATTCTGACTCTAAGTCGGACAGCAGTTTGCCAAGCTTCTCCCCGCCACGCGAAGTCTTCATGCTGTCCAAGGGTACAACTCCCACTCAGGAGGCACGCCGACTACACGAGCAGCAAGAAGAGGAGGCCCGCCGACTGCGAGAACAACAGGAGGAAGATGCAAGACGCCTGCATGCCGAGCGCGACACCCGCAACAATGATCTACGCAAGGCTGGCCGGACTGCTCAGTAGCAAATCCTCCAAACCCGAGTCGACAACCATGACGTTTTCGTAACTCCTCAACAGAACATTGTGGCCGCTGCAACCTTACTAGACACGCTCCAGTTTGGGCCTGATCACTAGGCCACCCTAACTATAGCAAGGATAAAAGCCATGATCACCGCTACAGCATGTCAGCAGCACCAACAGTCAGGCGATACCCTCGTACCGACCAATCGGTCGGCTTCTCCAACGGTGGTCTCGTCTGCCTTGACACGACGCCGCGCGGCCGACTTTAGTCAACCGCACATGGAGTCATGCCAGACGTCACTCGGCAACCCCAAAAACGACCAGTGGCGTCGACATCAGAACGACCGCCGGGACAACCAGGATCTCGAAGGCCGACTACGACGTGATCTTCGGCGAGACATCAACGCACGATTCCACGAACACGAGGAGGACGAGCATCGCCGACTAGAAGATGAGAATGAGCGCTTCGGCCTCCACCACGAGCGGTTTCACCGCCGTAGTCGGAGCCGGAGTCCTCATGCAGATGAAGGAGTACCGGCCTTCAACCAGGAGCTGCAACAAGTCGACTGGCCGTCAGGTTTCAAGCCGACTGGAATCAAAAAGTACGACGGGAAGACCAACCCCGAGTCCTGGCTCACGGTCTACACTCTGGCGATCCGTGCAGCTGGAGGAGATCACAAAGTCATGGCTAACTACCTCCCAGTCGCTCTAGCTAACTCGACAAGGATATGGCTAACGGGACTTCCCAAGCAATCAATCGGCTCCTGGGGAGAACTTCGGGAACGCTTCATCGCCAACTTCCAGGGAACTAACGAGAGGCCATCTTCTGAGCACGATCTTTATCAGTTTCACCAAAGGAAGAACGAGTCTCTTCGTGAGTTCATCAAGAGGTTTTCTGAGAAGCGGAACTCTATCCCAATCATCAAGGACGAGGTTGTCATCGCCGCCTTCCGTAAGGGAATCAAAGACGCCCCGTTCATTGCCAAGTTCACTCGGAAACCTCCCATTTCTATCAAGGCTCTTTTTGACATGGCCAACAAATACGCCGACTCGGCCGACGCAGTTGCAGAGGCCCTGGAGGACAAGAAGGAGCCCCAGCAAAAGGACAAAAAAGACAACAACGAGCCAGCACAAAACAAGTCCGGCAACTGCAAGCAGAAGTCGGATTCGGGCGCAGCCGGTGATTACCAAGATCCCCAGGCTAAGCTCAACCACATCTTTAGAGGACCGCCTGCATACGAGTCCAAGAGGAAGTAGAAGCTCACAGCACGCGAAGTCAACTCAGTCTCTGTAGCAGACGCCCCCCAATACTTGCGTTGGTCAGAAACGCCAATCATGTTCAACCGCACGGATCATCCCGATCGGGTTACTCATCTAGGACGTTATCCACTCGTTCTGAACCCGGTCATCAGGAGCATCAAACTAAAGAAGGTTCTCATCGATGGAGGAAGCGCTCTCAATATTCTGTTCGCCAAGACACTCGACGAGACGAAGATTCCTCGTTCCGAGTATAGCGCCCTTCCACGGGGTAATCCCCGGTCTGCTTCTACCCTACTCAAACAGATAACTCTGCCAGTTACTTTTGGCACGCGGGATAATTTCCGCACCGAGAATATCTGCTTCGAGGTTGTCGACTTCGAGACCGCGTATCACGCAATACTCGAATGGCCAGCAATAGCCAAATTCATGGCAGTGCCACATTACACCTACATGATGCTCAAGATGCCAGGACCAGCCAGAGTTCTTTCTCTTCGCAGCGATGTCAAGCAAGCCTTCACCTGCGACAAGAAAAGCTGCGAGTTGGCTCAATCTCAAGAAGTGGCAGTCGAGCGAAACACCATCCGACTAGCTACCACAACAGCAAGCGAGGACGATCAAGTTCCAGCAAGAAAAATAGCCAAGTCGAGAATTTCAACGGACTCTGAAATGAAGAAGATCCCCCGGATCCTTCCGATCTCTCCAAAATTGCTCTTGTCGGGACCGGACTCGACCCCAAATAGGAAGGCGTGCTCGTCATCTTCCTCCAGGTGAACAGGGATATCTTTGCTTGGAAACCTTCCGACATGCCTGGGGTACCAAGAGAGGTGATCGAGCATTCCCTCAACGTCAAGTCGAACGCCAAGCCAGTTAAACAACGTCTACGGCACTTCACATAGGACCGCAAAGATGCTATTCGGAGGAGATAACCAAGCTCCTCACAGCCGGGTTCATCAACGAGGTCTATCACCCGGATTAGCTGGCAAACCCAGTCTTGGTCTAGAAGAATAATGGTAAATGGCGCATGTGCGTCGATTACACCGACTTAAACAAGGCGTGCCCCAAAGACCCATTTGGTCTATCAAGAATAGATCAAGTGGTTGTTTCAACTGCGGGGTGCGAACTTCTCAACTTTCTCGACTGTAACTCAGGATATCACCAAATCAGCTTGAAGGAGGACTGCCTGAAGACTTCGTTCATCACGCCGTTCAAAGCATACTGCTATATCACTATGCCGTTCGGGTTGAAAAACACCGGAGCAACATATCAACGAGCAATTCAGCAGTGTTTACACACTCAACTTGGGAACAACGTGGAGGCGTATGTCAATGACATGGTGATCAAGACAAAGTCCAAGGAAGACCTCATCGCCGACTTGGAAGAGACATTCCAAAGCCTTCGGAGATTCAAGATGAAGTTGAATCCGGAAATGTGTGCCTTCGGTGTACCGTCCGGAAAGCTATTTGGCTTCATCGTATCACATCGAGGCATCGAGGCCAATCCAGAGAAAATCAATGTTATCATGAACATGGCACCCCCAACTACCCAGAAGGACGTCTAGAAGCTGACAAGCTGCATGGCGGCACTCAGCCGATTCATCTCCTGACTTGGCGAATGGGGCATGCCCTTTTTCAAATTATTGAAGAAAGCGGACAATTTTCAATGGACACCCAAAGCCCAGCAAGCCTCCGAAGACTTCAAAAGATTTCTCACATCACCACCAATGTTGGCATCACCTATGCCCCAGAAACCACTAATGTTATATCTGGCGGCAACACTCAGGTAGTCAGCACAGTGCTGGTAGTCGAGCGATCAGAGACAGATCATATACAGAAAATACAAAGGCCAGTCTACTTCATCAGCGAAGTCCTAGCCGATTCCAAGATGAGATATCCTTAAGTCTAGAAGCTGTTATATGGCCTACTCATCACTGTCTGGAAGCTGGTGCACTACTTTCAGTCGCATCAAGTAACTGTTGTCACCTCGTATCCACTCGGGGACGTCCTACATAACCGTGAGGCCATTGGCCAAATCACTAAATGGGCACTCAAGTTGATGGCGTTTGACATCATCTTTCAACCACGGACAGCAATCAAATCTCAAGCTCTAGCCAACTTTGTGGCCGAGTGGACAGAAGTTCAGACAACTACAAACACGGACAAGCTAGAGTACTAGACAATGTACATCGACGGTTCTCTACGGATTGGCGGCGCAAGGGCTAGCATCATGCTGACGTCACCCACTGGCAAAAAACTCAAATACGTTCTCTAGATCCACTTTCTGGCTTCCCACAATGTCTCTGAGTACGAGGCACTCATCCACGGGCTCCGCATTGCCATATCACTCGCCATCCGCCGACTGGTTCTATGCGGGGATTCTCAACTCGTGGTCAGCCAAGTCATGAAAGACTGGCATATCTCGATGATACTATGGCGGCGTATTGTCAGGAGGTCCGAAAGCTGGAAAACAAATTCGACAGGTTGGAGATAACTCATGTATTACGACAATACAATGAAGCTGTAGATAAATTGTCTAACATGGGATCAAAACGAGAAGTGGTCCCGACTGGGATTTTTGTCGAGCAATTACTGGAGCCATCAGTTAAGAAGAAACCAGTGCTTGAACAGTCGAGGGCGGAACCTACCCTGGCAACAAATGAAGTTCTGATAATCTCTCAAGATTGGCGGACTATAGTTATCAAATTCCTCTTGGACGACGAACTCCCAGAAGATCACAATGAAGCCGTACAGATCAAACGTCGAAGCAAATGTTTTCTTGTAGCCAGAGAAGACCTGTACCATCGAAGCGCATCCAGAGTCCTCATGCGCTGCGTCACACCTGAGGAGGGCAAGTAGATTCTGCAATCGATCCACTCGGGCATTTGTGGCAACTACGCTGCATCCAGGACGTTAGTCGGAAAGGCTTACAGACAGGGTTTCTTTTGGCTGACTGCGGTAACAGATGCTAAAGACATAGTTCGCATATGCGAGGGATGCCAATTCTATGCAAGACAAACACATCTTCTAGCTCAAGAATTTTAAACAATTTCAATCTCTTGGCTCTTTGCAGTTTGGGGACTTGACATGGTCAGGCCGTTCAAAAAAGCACTAGGAGGGTTCACACACTTATTCGTTGCAGTGGATAAACTCACAAAGTGGATTGAGGCAAAACCCGTTGCTACCATAACAGCGCCACAAGCAAAGGACTTCATCATGAGTACTCTATACCGATTTGGAGTTCCTAACCGCATCATAACGGAAAATGGTACTCAGTTCACTGGCGGCGTATTTCAAGATTTCTATGATGACTTCGGCATCAAGATCTGTTATGCTTCTGTGGCACACCCACGAAGTAATGGGTAGGTCGAGCGTGCTAATGGCATGGTCTTACAAGGTATCAAGGCTAGGATATTCGACCGACTACAACCACATGCAGGGCGGTGGGTACAAGAACTCTCATCCGTTCTCTGGTCTCTAAGAACCACGGTTAGTCGGGCAACATGGCAATCCCCTTTCTTCCTAGTCTATGATGCTGAGGCTGTGTTACCAACCGAGTTGGAGTTCGGCTCTTCGCAAGTTCGGGCCCATTCAGAAGATAAATCAAACAAACACCGATTGATCGAACTCGATCAGTTGGAGAAAGCAAGGGACATCGCAACTATTCAGTCGGCAAGGTTTCTTCAAGGCCTGCATCATTATCACAGTCAAAATGTTCATGGCCGCGCCTTTTTGGTGGGTGATCTGGTCTTGAGAAAAATACAAACCACCAAAGACAGGCATAAACTATCCCCTTTGTGGGAAGGGCCGTTCATTATCGCTGAGGTGACACGTCCAGGCACCTACCGACTAAAGACTGAAGACGGTGTCCTAGTCAGCAACTCATGGAATATAGAACAGCTACGTCCTTTCTATACCTGAGTCTTGTATTTCCTCTATACATATGTATATAGATTTTTTCTTTGACTCACTACATCGCTTGTTTCAACCGAGTAGTGAGTCGGGGCTTGCATGTATTATGTGCCTTGTTAATAAAATCCGAGCTTGTTTTATCTAAGTCATGAAGTTTTACAACGATTATGCTAAGTTTGCCCGAGTATAGCTTTTAGAAGTGAACAATTTTTCTTAAGTTCCTATCGATCTACTCGGTGAAGACTGCATAGTCGGGTAAATCTAATGACGATTAAGAATAAGCAAGTACTCGGCAACACTTTGCAAGACATTTATACAAGTTATTACAAAAGATATATACACCGACTGCATAATTGTTTTGCTCTTACATACCTAGGTCCTTAGCTATTGCCTCTGCAGTCGGCCTCGCCTAGCTAATCAGTTCCAGTGCCACTTTGGGAGTTGTCTCCTCAGCAAAGCCCTCACCAATGGACTCAATATCAACTCTAGGGTATATTGATTTGGTCATGGCAAGAGTTTGAGCAACACCGACAGCTAGACGCTCATCTGAGTACTTCTTCAAGATACTCAGGGCTTCGCTTAGGTGTGCATGTACCTGGGAGATGGTACTGGAGCTGGTCCCAGCATGATGAGGTTGCATAATGTCCATGAGCCCTTTCACGGATTCGACGAGGATTTCCCATGACTCCTTGATAATCTTGATCTCCTCTGCAAAGGTGTTAAATTGGATCTGGGCATTGGCTTTTGAAGTTGTTCAGATGTATCAACAAGTATACTTGCTAGCCAAGACATGCAGTCGGAGCATCAAGAAGATGGATTAAGATCATTGTCAGGCAGGACACTTACTAGCATAGTCGGCCTCCACCTTGGCTTTGGCCTTCTCCACTTCGGCTTTGGCCTTGTCTATTTCCTTCAGCTTGTCATCTTGTTGTTTCTTCTCCTTTGCCTGGGCCTTTAACTCAGCTTCAAGGGCTGCAAATCAGAACGATCAAGAACTCAAGATTGCAGTCAAAACTCAACAAGGCAGTCAGAATCAACAAAGTTGGAAAAATCTACTCGGGATTTACTCGGGAGGATAATGCAGAAGACTTACTTCTGATCTTCTCGGCTAGAGCCCAGTTTTCATCCCTGATCTTATCAACTGATCCCCTCAGCCATGTCTCCCTTTCTTGGCTCGTCCGCTCTAGGTCATCCTTGGCTACCTGGAGCTGGTTCAGTCGTTGGAGATGGGGAGCAAGCTCAGTCAAGACCCTATTTATCTTCTCGGAGCGGTCGACGATCTTCTACTTAGAGCAAAACAGAGGAAAACAGAGTTAGATGGCAGAGTACTAGATCAAGGAAAACTATCAAGAACACAACATGACAAGATTTGCTATATACCTAGACTCCCCTGGAGGTAGCAATTGCAGCACGTAGAAGAACTTCGCATTCCCTCGAGGCTACTTGTTCGTCATGCTCGTAGCTCTCCGCAACCCCCTCGGGGGAGACCCAATGAAACGTTCTTGGGAAGTTGCGAGGAGGGGCTTCGAGCCTCAAGAGGTCTACTTCATTAGAAGACGACGATGATATTAATGGCGATGGGGTCCTAGCCATGGACTCGGTGGCTGCAGGGGCTTCAGGGATCAGCTCGGGGGCTAGAGCAACAACTTCAGCACTTGCTTCCTAGTTGGCCGGCACTAGTGATCTTGCTGTCAAGACTGTTTCAGCTTCAGCAGCTGGAGCAATCTCTAGCTCGGCAGGTGCAATTGCTGGAGATAGCTCGGCTGGGATTGGCTCAGTGATAGAAGCTGCTGGCATAGTCCACTTGGGATCTATGTCAACCCACTTCCTACATAAAATGCCAGATATCAAGACACTATCACATCATTCAAGACTCTCAGAAGATTGAAGATTGCTTACCTCTTGGAGGTCTTGAACTTCCACGAGGAGGCTCCAGAAGATATCGGCGGCGAAGAGCTGCCGGCTATCGGGCCAGCTGGCGTAGCAGTCGGCAGTGGTGATTTAGCTCCGGTCGGCTCTGTTCCTAGCGCAGCCGACTGGGGTGTCGAGGTACTCGGCAGTGCTACCCTTGGGCTCGATGTTGCTGATCTTGTACTTAGCGGAGCAGCCCTTGGGCTCGATGTTGCTAGCCTCGGGCTTGGAGACGCCAGTCTTTGGCTTGATGGCCTGGGAGCTAAACTGGTGGGGTCCTTGATCCTCAAGCTCCTCGGCACTGCACTCGGCCTGCTTGTCTTCTTCTTGCCCAGATCTTCAATTGGTTTCTTCCCGGCCCTCTTGGAGCTGGGTTGCACAGCAGAAGGGCTGGCTGGCCTCTTCTTTGTTTTGGTGGCTGGCTGGTTCTAGAAGTCATCATCAAACTCCTCACAATCATGTAGATGTTCCAACGACATACATCATACATTGCAAAACAATCCAAGATAGATATCCACAGATATTCATCACAGAGAGATAAAGATTCAATGTCAATTTCTCAAGATTACCAGTGGCCGAGGCCTATTCTGGCTGTAGCGAGAGGGGGTGCGTTCTGTGTCTTCAGTCTCCACTACCCCGTTGACAAAAAAGACGAGCAAGGTATCGGTGACCTTGTTCTTGTCAGCTAAGTCAGGGTACTCGCAGTCGAGATCATCCTTGCCTTGGTAATCCCAACCAAAGTGGCTCCTAAGCTTCAAAGGCCTGGTGCGGCGGTTCAAGAAACATCTCGCCACCTAGGGACCAGTCAGCCCCGAGCTCTTCAGCAGGTCAATCTTCTACACCAACTGGTACACTTGTCCCATTTCCTCATAGTTTGGCACTAAAGACCAACTGAGCAGAACTGTTGGTGGAAAGCCAGTGAAAGGGGGTAGAGAAGGTTTGAGATTGGAACAATAAAACCATTCTCTATACTAGCCCTTGAGGGAGGTTTTCAAAGGAACATTGAGATAGATTTTCTTCATTTCGTTCATAAGTTGGAGGCCGGTTCCCCCAATAACCTGGACTTTATTTTTGGATGGCTGGGGCTTGATATGGAACAAATATCGGAAGAGATTAAAATGGGGCTTAACCCCCCCGAAAAACTTCGCACAGAGTGACGAAGATGGAGATATGCAATATGGAGTTGGGATTCAGGTTCACCAACTCTATTTGATAGAAGGACAGAAATTGGCGAAGAAAATCCGACGAGGGGAGGGCAAGACCGCAATGAAAGAAAGAGGTGAAGACAACGGTCTCACTGGATCTAGGCGCAGGCATAGATTCCCCATGACTTCTTGTCGCTACAGCATCAGTTTTTTCTCCAAGTACTTCAGCTTCGACGAACCATAGTTCGAAGTCGGCCAAGCTTCAACGGACATCTCTGGGAACTCAAACGGTGCTCTCGACGTTGCTGGGAGTGAGAAGATTTGGGGGGAAATGTTTGTGGAGGCTTGGAATGGACGCGGTGGAGCGAAATCACGCGAGTCTCAAGCGGGGGTGCAAGCTGTTGCAAACCCTAGCGAAGAGGAGCGCAAAAGTAGGGCGCGGAGGCTGGAAGACGAAACGATTGGCGAATCGGAGAAGATGAGGGAATCTTTTCTCTCTCTCCCCGCTTTTATAGAGCCTGTGCTGATAAGTGGGCTTGGGCCGACAAATTCAGTACTGGGCCACAAGATATGAGTTTCTAAATAGCATGCTCTATTGGGCCGATCGCTGGCAGTGTTAAAATCCATGGGCCCCGAGTACCTCAAGGAAGGCAATTACGGCTACTCGAATAGGGGGTGGGCTGGTCCCTACAGTTGGAGATAGAGTAGGACTCGGGTTCATATACCTTGCATGACAAGGTAAGGGATATAATCCTAGCCGGACTCTCTATATACTAATAAGGAAAGCCCTTGGTCGGATTCCGACTGGGATTCCTACCCTATAACCCTGTCCCCCCGATATACAATGGGAGGTAGGGTGCCCCCTGAGGGCGGAAGGAGAAAAATCTCACCAGAGAAACCTCAAAGGCAATACACCACAACTAGACACAGGGTATTACCTCATCTCGAGGGCCTGAACCAGTATAACTTGTTTGTGTTCCTTTGCAGTCCATCAAGTTTAGGTCTCACAAGTAGCCCCATATTATTATTGCCGATATAAAACATCAATAGTTGGCGCGCCAGGTAGGGGTATCGGCGAGATCATCTTCGACAAGCCTGATAGATTCAACCACCGGAGTCGACGGCATCAACTTCTTCCCCGGGCAAACAATCGCCTTCGGGAGCCTTGACTTCATCGCTGACAAATTCGGCAACCTCACCCTATCTGACTCGAATCCAATCCGATCGGCCAGGGATCAAGCCGACTTCGTGCCGGTTGGCCCACGTAGCACTGCAGCGATCCTTGTCGACATGCTGCGGCAATCTTCAACTTGCCGGGTCTCGGGACAACTCTTTCTTTTGGTGTTCGACTCGGCCTTTTCCTCGAGCCATCCGAGATCGGGCTAAGAGAGGAGGAAGAAGTCAATCCCCCGTTTGGACTCGGCAATGCCATGGATAACTTGAATCAGCATCAGACGCGGCAAACCCGATCCCCTGGAGTTTGACTCGGATACGGCCCAGAGCTGCTTGAGATTGGATCTAGGGAGGTTGGAGTTGTAATCACGCCCATCAACTACTCTAACTCTGACTCCAAGTCAGACAGCAGTTCGGCAAGCTTCTCCCCAAACCGCGAAGTCTTCATGGCGTCCAAGGGCTCTACTCCCACTCAGGAGGCACGCCGACTACGCGAGCAGCAAGAGGAGGAGGCCTGCCGACTGCGAGAACAACAAGAGGAAGAAGCAAGACGCATGCATGACAAACACGATGCCCGCAACGATGATCTGCGCAGGGCTGGGCGGACTACTCAATAACAAATCCTCCAAACCCGAGTCTGCAACTATGACGTCTACGTAACGCCTCAGCAAAACGTCGTAGCCGCTACAACTCTACTAGACACACTCTAGTTTGGGCCTAATCACCAGGTCACCCCGACTATAGCAAGGATAAAAGTCATGATCACCGCTGCTGCATGTCAGTAGCAGCAATAGTCGGGCGATACCCTCATACCGACCAATCGGTCGGCTTCTCTAACGGCGGTCTCATCCGCCTCAACACGACTCCAAGCGGCCGGCTCCAGTCAGCCGCGCACGGAGTCACGCCAGACGTCACTCGGCAACCCCAACAATGACCGGCGGCGTCAACATCAAAAGGACCATTGGGACAACCGAGATCTCCAAGGCCGACTACGACGTGATCTCCGGCGAGACATCAAAGCACGGCGCCGCGAACGCGGGGAGGACGAGCGTCGCTGACTGGAAGACAAGAATGAGTGCTTCGGCCTCCACCACGAGCGGTTTCACTGTCGTAGTCGGAGTCGAAGTCCTCATGCAGATGAAGGAGTACCGGCCTTCACCCAAGAGCTTCAATAGGTCGGCTGGCCGTTAGGTTTCAAGCCAACTGGAATTGAAAAATACAGCGAGAAGACCAACCCCGAGTCCTGGCTCACAGTTTACACTCTGGCGATCTGAGCAGCTGGAGGAGATCACAAGGCCATGGCTAACTACGTCCCAATTGCACTAGCCGACTCAGCAAGGATATGGCTAACTGGACTTTCTAAGAGGTCAATTGGCTCCTAGGGAGAACTCCAGAAACGCTTCATCGCCAATTTCCAAGGAACGTATGAGAGGCCATCTTCCGAGTACGATCTATATCAGTGCCATCAAAGGAAGAAAGAGTCTCTTCGTGATTTCATCAAAAGGTGTTCTGAGAAGAGGAATTCAATCCCGAAGATCAAGGACGAGGTCGTCATCGCCGCCTTTCGAAAAGGAGTCAAGGTGTCGATGTTTTACACCGGCAATATGAATATGGGGCTACCCGGCGGATGGAAACTCGGTGGATTGCAAAGGAACACGGGGAGATTTATACTGGTTCGGGCCCTCGATATGAGGTAATACCCTACGTCCAGTTGTGATGTTATTTCTTTGAGGATTTGTGTCGATCTATGATCTTCCGCCCTTAGGGAGCACCCTGCCTCCCCTTATATACTGGGGGACAGGGGTACAAGGTAGGAGTCCCAGCCGGATACGGCCAAGGGATCTCCTCTTAGAGATACAATTTACCCGACTAGGACTGTATATTCCTTATTGTACAAGGCAAAGTCTGTCGGGTGATGCTATATCCCTAATTACAAGGCTAGGCCCATCCTCTATCCGAGTGGCTCATATGCTTGTGATGAGGTATCCGGGGCCCATGGCCTCCACACAAGGACACCCCGTTCATCGCTAAGTTCACTCAGAAGCCTCCAAGTTTTGTCAAAGCTCTATTCGACATGGCGAACAAATACACCGACTCGGCCGATGCTGTTGTTGAGGCCTTCGATGACAAAAAGGCACCCCGACAGAAGGAGTGGAAGGACACTGATGACGCGGCCCCGATTAAGCCTGGGAACCGCAAACACAAGTCGAACGACTTCATTGTGGCAGTCGGTCGCAACCGTCTTCAACCTCCTATAACTAAAAATTATCAGAACGATAAGTGACATGCTCAGGGGCTCAAATGCTCAAATGCAAGGATGGCATCCCCATTCCCAACTTGTGCAATACCGAATAGCTAAGTCGATTTCTGATAAATATTTTTTTCTTTATAATATATTCTCATCTAAATGGGCCAGGAGGCAACTCACTTCCCTATGGTTTGACTTAGATACGGCTTAGTGCCAGTCGGGATCGGATCTAGGGGGCTGAGATCATCAATTCCTCACTCGGCCTTGCCAATGCCGTAGCCACTTACACCTAATAGGTGTATATTCTGCATATTTTCTGTTTATACTCTTAATAATTGCAAAAGTACTCGAGTAGCATAAATTCCGATCCGTGAAGCTTTGCTCCATGAAAGACGAAATCAAGTCACCCAAAATGCGTGTCTGGGAAAGAGCCATGAGCTGACTTCCGACGCAAGGGGGCTATGACTAGTCAGGCAGAGTGTTTAAACGTAAGGGGTCAACTACTCGGGGAAATTAATATCAATAAGAGGAGGAACACATATTTACATCTATTGTAAAATAAATCAATTGTCTTTGGGTGATTGTTTTCTTCATCAGATGCTACTCATCTGATATGTTTATAATGCAGGGCCAGTTTCGGATACACGTAACAGGAACTCGGGGCTACGAGCCTATCTCCTATGCTCGGGGGCTGGACCAGTCTACCATGATATACTTGAAGTGCGACGCTTCAAGAATCACTTGGAATGCTCCACGAGGGCTATTGACCGAGTACTCGCACCAATCGGGACTCGAATGTCACCTTTACTTTGGTACGCTTCATGTGAGCTAATAACTGACCTCAGATGCCAGTCGGGGCCTGGGTACCACACTACTAGGTAGGGTACGCCCCATGAGGGTCGCTAGCCGAATCCTATGCTAATGCTTGGTTCGGGTACCTTATTTGGCCACAACTCTACTGGATAGGGTACGCCCCATGAGGGTCACTAGCCGAATCCTATGCTAATGCTAGGTTTGGGTATCTTATTTGGTCACAACTCTGTTGGGTAGGTACGTCCCGATGAGGGTCGCTAGCCGAATTCTATGCTAATGAGAGGATCGGGTACCTTATTCGGCTACAACTCTGTTGGGTAGGGTATGCCCCATGAGGGTCGCTAGCCGAATCGTATGCTAATGCGAGGTTCAGGTACCTTATTCGGCTAGAATTTTGCTAGGTTGGGTATGCCCTAAGAGGGTCGCTAGCCGAATCCTGCGCTAGCACAGCGTTCGGGTACCTATCTGGCCAAAACAGGGAAACAAGCCACTATTGGAGCTTTTAGTCAGGAGCAGCATCAAAACCAGAACCTACGGAGGTGCTCATATACAAGACTGGAAGACCCCAATCATTCGATTCCTACTGGAAGATGAACTTCCTAAAGATTGCAACGAAGCTGAGTAAATCGAACGACGACAAACCTATATCGTAGTCAGAGAAGACCTATATCATCAAAGTGCATCCGGAGTTCTCATGCATTGCGTCACACCTGAGAAGGGCAAGCAGATCTTGCAATATATCCACTCAGGCATCTGTGGCAACCATGCTGCATCCAGAACATAAGTCGAAAAGGCTTGTAGACAAGGATTCCTCTGGCAAATTGCGGTTACTGACGCTGAAGTACTCATCCTGTCCTACAAGGGATGTCGATTTTTCGTTCGGCAAACTCACCTACCGGCACAGGAGTTGCAGATTATCATATGTGCAACGCATACTGAGTATGATCTACAAATCTGGCATCCTCAATTGCATCATTATGGACAACGCATTCGGCTCATGGGCGGCATATTCAAAGATTTCTGCAATGATTTTGGCATAAAAATCTGCTACACTTCGGTGGTACACCCCCAAAGCGACGGGCAGGTTAAACAATGATCAAAATCTCTGGATTTTATAGGACTGTGCTGGGTAGGTCGGTTTAGGCTCGCTTATTCAGTAGTATGCCAAAGATATGAGTCCTTAAATAGCATGCCCTAGTGGGTCGCCCGTTGGTCGTGTTAAAATCGCGATGCAGGTGATATTTTACAAGAACCGATTAAATAATTAGATACGCTTCATGCTAAACCTACAGCCGGGTGTATACATTCGGGTATCTTGATTATTTTAAGGTATTGAGGATATATTCTTATAAGGATCGATAGCTGGTCTCCATTAAAATTGGAGATGTAGATATCTCTCAAGTACACCTGACCAAATATTGGGTTAAAATCCATGAAGTGGCACTCGGCTTACATGCTTAGCCAACAATTGCCCTGAGCAAAAATTATTCCAGCTGACATGATGCTTAAGAGTCTACATACCGTGTAGTATACTACTCGGGAAAGACTACAAGGTTAAAGATCTTTAACTTTATGTTTAATTGTTTCATAATTAAGCACAAAGTCGGGGGCTACACCTAATAGGTGTGCCTATTCGGCGCACACTATTTATATTTTTCTATGAAGCCCTTCATAGCCTCGTTGCCAGCGGACATGAAGCAGGACTAGGGAGAAGAACCACTCGGACAAAGAGTAATCGGAAGCAATGCACTCAGGAATTCTTCACCACGGAGGATGAGCACTCGGCATCAGCTGTGACTCAACTATGAAGGTCTCAGGACTATTGTGGAGCCATGGGCCCTGGGTACCTCAAGGAAGACAATTACGGCCACTCAGACAGAGGGTGGGCCTATCCCTACAATTGGAGATAGAGTAGGACTCGGTTTTATATACCTTGCCTGACAAGGTAAGGGATATAATTCTAGCTGGACTCTATATATACTAATAAGGAAAGCCCTTGGTCAGATTCCGACTAGGATTCCTACCCTGTAACCCTGTCCCACGGTATATAAGGGGAGAAAGGGCGCCCCCTAAGGGCGGAAGGAGAAAAATCTCACCAGAAAAACCTCAAAGGCAATACACCACAATTGGATATAGGGTATTACCTCATCTCGAGGGCCTGAACCAGTATAACTTGTTTGTGTTCCTTTGCAGTCCATCAAGTTTAGGTCTCACGAGTAGCCCCATATTATTATTGCCGATATAAAACATCGACACAGTGCATATGCTATTTACAGAAACTGATTAAATAATCAAATATGCTTCATGAAAGCCTAATTGCTGGACACATGTGTTTAGGTATCTGCATTATTTACCAGGTATTGAGGATACATCCTTATAAGGATTGACAGCTAGTCTCCATTAAAATTGGGGATGCAGGTATCTCTCAAGTACACCTGACCACATGTTGGGTTAAAATCCATGACGTGGTACTCGGCTTACATGCTTAGTCAATAATTGCCCTGAGCAAAAATTCTTCCAGCTGACATGATGCTAAAGAGTCTAAATACCGTGTAGTATACTACTCGGGAAAGGCTAAAAGGTTAAGATCTTTGACTTTATGTTTAATTGTTGCACAATTATGCACAAAGTCGGGGGCTACACCTAATAGGTGCGCCTATTCGGCGCACACTATTCATATTTTTACATGAAGCCCTTCATAGCCTCGTTGCCAGCTAACATGAAGCAGGACTGGGGAGAAGATGTACTCGGACAAAGAGTACTCGGGAGCAATGCACTCGGGGATTCTTCCACATGGACGATGAGCACTTGGCATCAGCTGTAACTTAACTATGAAGGTCTCAGGGGCTGCTGTGGAGGCCATGGGCCCCGGGTGCCTCATGGGAAGGAATTGGGCCACTCGGATAGAGTATGGGCCTAATCTTGTAATTAGGGATACAATAGGACTCGGCATACATAACCTTGTACGACAAGGATAGGATATAGTCATAGTCGGGTACGTTGTATTCCTAGAAGGAAATCCCTTGGTCGGAGTCGGACTGAGATTCCTACTCTGTAACCCTATCCCCTGGTATACAAGGGAAGGCAGGGCGCCCCCTGAGGGCAGGATCACCAAGATCAAAATCACCAGATAGTGAAATCTCATCAGAGAAACCTCAAAGGCAATACACCACAACTGAACGTAGGGTATTACCTCATCTCAAGGGCCTGAACTAGTATAAATTGTTCATGTTCCTTTGTAGTTCATCAAGTTTGGGTCTCACGAGTAGCCCCATATAATTATTGCCGATACAAAACATCGACAATCGTACATGGATGGAGTGGATTTGAGTGGAGGTGCAAGTGTAGATCGGAACGGGTGGATGACCACCGCCGATTATGTAGGAGGAGGTGAAGTGTGTGGAAATGGGGACGACCGTTCTACGGCAACCCCGAGAATCTCGAGCGATTGCCCGCTATTAATTACCCTGCAAGGAATTTATGTTTGCTTGTATGTTTTTGTTCTACTATATTTTAGGTTTTTCAATTTTCTTGAGTATCTTTTTAATTCCTTGCATTATACACTCTGCCCGACTAGCCTTGGACCTTGAGTGCTAGGAAAGTCGGCTCATGGCACTTATCCTATTAGCACGTTTATTAGATGTTTGGCTTCATCGATTACAAAGCTTCACTACTTGGAATGTGAACTACTTGAACAAATTTAGAGAGAATTATAAACCAAAGACATGGTATAACATGTATAGCCCCAACTCACTACTTAGTGGGAAAAACAATGACATAGTGAGTCAGAGGAAAGATAATTTATTCATAGTAAAAACTTAATATGATGCAATGATCAAGTGTAGAAAGGATGTAGTTGTTCTATGTTCCATGAGTTGTTTATAGCTATGCCATCCTCACGCTTGAGATGATAAGCCCTTGGGCGTGTCACTTGTCCTTGTGCCGCAGTCGCCGATCGGTCTTCTTGGTACTCGGCTAGAGTGGACAACTTCTAAAGTTGTTCTCCGACTTGCGAACGTAAACACGCAGAGCGTAGAGTGGTTCATGACGTGCGTGAACGGTTTACGCATCTGGGGGTCTTGCTGACGTAAACACATCGAGCATAGAGTGGTTCACAACGTGCGTGAAAGATACACACACCAAGTGTAGAAAGGACGTAGTTGTTATATGTTCCATGAGTTGTCTATAGCCATGCCATCCTCACGCTTGAGACAATAAGCCCCCTAGGCATGTCACTTGTCCTTCTACTGCGGTCGGTCTTCTTAGTACTCGGCTAAGGGGATCAACTTCTGAAGCTGTTCGGCAGCAGCAATATGCCGATATGCATATCCTCGTTATCCACGCGAGAATCAATCCTAATGCTTGAATCAATCACACAACTTCCCGGTCAAGAGCTAGCGTCGCATCACTAAGATATGATAGTACTGTATAGTGAGAGAGAGGCAAAGTGAGGTCTCAACTTGTCAAATCAATCGGTCGCTGCCTACTTAGTCCTAAGCAGCGCTAGCTGTTTACGCCAAAGATGGCCCAACTTTCCAAGGGATGAGATGAACGTCTAGTCAACTCTGAAGGCAACCCGTCGTAAAACATCTACACCACTCGGCAACACATCTGGAGTAAACATCTAGAGTAGTAGAGCCCGTACTAGAGTGGTTCCATGTACGTGAAAGGTTTACGCATTTATGGGGCTTGCGGACGTACATATGCAGTAGAGCGTAGAGTGGTTCCAGCCCCCAATTGCAAGTTAAATTATGGCTGATACATCTTTCGGGGCAAGGGTGGTGCCTAGGTGCTCACCACAACCCTCCCTGAATGCGGCAACAACCGGCATCACCAGGATGGATTGTAGGCAATCAGCTAGGGGTATGTATGTTCGAGCTGTGAGACAGCAATCATGCTATCAGTGTCAGGCACTGTGTCGTACGTCCGTCTGCTTGTTGTGCGTTGCAGCATACGGCGCTTATATAGGAAGAGGTGTGGTGTGCGAGAGAAGCCAAGTGTAGGGAGTTTCAAGGATTGGATTTGATATACAACTCTTTTCTTCTGTTTCACTCGCTTGATCATGGAACACATTACGTCCTGTATCCACCGTTTACGATACAAAGCGAGAGAGAAGAGAGGAGAAAACTATACTCCCTCGGGGGCCTTTGGCCCATGTCAAGGCAAGTCCGAGTCGAAATGAGCCCATGTGTGTATTTTGGAGCCCTCACGCATCAGTCTTTTATATTTTCTACACTTTCTATATAGAAGTTTCATAAAAATTCTAATAAATCCAATTTTCAAACTCGTTATAAGTTAATACTCAATTAATCACACGCTATTCAGCACACTAATTGTACAAAGCTTTTCTTGTAATATGAATGGCTATTTGGCTAATCAACTGAACCTAACTGTGCCTAAAAAGATGGTTGTTGTAGAAAGAAAGAACGAAACCCAGCAATAGAATCGATTGCTGTTGTATACTCCTAGTTTGTAGTATATATACAAATTAGTACTATCACCCAGTCAACATATACATAACTACTGTTGTCATTAATTATCACGAATATAGATGCTAAGGGTAGTTTATCACTTCTATCATTTTTAGAACAATTGTGATGATCACGGTTGTCATTATAACAAGAGTTATCACATAGACCACTACAATCCTCCAAAACACCTTCACCGAATTGGCCCCTATTAAACCACCCAATGCCTTCCATGAACAGTTGAAGACAAGGCCGTCAGCACCTCCCTTAGTTCATCCAGCAGCTTGCCTGGAACTTGCATGGAGAAGACATGGTCGCCAACGCTGTCTCTAGCGTTGCCAGTGCCCGTTCGACGACTACATGTAGGAGTGGAGCTCACTCACTCCATCACACAGTGCTATATAGGGCTTAATGCGGCAACAACTGGCGTCATCAGAGCAGCCAGATGTATTTATGTTCGAGCTGCTAGACAGCAACCATGCTATCAGCGTCAGGCACCATCCCGTACATCCGACTACTTTTTGTGCGTTGCAGCATACGCACATACATACGAACGACACGATGCCTGATGCAGCTATCAAGGCGCCAATAGACACATGGAATTGAAGGGAGTAGTATTTGTTTAGTGGTAGTAGCAAACACTAATGTACTAGGTGTGGGAGTATTTGTTTTCGACATGATAGTACTGCACCACTTGCCAAGCTCAATTCTACATGGATGGAGTCGAGTGGAGGTGCAAATGTAGATCGGAATGGATGGATGGCCACCGCTGATTATATAGGAGGAGGTGACGTGTGCGAGAGAAGATAATGCTAGGGAGTGGCTGTTGGCTCCCGTGAGTGACTCAAGTCAAGCGTTGTCATCTTGAGCCAAATCAAAGCCTGTCCGGCAGCAGCGATATGCCGATATGCATGTCCTCATTATCCGTGCGAGAATCAATCCTGATGCGCGAATCGATCACACAATTTCCTGGTCAAGAGCTAGCGTCGCATCACTTTGGGAGATGTGGTAGTATGGTTAAAGGCTAGCCTAATTAAGCCTTTTCCCGTAGAGTACATAGTACTAATACTGGAGTACTGTATAGTAGAGAGAGGCAAAGTGAGGTCTCGACTTGTCAAATCAATCTGGCCGCTGTCTACTTACTCCTAAGCAGCGCTGGATGTTTACGTAGAGATGGCCCAACTTTCCAAGGGATGAGATGAGCGTCTGGTTGACTCTAGAGTAAACTCGTCGTAAAACGTCTACACCACATGACAAGACATCTGAGTAAACATCTGGAGTAGAGCCAGTACTAGAGTGGTTCCATGTGTGTGAAAGTTTTACGCATCTGTGGGGCTTGTGGACGTAAACACGTGCGAGTGTGTAGAATGGTTCCAGGTCAATGAACGGTATACATCCGCAATACTCCTAGATGCGTAATCTGTTCACGCACGTAGCGAACCACTCTACACTTAACGTGTTTATGTCCGCAAGACCCCAGATGCGTAAACCTTTCACGCATGTCAAAAAAACTCTACGCTCCATATGTTTACGTACGCAATCCCCCCAGATGCGTAATCCTTTCACGCACGTCGCGAACTACTCTACATTCGATGTGTTCATGTCCGCAATCCCCCCCATATGCATAAATGGTTCACGCACGTCGAACCACTCTACGCTCAGCAAACCTCCAAGATATGCGTAAACAGATCATAGATAATGTATCTGCAGATTATACGCTTAGAAAATATATAAGTGCTATCACCAAGAGTTAAAAAGTCAGACACCAATAGCATAAAAGGCATATCAGATTTTAGCCTTTGCAGATTATATGGACATTCATTGTAGCACTAAGCGGGGATCAACTGTATGTAGGATACAGTGATGGTAAAATGTCGGCTAACTACACTACTATCAACACTGGAAGACCATTGAGTTCCTACTATTCCATTTCTTCTTCAAGCAACTTCCACTTGAAACCAATTTTCACAACCTCCATGGATTCGACAGGAATACAGAATACTCATGTCTAGCCTCGTTACCTTGCACGGCACCACCTACACCAAGTAATGCCCATGCATGATGTGGGAGCCATGGGCCCCGGGTACCTCACTACAAGCACATGGGCCACTCGGATAGAGGATGGGCCAGATCATGTAATTAGAGATAAGATAGCACCCGGCAGGCTGTGCCTTGTACAATAAGGAAACATAGCCTTAGTCGGATAGGATTCTATCTCTAATAAGGAAATCCCTTGGTCGTATCTGACTGGGATCCTTGCCATGTACCCCTGTCCCCTAGTATATAAAGGGAGGCAGGGCGCCCCATGAGGGCAACCCGAGATCATTGATCACAAATCCACCTCAGAGGAATAACACCTCAACTGGACGTAGGGTATTACCTCACCTTGAGGGCCTGAACCAGTATAATTCCCTTGTGTTCCTCTGCAATCCACCGAATTCCAGTTCGCCGAGTACCCCCATAGTATTATTGCCGGTGCAAAGCATCGACAGTTGGCGCGCCAGGTAGGGGCCCGACGAGTTCTTCATCAACAGATTCGATGGATCCCATCAACGGAGTCAAGGGCGACAAGTTCTCCAACGGAGACGCCATCACCTTCGGGAGCCTTGATTTCGTTGCCGATCAACTCGGCAACCTTTCTTTGGCTGAAGCAGATCCAATCTCGCCAGCCGAGGAGCCAGCCGGCGTTGCGCCAGCCGGCCCCAGGGACGTCGCCATCTCCTTCAGCAATCTACTACGACAGTCCCTCACATCGCCGGACATCGGGACAACTCTCTCCTTCGGCGTCCGACTCGCGCTAGGCCTTGAGCCAGCGCGGGTTAGGCCAAGAGGGGGAGAGATCGTCAATCTCCCGTACGGATTCGGCGACGCTGTGCATCTACAACCCGCGCAGCAGACCCGACCTCCAGCGATTCAGTTTGGACACGGTCATGAACCGTTTCAGATTGGATCTAGGGAGGTCGGAGTCGTCCTAACTCCAATAAACTACTCGGAGTCCGACACTAAGTCGGATGGTGGTTCGAGCATCAACTCGGACTCCACCTTGGCAAGCTCCCTCCTCCCCCGCGAGATCTTCATGGCTTCAACGCCACCTTCCGAGGTGCGCCGACTGCAAGAGGAGCAGCATGAGGAGGCACGCCGAATACAACAACAAGAGGAGGCCAACCGACAAGCTCGCAATGACGGGCTTCGACAAGCTGGGCGAGCCGCCCAGCAGCAGATCCTCCGAACCAAAGTCGGCGACCACGATGTCTTCGTCACGCCACAACAGAACGTCATGGCCGCCGCAACTCTGCTGGACACACTCCAGTTTGGGCCGGACCATCAGGCCACACCAACCATCGCCAAGATCAAGGCGATGATTACTGCCGCCGCCTGCCAGCAGCAAGAACAGTCAGGCAACACTCACATACCGACCCGTCGGACGGGCTCTCCAGCGGCGGAGTCATCTGCATCCGCACGACGACGGGCAGCCGGCTCCACCCGGCAGCATGAAGAATCCCGCCAAACAACACTCGGCAATACCAACTACGACAACCGGCGGCGTCACCAGTACGACCGCCGACCCAATCAAGACCTCCGATTGCGGTTACAACGCGATCTCCGCCACACCCTAAGGGCCCGGCGGGAAGAACGCGAAGAAGACGAACGCCGCCGGCTGGAGGATGAACACGAGCGCTTCGGTCTCCATTACGAGCGGCTACACCGCCAAAACCGAAGCCCAAGTCCTCACGATAATGAAGGCATTCCAGCCTTTACTCGGGAGTTACAGGACGTCCGATGGCCAGTCGGCTTTAAGCCTACCGGAATTGAAAAGTACGACGGCAAGACCAACCCAGAGTCCTGGCTCACCGTTTACGTCCTAGCAGTTCAAGCTGCTGGGGGCGACAGCAGAGCCATGGCTAACTACCTTCCAGTCGCGTTATCCGACTCGGCGAGGACATGGTTGACAGGCCTCCCAAGGCGGTCGATCGGTTCCTGGGGACAACTCAGGGAGCGGTTCATCGCTAACTTCCAGGGGACCTACGAGAGACCGGCTTCCGAGCACGACCTCTACCAACTGCATCAAAAAAAGAACGAGTCTCTACGGGAATTCATCAAAAGGTTTTCCGAGAAGCGCAATCAAATCCCAAGCATCAAAGACGAGGTCGTCATCGCCGCCTTCCGCAAGGGAGTAAAAGACGCCCCGCTCATCGCGAAGTTCACTCGGAAGCCACCATCCACTGTCCGGACTCTCTTCGACATGGCCAACAAATATGCCGACTCAGCTGAAGCCGTCGCAGAGGCCTTCGACGAGAAGAAGGAGCCCCGACAAAAAGACAACAGGGCAAAAGCCGACAACGAGCCGCCTCAGAACAAGCCTGGCAGCCGCAAGCGGAAGTCAGACAATGAGGTGGCTAACATGGAGCGCAGTCGGTCGCGGCCCCAGCGGAACAACGACTACCAGAAAGTCATGAGCGGGCCTTGCCCTTTTCACCCCAAGGGCCGGCACGCAGCCAAAGACTGCCACATGCTCAAGAAGTTTGCCTCCGAGCAGGCTTCATCATCTGCCGTCGGCGACAAGGACAAGGACAAGCCAGACTCGGGTCCGGCTGATGACTTCCAGGACCCCCAAGCCGAACTCAACCACATCTTCGGGGGGCCACTCGCGTACGAATCCAAGCGCAAGCAGAAGCTATCAGCGCGGGATATTAACGCGGTCTCCACAACGGATACCCCCCCAATACCTGCGCTGGTCAGAGATGGCTATCACCTTCAACCGCGCGGATCACCCAGATCGGGTTTCCCACCCGGGACGATACCCACTCGTCCTAGACCCGGTCATCAAAAATATTAGGCTGAAGAAAACCCTCATCGACGGAGGCAGCGCGCTCAACATCCTGTTCGCCAAGACTTTGGACGAGATGAGAATTCCTCGTTCAGAACTACGGCCGAGCACCGCGCCCTTCCATGGGATAATCCCCGGCTTGTCATCAACCCCACTCGGGCAGATAACCTTGCCGGTGACCTTCGGCACGTGGGACAACTTCCGCACAGAAAACATCTCCTTCGAGGTCGCCGACTTCGAGACCGCGTATCACGCGATACTCGGACGACCGGCCCTCGCCAAATTCATGGCGATACCGCACTACACATACATGGTGCTGAAGATGCCCGGGCCAGCAGGAGTCCTCTCCCTCCGCAGCGACGCTAAGCAAGCCTTCACCTGCGACAAGGAGAGCTGCGAGCTGGCTCAAACACAAGAAGCGGCAGTCGGGCGCGACTGCATCCGGCAAGCCGCTACATCTGAAGTCGATCAAGACCCAGTTCCAGCGAAAAAAGCAGCGAAGTCGGGAATTTCAGCGGACTCTGACACGAAGAAGATCCCCCTGGACCCTTCCGACCCCTCCAAGACTGCCTTAGTCGGGACCGGACTCGACCCCAAATAGGAAGACGCGCTCGTCACCTTCCTCCAAGCCAACAAAGATATCTTCGCGTGGAAACCGTCCGACATGCCGGGCGTACCAAGGGAGGTGATCGAGCATGCCCTACACGTAAAGCCAGATGCCAAGCCGGTCAAACAACGGCTGCGGCGCTTCGCTCAAGATCGCAAGGATGCTATCCGGGAGGAAATCACCAAGCTCCTCGCAGCCGGCTTCATCAAGGAAGTCTACCACCCGGACTGGCTGGCCAACCCAGTCCTGGTCCGGAAGAAAAACGGTAAATGGCGCATGTGCGTCGACTACACCGACCTCAACAAAGCGTGCCCCAAGGACCCATTTGGTCTTCCCAGGATAGATCAGGTGGTTGACTCCACGGCGGGGTGCGACCTACTCAGTTTTCTCGACTGTTATTCGGGATATCATCAAATTAGCTTGAGGGAACAAGACTGTTTAAAAACATCTTTCATCACGCCGTTTGGAGCGTATTGCTATATCACAATGCCGTTCGGACTGAAAAAACGCAGGCGCAACCTACCAAAGGCTATTCAGCGGTGTCTGCACACTCAGATCGGGCGCAACGTGGAAGCCTACGTCGACGATGTGGTGATCAAGTCTAAATCCAGACAAGACCTCATTGCCGACTTGGAAGAAACCTTCCAAAACCTTCGAAGATTCAAGATGAAGTTGAACCCGGACAAGTGCACCTTCGGGGTGCCGTCTGGGAAGTTACTCGGCTTCATCGTCTCGCACCGCGGCATCGAGGCTAACCCGGAGAAAGTCAACGCCATCAAGAACATGGCGCCCCCGACCAACCTCAAAGACATCCAGAAGCTGACAGGCTGCATGGCGGCACTCAGTCGGTTTATCTCCCGACTGGGCGAACGGGGCATGCCCTTCTTCAAGCTCCTCAAAAAGGCGGACACCTTTCAGTGGACCCCGGAAGCCCAGCAAGCCTTCGAAGACTTCAAAAAATTCCTCACATCACCCCCCGTGCTAGCGTCACCCCTGCCCCAGGAACCACTAATGCTTTATCTGGCTGCAACAACACAGGTAGTCAGCACGGTGCTGGTAGTGGAGCGATCCGAACAGGGTCATCTTCAAAAAATACAACGGCCAATCTACTTTGTCAGCGAGGTCCTCGCCGACTCCAAAACAAGATACCCACAGGTCCAGAAGCTGCTATACGGCCTACTCGTCACAGTCCGAAAGCTGGTGCACTACTTTCAAGCACATCAAGTCACGGTGGTCACAGCGTTTCCACTCGGGGATGTCCTTCATAATCGCGAGGCCACCGGCCGGATCGCTAAATGGGCACTCGAGTTGATGGCGTTTGACATCACCTTTCAGCCACGGACAGCTATCAAATCTCAAGCTCTAGCCGACTTCGTGGCCGAGTGGACAGAAGTTCAACTCCCAACACCAACAACAAAGCTAGAGTACTGGACAATGTACTTCGACGGTTCCCTACGGATCGGCGGTGCCGGGGCTGGAGTCATACTGACGTCCCCCACTGGCGAAAAGTTGAAGTACGTACTACAAATCCACTTCCCGGCTTCCCACAACGTCGCCGAGTACGAGGCTCTTGTCCACGGGCTCCGCATCGCCATATCACTCGGCATACGTCGACTGGTTGTGCGCGGAGACTCCCAACTCGTGGTCAACCAAGTCATGAAAGACTGGACCTGTCTCGATGACACAATGGCGGCATACTGTCAGGAGGTCCGCAAGTTGGAAAACAAGTTCGACGAGCTGGAAATCACACATGTCCTGCGTCAATACAACGACGCGGCCGATGAGCTGGCAAACATGGGATCCAAGCGAGAAGCGGTTCCGACTGGAATCTTTGTCGAGCAACTTATGGAGCCATCAGTCAAGAAGAAACCGGCACAAGAGCAGTCGGGAGGCGAGCCTACCCCGACCACCGACGAAGTGCTGCACATATGTCAAGACTGGAGGGGTCCTGTTCTCAAATTCCTCCTGGACGATGAACTCCCAGAAGATCGCAATCAAGCCGAGCAAATCAAGCGTCGAAGCAAAAGCTTCCTGCTAGTCGGAGAAGACCTGTACCGAAGGAGCGCATCCGGTGTCCTCATGCGCTGTGTCACCACCGAGGAAGGCAAGCAGATCCTGCATTCAATCCACTCGGGCATATGTGGCAACCACGCTGCATCCAGGACGTTAGTCGGAAAAGCTTACCGGCAGGGATTCTTCTGGCCCACCGCAGTCACAGACGCCAAAGATATCGTTCGCAAGTGCAAGGGTTGCCAGTTCTTCGCAAGACAGACAAATCTTCCCGCCCAGGAACTCCAAACTATCCCTATCTCTTGGCCATTCGCAGTATGGGGGCTCGACATGGTCGGGCCATTCAAGAAAGCGCCAGGAGGGTTCACACATTTATTCGTCGCAGTGGATAAATTCACCAAGTGGATTGAGGCTAAACCTGTCGCAACAATCACAGCGGCACGAGCAAAGGACTTCATCTTGAGTATACTATACCGGTTTGGGGTCCCTAACCGCATCATAACCGACAACGGCACTCAGTTCGTGGCAGGCCTATTCCAAGATTTCTGCGACGACTTCGGCATCAAGATCTGCTATGCGTCTGTGGCACACCCGCGGAGCAACGGGCAGGTTGAGCGAGCCAACGGCATGGTCTTACAAGGCATCAAGGCCAGGATATACGACCGACTACAACCATATGCGGGTCGGTGGGTACAAGAACTACCATCCGTTCTCTGGTCTCTCAGAACCACGGTTAGTCGGGCAACAGGGCAATCCCCTTTCTTCCTGGTCTACGGTACTGAGGCCATGCTACCGACCGAGATACAGTTCGGCTCTCCGCGAGTCCGGGCTTACTCCGAAGACGATTCTAACAGCACCCGACTGATCGAATTAGATCAGCTGGAAGAAGCAAGAGACGCCGCAACAATCCAGTCGGCAAGGTATCTTCAAGGCCTGCGTCGCTACCACAATCGCAATGTCCGTGGCCGCGCCTTTTTGGTCGGAGATCTCGTTCTAAGGAAGATACAAACCACCAAGGACAGGCATAAACTATCCCCCATCTGGGAAGGGCCGTTCATTATAGCCGAGGTCACGCGGCCAGGCGCCTACCGACTGAAGACCAAAGACGGCGTCCTCATCACCAACTCATGGAATATAGAACAGCTACGTCCTTTCTATACCTGAGTCTTACTTTTTCCATGTGTACAGTTTTTCCTGACTCACTACGCCGCTTGTTCCAATCGAGTAGTGAGTCGGGGGCTGCATGTATATATGTGTTCTGTCAATAACATACAAGCTTATCTCACCTCGGTTATGAAGCCTTGCCACGACTGATGCGTTCGCCCGAGTATAGCATCTTCCTTTGAACGATTTTTATCAAGTTCTATCGAACTAACTCGGTGCATGCTACATGGTCGGGTAAAGCTAATGACAACCGAATAATAAGTTTGGCGGCACGACACATATATTCACACATGATCGTATATGAAAGCATATGTATACACCGACTACAAAATATATTGCCTTTACACACCCAGGTCTCGGGTAATCGCTTCAGCAGTCGGCTTCGCCTGTGAGATCAGCTCCAGCGCTTCCTCGGGCGTCGTCTCCTCGGAAAATCCCTCCCCGATGGCCTCAATGTCCGCCCTCGGGTAGATGGACTTGGTCATTGCTAGGGTCTGGGCCACGCCGGCGGCAACCCGCTCGTCTGAGTACCTTTTCAGGGCACTCGGCGCGTCCTCGAGACGCCCCATTATTTGAGGAATTCTGCTACAGCTGGTCCCCACTGAGCGGGGATCCACAAGGTCAAGGAGCCCCTTCACGGACCCGACGAGGGCCTCCCGTGACTCCCTGATTGACTTTATCTCCTCCGTGTAGAACCGGTACTGGGCCTGGACGTTGGTTCTCATGCCTGCCCAGATCGGCCGGCAAGTAAGCTTGTCAGGTTCGGCCACACACAGGGTGACTAATGTATTGGCTGAGATCACAGTCGGGTTGAGGACTTACTTTCGTAGTCAGCCTCCCACCCGGCCACGGTCTTCTCCAGTTCGGCCTTCTCCTTACCGAGCTCGACGACGGCCTTCTCCAACTCGGACTTCTCCCGCTCAAGCTCGTGTTGGCTTTTGTCAGGTCGGCCTTGACTCTTTCAAGCTCGGCCTTGGCTTCTTCGGCCTCCTTCAGCTGCGACTCCCTCTCCGCTTCGAGGTCTGCACCACAGATTAGCCAAGAGCTCAATCGCGCAGTCATGACACCACCAAGCAGTCGGATCGACGTAGCTGGATGATTACACCAACGGTCCAGTCGGGGAGATATGCTCGAGGATTTTACCTCTGATCTTCTCGGCTAGGGCCCATGTCTCAGCCCTGAGCTGATCAGCGCCGCTCTTCAGCCAGGCCTCCCTCCTCGTGTGACGCGCCTCCATCTCGGCCTTCAATGCCCGGAGCTGTTGTAATTCCGCGAGGTGGGGAGCCATCTCGACCAGGATCTCTGTCATCGCCTCATTGCGGTCGACGAGCTTCTGCTCAGGACAAGGAACAAACCGACGACAGAGTCAAACATCAAGACAAGAAGATTGCTGGAGCTTCACTACAAGAATCATACCGCGACCCCTTGGGACCCGTTGATGGCGGCACGAAGCAGGCTCTCGCGCTCTCTCCTTGCGACGACTTCATCGAGTCTGAAGCTTTTCATGGTGCCGTCGCGAGTGGTCCACGAGAAGGTCCGGGGCATCACACGTGGGGGAGCTTCGATCCGAGGCAAATGTGGGATCTCCGGTGGCAGCGGCAATGGCGACGATGGCGATGACGATAACCATGATGGCGACGGGGTCCTGGCCTCGGCGTCGCCTTCCCCTACAACACTGGGGACCGGCTCGGGGGATCCGTCCCCCGCTTCCGCGACGTATGGTGCCTCGGGGGCTGGGGCCTCAGTTTCAACAGCCACCTCTCGGTCGAGTGGCGGTAGTGGCCCTGTAGTCGGAGCCACCTCGGTTTCAGCGACCGGGCTGGCCGCCGGCTCAGCAGGTGTGTTCGCTGCCGCTGACTCGGCTGGGACGGGCTCATCAAGCAGGGCAGATGGGTTGACCTTTTTGAGGTCGATATCGGCCCGCTTCCTGCACAACGAAGCAAGACATCAGGACTGTATTTTAACATACAACGACTACAGAATGCTCGGAGTAGCGCACCTCTTGGAAAACTTCAGCTTCCTGCTAGCGTGCCCGCTCCCCGGCGAAGCGCTAGCATCGGCACTCGCCCCGGACGGTGTCGCCGACGGCAGAGGCATATCGGCCTGAGTTGGCCTCGACTCTGGTACGGTTGGTTCGGGTTCCTTCGCCCCAATCGGCCTCTGCTCCGGTTGGCCCCTTGGCGGCGCTGTTGCTGAGCACGACAACGTCGAGCCCAAGCCAGCTGCTCTCAGCCTGGGACTCGACCGCGTGGGCGTTGTGGCAGCGGTGTCCTTTATTTTCAAGCTACCACTCATGGCACGCGCTGTCATGGCCCCCTCGCCCCGATATAAAATTGGCTTCTTCCCCGCTCTCTTGGAGTCGGGTTGGGCATCAGAGGGACTCCTTGGCCTCTTCCTCGACGCGACCGCAGACAATGGACGAGAATCTTCATCAAATTCCTCATGCCACTACAATCAAGTCGACAAGATACCATCACGCAAGGTTGAACAATCATCGTTCCACAGGCGTTCACCGCAGAAGAAAGTAGAAGGTTACCTTGGTCCGCGGCCGGATGAAGCTATAGGCAGCAACTCAGCGGTTATCATCTTCGGTGGCAACGACCCCTTCGGAGAAGTAGCCAAACAAGGTATTGGTTACTGCCCCCTTGTCCGCTGTCTCGCTGCTCACCCGGTCGGGATCGTGTTTACCTCTGAAGGCCCAGCCGAAAGCGCTTCTCAGCTTCAGCGGCTGGACGCGCCTCGTCAAGAAACGACGAGCCACCCAGGGCCCTGTCAAGCCGGCCCTCTTGAGGTCATCTATCTTCGTCAGCAATATGTGTGCCTGGCCCAGTTCTTCAAAGGTTGGCTCCGAAGACCAGCTTGGCAACACCGCCGGCGGCATACCAGTAAACGGGCGCAAGGAAGGAGCTAGATCGGCACAGTAAAACCACTCCTTGTGCCAGCCCTTCAGAGAAGATTTCAAGGGCAAATCGATATATGTTTTCTTCCCATCACTCCTTAGTTGAAGACCAGCCCCTCCAATCACACTGATATTACTCTTGGAAGGCTGGGGCTTGACATGGAACAAGTGTCGGAAGAGGATGAAATGGGGCTCAACACCCAGAAAGCACTCGCAAAGAGTAACGAATATGGAGATCTGAAGGATCGAGTTGGGATTTAAATGCACCAACTCCAGCCCGTAGAAATCAAGGATGCGGCGGAAGAAATCAGACGACGGAAGACACAAGCCCCGATCAAAGAAAGAGGCGAAAACTACCGTTTCACCAGGCCGGGGGTTGGGGTTCGACTCATCCCTCGCCGACCGCCAACGGATCACTTCTTGGCTGGGCAACTTCAGCTCGCTCTCCAACCGTCTCAGCTTCACCGAGCCGCAATCCGAGATCGGCCAAGAACTCCCTGGCGCACCCGCAGGATTCGTCGCCTTCAGCATGGCTGGAGGTGTTAAGATTTGGGGGAAAGCAAATCGGGGGCTTGGAATAAACGAAGAGGATTGAAATCGCCCGAGTCCGGGTGGGGAACGGCTGCTGCTAACCCTAGCCGGGCGGGAGGCGAAAAGCTAGGCGCGAAGGTGGAAGATGAAGAGATTGGTTGCTTTGGGGAAGACGATGGAATCTTTTTCTCTCTCCCCATCCTTTTATAGCCTGTACCGACTAGACGGGCCCAGGCTTGCACAGTTGGTATTGGGCCAACAAGACATGAGTTCCTACAGTAGCATGCCCCATGTGGGCCGCCCGCAGGCTGAGTTGAAATTATAGCGCTGGTGCTACTAACAGGAGCCGATGAGGTAAACAGATATGCTTCATGAGAGCCTTATTGCTAAACAAATATGTTTGGGTATCTGTCTTATCCACCAGGTCTCGAGGATATATCCTTACAAGGATCACAAGCTGGTCTTCATTAAAATTGGGGATGCAAGTATCTCTCTCGAGTACACCTAACCACGCAATGGATTTATTTTTCATAAAGTGGTACTTGGCCGACATGCGTGGTCACCAGTTGCCCTGAGCAACGTTATTCCAGCCGACATGACGCTGAAGAGTCTAACTTTCGAGTGGTGTACTACTCGGGAGAGACTATAAATCTTCATTCCCGCTGACATGACGCGGATGAGTCTAACTTCTGGGTGGGACGCTACTCGGGAAAGACTATAAACACCCCCTTTCCAGCTGACATGACGCTGAAGAGTCCCATATACGAGTAGTATCCTACTCGGCAAGACTATAAACACACATTCCGACTGACATGAAGTCGAAGAGTCCTATATACGAGTAGCCTCCTACTCGGCAAGACTATAAATTATATTCCGGTTGACATGATACCGAAGAGTCTCATATACCAGTAGTAATCTACTCGGGAAAGACTTCCAGGTTAAAGATCTTTGACTTTATGTTTAATTGTCTTCACAATTAAGCACAAAGTCGGGGGCTACACCTAATAGGTGCGCCCATTCGGCGCACACTATTCATATATTTACATGAAGCCCTTCATAGCCTCGCTGCCAGCTGACATGAAGCAGGACTCGGGAAGACTTACTCGGACAAAGAGTACTCGGGAGCATCGCACTCGGGTAACCTTCACCGTGGAGGAAGAGCACTCGGCATCAGCTGTGACTCAACTATGAAGGTCTCAGGGGCTACTGTGGGAGCCATGGGCCCCGGGTACCTCACTACAAGCACATGGGCCACTCGGATAGAGGATGGGCCAGATCATGTAATTAGAGATAAGATAGCACCCGGCAGGCTGTGCCTTGTACAATAAGGAAACATAGCCTTAGTCGGATAGGATTCTATCTCTAATAAGGAAATCCCTTGGTCGTATCCGACTGGGATCCTTGCCATGTACCCCTGTCCCCTAGTATATAAAGGGAGGCAGGGCGCCCCATGAGGGCAACCCGAGATCATTGATCACAAATCCACCTCAGAGGAATAACACCTCAACTGGACGTAGGGTATTACCTCACCTTGAGGGCCTGAACCAGTATAATTCCCTTGTGTTCCTCTGCAATCCACCGAATTCCAGTTCGCCGAGTACCCCCATAGTATTATTGCCGGTGCAAAGCATCGACACATGATCTGATGCCGTAACACCCAAAAGGAACACAGATACATAATTTCAACAAAGAACAACCTCAATTGAATAATAAGTAAAAGGTCCTTAGAAAATAACAGACTAATACCTTGCATTGCAAGAACTCTTTGGGCTTTTACCTCTGTCTCTTTCATCATTTTCTGCACAAAAAACATAGTAAGATGTGTAAAAAAATGTATAGAATTTTTGTTACGGCATACGTCCGGCACCAGCCCTCTTAGGAGCAATATGATAATTTCCAGGTGGTAAAATCCTCTTAAGTTGTATTGATATATATTGTTGACTTAAACAAAACACCGCCAAAGAGCTACTTACAATTTCCATGAGTGCATGAGAAGGTCTCTCCTGGTCGGTATGATATGTTGGACTTGAGAGACCAGCTTTATGCGCATACTCTTGAAGCCGGCTCTTGAGGTTCTCAACCCCAAGATCAAATCAAGCATACCGCAACTCAGGAAACAACATTAATTGAGATACAGTAACACAAATTTTAGCAACAAATGTAGTAAAAATTGTTTTTTCCCTAGATCATCATCTACGGTTGTCGACGTCCGAGCACCGACATGCGATGGAAATCGCGACCAGAGTTCGTCGGAGGGGCTAGGCGTGCGTGGATTGCATAAAGCTGATATACAACTATTTTCTTCTGTTTCACCCGCCTAGTCACGGAACACATGTTTTGCATTCTTTATCCACCGTTTATGGATACAAAGCAAGAGACAAGGGAGGAGAAAACTATACTCCCTTGGGGGCCTTCGGCCCGCAAACATGGCGAGTCCAAGTCAGAATGAGCCCATGTGTGTTTTCAGAACCCCCGCACATCAACCTTTTATATTTTCTACACTTTCTATGTAGAAGTTTCATAAAAATTCTAATAAATCCAATTTTCAAATTCGTTATAGTTAATACTCAATTAATCACATGTTATTCGGCACACTAATTGTATGAAGCTTGTCTTGTAATATGAATGACTATTCGGCTGATCAGCCGAATCGAACTGTGCATAAAATGATGATTGTTGGAGAACGAAAGAATGGAACCCAGCAACAGAATCAATCACTGTTGTATACTCCCAGTTTGTAGTATCACCCAGTCAACATAACTACTGTTGTCATAAATTATCACGGATACAAATGCAAAGGGTAGTTTATCACTCTATCGTTTTCAAAACAGTTGTGATGATCATGGTTGTCATTATAACAAGAGTTATCACATAGACCACTACATTCCTCCAAAATACCTTCACCGAATTGGTCTCTATTAAACCACCTAGCACCTTCCCTAAACAGTTGAAGGCAAGGCCGTCAGCGCCCCCCCCCCCCCCCCCTCAATTCATCCAATGGCATGCCTTGAACTTGCATGGAGAAGACATGGTCGCCAACGCTGTTTCCAACGTTGCCACTGCCCGTTCGATGGCTGCACGTAGGAGCGGAGCTTGCTCACTCTATGTCACACAGTGCTACAAAGTGCTTAATGCGGCAACAACCGGCATCAGTGGGATGGTCTAGAGGTGAGTAGCTAGATGTATCTATGTTCGAGCCACTAGATAGCAACCATGCTATTAGCGTCATGCACCGTCCCATACATTCGATTGCTTTTTGTGCATTGCAGCATACACACATACATACGAACGGCACAGTGCCTGACACGGAGAACAAGGGCATCGATAGACACATGGAATTGAAGGGAGTAGTATATGTTTAGTGGTAGTAGCAAACGCTCATGTACTAGGAGTGGGACTATTTATTTTTGACATGATAGTACTGCACCGCATTGCAAAGCTCAATCCTACATGGATGGAGTGGAGTGGAATGGAGGTGCAAGTGTAGATCGGAACGGGTGGATGGCCACTGCTGATTATGTAGGAGGAGGTGAGGTGTGTGGAAACGGGGACGACCGTTCTGTGGCAACCCCGAGAATCTCGAGCGATTGCCCGCTATTAATTACCCTGCAAGGAATTTATGTTTGCTTGTAGATTTTTGTTCTACTATATTTTAGGTTTTTCAATTTGCCTAAGTATCTTTTTAATTCCTTGCATTATACACTCTGCCCGACTAGCCTTGGACCTTGAGTACTAGGAAAGTCAGCTCATGGCACTTATCCTATTAGCACATTTATTAGATGTGTGGCTTCATCGATTACAAAGCTTCACTACTTGGAATGTGAACTACTCGAACAAATTTAAAGAGAATTATAAAACAAAGACATGGTATAACATGTATAGCCCCGACTCACTACTTAGTAGAAAAAACAATGACATAGTGAGTCGGAGGAAAGATAATTTATTCATAGTAAAAACTTAATATGAAGCAATGATCAAGTGTAGAAAGGACGTAGCTGTTCTATGTTCCATAAGTTGTTTATAGCTATGCCATCCTCACGCTTGAGATGATAAGTCCTTGGGCGTATCACTTGTCCTTGTGCCGCAGTCGCTGGTCGGTCTTCTTGGTACTCGGCTAGAGTGGACAACTTCTAAAGTTGTCCTCTAACTTGCGGACATAAACACGCAGAGCGTAGAGTGGTTCATAACGTGCGTGAACGGTTTACACATCTGGGGGTCTTGCTGATGTAAACTCATCGAGCATAGAGTGGTTCACAATGTGCGTGAGAGATACACACGCCAAGTGTATAGAACAGCTGATGATCGAGCTCCTGATCATTTGCAGCCAGCGCGTAAAGTAAATAGTCGTTAAAGCAAAGAACGACGTTAGTAGGTTGGATTACGCCACCTCATCGGCTCCTGCGTGGGATCTGATTATCTGAGCAATTTACACACCACTTGTTACCCTAGCTAGGAGACGTAATTTCCTATCAGTCTAAGGTTATTACACAAAACTATGTATCTCTATTTACATATTTTGAATAATAACAAGGGGCTAATAATAAAATCGACGTAGGATCTGGCGCATAATAATGGAAACAGAAGGGCTTAATATAAAATAGTTACTGCCAACATGGACTTCTTAATGGACTGTCGTTGGGTTTGTCGTTGTTCAGTTGCAGTGTGGGTTTTCAACTAGAGTATATACGATTGTGATGCTTACCTGCCTAAGATAGGTGGGCCTGGCCCACCATAAAACCTTTATTCTTTCTCATGACATAAACCAGTCGAGTGCTATCGATCTTATGTAGCTATGTACTTGGCATTTTGTCTTGTGTAAACCAATGTAAATAAATCTAACAAATAATTAACGATCGCTTGCCTTGGGGGAAGAACTTATACCTCGGATCATCTATGTCTGGTCATCTAAACCACTATTTACATGTGCCTATGCAACACCAGTGTAATCATAACGACATGTACAGTAAACTACGTTGTAGGATTCTCTGTGGCACGCACATAGATGGTGTTCTTTAAACACAATCTAAAGTAGCGGCGTGATATAGGGTAAACCCTATAGTAAGCACGTAATTCAACTTCACCTCGTTGGCCTCTTTTGCTCTCCGGTGATCGTGTTACCTTTCCATGACGCGCATGTCCCCTCACGGAGAGTCGGCACCTAATTTCTCGATCTTTAAATTGTAACATTAACAGTGTCATATTAGCATAAACCATTTGCTCCAACCTTCTTTGTCTTAATGTCTTTCTCCGGTGAAGATCTCGATCTATAACACTAACACGCAAACGTTGTCATGTAAGTGTAAACCATTTGCTCCGGCAGACTATCTCTTGTCCGGTAATGATTAGCTTAAACCAACCTTAGGCTGGTGTCCAAATGATGTTAATACCCCCCGTGTGATTTCAGCGGATTGTTTACTCGGCTTCCAGGTGGCGCATCCTAATTGTTTGCGTGGACCTTTATGCAGGTCTATGCCGACCGCACTTAAGAAATCCTCTACTTAAAAAAAGAATTTTGTGTTGTTTAGAAACACTCCTTTGTACCAAAATAGGCACTTCTTTAGCTTCTTAAGGTCATTTTCCGAATGCCTAGGTACATAAAAACCAATTTAAATGCAATCAAGCCTCGGTTATCTAAAAATCTTTATAAAAAAGGTTTTTAAAATATTCTCACCATATATGGGCACATAAATCTAGTTTCCTCTATTCATGAATACTCAAAACCGTCAAACACAACTTGAAGATGAACAAATATAATGACCCAGGAAACAGGAAAAGGGAGGCTGGAAAAAGGCACTCACAATGAAGTTTAAGTCAGAATAAAGCAGCTACATAGTGAAGAATAAAGTGATAAGGATGTGCAAAGATAAGAAGGGAAACAGACAAAAAAAGAAAGCAAGAATACACATAATTGCAGCTCCAGAGCATGCTCAGCTGGGAATAAACCAGCTATACATGAAGAAGGAAGAGAAAAAGGGAGAGCAAAAAATAAAAATCCTGAAAAGGCTAAGGATCCATGCATCTTTAATCTTTTGCCCTTGAGAGAGAGATTCTTGGATCATCCAGCCTTATATTGTTCCAAAGATCATATCTAGGATGAACATTCTTCAAGATCTAGGGGACATTCAGTTGATAGAAAGAAAAAGGAGGGTGTCTTGTTTGTACCTTAAAGATCATTCTGTGTGCACTTTGCATGCTTAGCAACTTTTATATATTCACCACCAAAAGAAGTGATTAGGACCTTTCTCCCCACATCAAAAGGAGAATCTAATTCGGAGGTGATAATAATTTAATCCGAATTGATTCCACCACATGTGTGCCCTAAGCATTGCAGCTTTGCTACACCTGCTGTTAAAGAAAGACTCAGCAATTTTCTTTCTAGGCAAGGAGAATGTTGTGCAGTGTGAGGACAACACCCATAGCTCACTCATCAGTGCTCTCTTGGCAGGCATGCATGCACACCCAACATCTAATTCAGAGACCACCAGAAAAAAAAAAGGTTTCAGGATCCAAAGCTTTGGGGTTAAGTGGACCTGAGGACAGGTAGTAATATCTTTGCACACCCAATGTGAGCTGATCAGCTGATGCAGTAGGTGCCAAACTCAAATCATGCTTGCAAATGGCCAATGATATATAAGAATCTCCCTCTATCTGACATGACATGTTGTTGTACTCATCCTAAATCCTAACTAAACTTACTGTAGCCCTGGCTTAGTTAGGACATGCATGCTAATTATCACTCTAATTATCTGACCAAAAGTAAAAGTAGATAACTAATCATGTCCCCTTAATCTGGTCTGTTCCATGCTTGGTTGCTGCTGCTTGCATGCATGGTAGGTTTGACAAAACTTCAGAGCCTGCAAATTGCAATGCTGCTGCTTCTGCTGGTGGTGCACATTTCCAGGAAGCATTAGATGATTGGTTTACTTGGTGTGGTCATGGGGTGTTATCATTAGGACATGGGTGTGTGGTCAACTCTTAGGGCACAATGATACTCACCCTCTGTGATACAGACAAACCCACTATTCCTCAGCAACAGTCTGATGACTGATCCTAATACTGTTACTTTTGCTACTATAGTTGGTGCCTAATTAAGCTGGATATATTTTTTAATTAATTGTTCAGTTAGCACGAAGTAAATAAGCTGGAATATATATATATATATATATATATATATTGTTCAGTTAGCAATAAGTAATGTGTGTTTGATGGTTGGGGTTTTACCTCTTAATTACGTGGAGTGTTTCAGACCACCAAAGATTATGTATCTGTCTGGGTGTTGGTTTCTGTCCACAGGTTTGTCATGGTTTCTTCCTGTTAACATCAAAGGCAAAACAAAAGTATGGGCATTTGGGGTTTTGCCATGGCTAGTATTTCCTAGTAGTTTTATGCTATGTCAGGGTTTCATAAAATAATTGTGTTAATGGTCTAAAAATAATATTTTCTCGGCCTAGTCTCTGTGTTTTTTCTTTTTCTCTTTTTTTATAATGGAAATCGTTACATTTCCACGCATTTTTCTGTTGTTGGGGATACAAATTAACATTATTTGGTTTATTGGTTAACATTAACATGCATGCTTTTGAAACCCTGTTGTGAGAGTATTGACAATACTCCTTAACTTCCAAGTTTGGCTAAAAATTTTGCACTTGTGATACGTTATCTGCGAGTTTTCTTTTATCTGAACTTTTGTATTACTGTTACATCCATCTGAAAAAAATGTCAGCCTTTTATAATGCCATCGCTTTACTAGAAATTAATATGCAATTGTGTTTTAGTTTTATGTAAATATGTAATGTAAACATTTTGTAAGCGCAGTTTATTACTCGGTAGAAAAAACACAAATATATTTACTCAGTGCATATATAGATAGCAGTAGTTATTACCTGTGATCAAGTCATGAATGGCTCTCCGACAATAGAATTGATATATTAGGACAACTGCTTATCGCATGCATGAAGAAATAATACACAGCAACAAGAGTTTTGTGAGTGCATAGAGCCCATGATGCATTAAGTTAAGTGTCAAACTCATTTTCCTTTTTGTTTAAAAAATTTTTTAGTAAATTTGCGCTTATCTCATCTCTATCTACTTCAATGCTTTCTCCTGTTGCTACTGACAAAGAAATGAGAGAGAAAAGACTATCATTCTTTTGCAGTTTTAGACAAAAGAAAATCACAGTGGAGGCATGCTCTTGCTGCTCCCTGACACACGCACAGTCTCTCTCTCTCTCTCATCCGTCCTCCCTCTGGATGAAGTAAGCTTGGATTCCTGAATAGTGCAAGCAAAGCAACAGCACCAGACACTGCCTAATTCTTCTTTATTTTTTCTCGCATCTCACATCCTCACTCATACAGTGTTCTCTCTCTTCCATCTCTTCATCTCTTTTCTTTCAGGTTACTCGCTTACTACTACTACTATACAACACATGCAAGCCTGAAAAATATAATCTCTACTCATCATACTCATCCCTTGCTCTAGCCTTGCTGAGCTTCAGACTTTTCAGTTTCTTCCTACTAGCCTTAGCTTTCCCCTTCAATAATCTCTCTCTTAAGTTTTTTTCTCTCCTATAGGCTTATAAGCCGCACACAAAACAAGAAACATCATTAACATGTGATTCATTAAGTATTAATTATTAAAAATTTGAAAAATGGATCTATTTGATTTTTTTAGAGATACTTTCATATAGAAAATTTTTAAAAAAACACACCATTTTATATTTTAAGAAACATACTAACGAAAATTAAGACATAAATCATAAGTCATAAGCAGAAAAAAAAAACACCCCTAAAGCTCCTCCATAAGTACAGAGAGAGCTTAATCTTTCTTTTTTCTTATTCTTTCTTTTTATGTTCCACTTGGTTGTTGGTGGAGGGAGATAGTAGAGTGCCTAGCCACCCTATAGCACCCCTGGTCCTTCACTCGCTGCAATGGTGGTGGAAGCTGCAAACACTGAAGCCCTTGCCCCTTCTCTGTCCTCTCTGATTACCCCTTGACACCACAACAAGGTTGGCCTTGCTTTTGGTCTCTTTGTTTCTCTCTCTTCTCTCTCTCTCTCCTCTCTATGTCTGTCTCTCATGCTCAAACAAGTGCAGGGAAGAAAAAATAGTGGAGCTGTATGTGGTTACTCTATCAGCACAAAAAAACACTGAAATATCTGTGCATGCATGGGAGCTGAGCTCTTCCTCCTCTTTTTCTTAGCTTATAGCCCTTGTTGCTGTGTGTGTGCTTTTATCTTGTCAAGGGAGGAAAAGAAGAGGTATGGATGTAAGAGAAGGTGGTCCCTGTGGTTGTCTGAATATAATGCAGTGGTGTTGTTGTGGACTGGTCATAAGTATTACATACATAGATCTTTATGTCCACAGAGCAAAGAAGTCTAGCAGTAGTGGTGGTATAGTAAAGTTATAAAAACTTGCATTTATTAACCACAAGAAAAAATAAGCTCACTGTTCATTTCATCCTTCCATCCACCAAGGTAGTGACTAGTGATTAGCAGCTAGCTTAGCTGAGCAAAGCTTCTTCCTCTTCTTCTTCTTCCGATCTTCTTTGCATGGGGAAGAGCCCAAGAAAGTAGAGCCTAGATAGGACATGAAGAAAGAATAAAACTATATTTATTTATATATATGTTTATATACATATATATTTGGTAGTGTAATTTAGCAGCTCAGCTCACTTACCTCTCCATCTTGGGGTTTGCAAGTAGTAGTATCTTCTTGATAAGGTCCCCAAGATCCCCCACAACACACCATGCACCTCACCTCAGCTCAGCTTAGCTTAGCTCCCTTTTTGTTCTCCACTTTCTCTCTCTCTCCTCTCTTTGTTTAGTGCCTTCTGTTGAGAGTCCCAAGAAACACTGAATTTTGTTGCATCCTTGTGGGTTTTAGGTGCCATTGGCCTTTTCCTTGATCTCTCATGGTTTCCATTCTGCAGCTGCAGACAAGAACAGAAGCATCAGCAGCAGCAGCAGCAAGGATCTTTGCAGTGAGGCGGCAGGAGGAAGAAGAGGAGTTTGGAGAAGAAAGGATGGATCTTTCTGGGACGCAAGGCGAGCTGCCGATCCCAATGCACGCCGCCGTCGCCTCGCCCTACGCCGGCATGGGCAGCGGCGGCGCCGGCCATGTCATGGAGCTCCACCACCATGAGCAGCATGTGAGCAACAATGGCGGGCAGGCTCAGTCTCAGGCGCTGCAGTCGCCGCCGCCTGCCGCGGCGGAGCAGGAGAACTCGCCGGCGGCCAAGAAGCGCAGCCTGGTAGTGGCCGGAGCTGGTGGTGGTGGTGCTGTTGGTGGAGGCGGCGGAGCGGCGGTGAAGTACAGAGAGTGTCTGAAGAATCACGCCGCGGCCATCGGCGGCAACGCCACCGACGGGTGCGGCGAGTTCATGCCCAGCGGCGAGGAGGGCTCGCTGGAGGCGCTCAAGTGCTCGGCCTGCGGCTGCCACCGCAACTTCCACCGCAAGGAGGTCGACGACTTCGATGGCGACATCTGCGCCGCGCACGCGCACGGCCACGGCGCCCTCCGCGCAGGCGGCGGCCGTCACCTCCTCGGCCCAGCCGTGCCGCACCACCACAAGAACAACGGCGGCGGCTGCGGAGGGGGGCTCCTCGTCGCCGCCGACCCCTACGGCGCCGCCTACGCCGCGGCGCGCGCGCTCCCGCCGCCGCCGCAGGGGCACCCCCACCACCAGATCATCATGCCGCTCAACATGATCCACACGTCGGAGTCCGACGAGATGGACGGCGGCGGTGGAGGCGCCATGGGCGGCGGCGGGCGCGGCGGCTCGTCGTCGTCGTCCAAGAAGCGGTTCCGCACCAAGTTCACCGCCGAGCAGAAGGCGCGGATGCTGGACTTCGCGGAGCGCGTCGGGTGGCGCCTCCAGAAGCTCGACGACGCCATGGTGCAGCACTTCTGCAAGGAGATCGGCGTCAAGCGCCGCGTCCTCAAGGTCTGGATGCACAACAACAAGCACAACCTCGCCAAGAAGCCGCTCCCGACCTCGCCGCCGCAGCAGCAGCCGATGCCCATGGCGATGCCGCCGTCGCACCAGCCCGAGCCGTCGTCCTCGCCGCAGCTCAAGCTGGAGTGACCTAGCAGCATAGCAAACACCATTGCCATTTCACTGTTCCATCGAAGCAGCGCGAAGAGAAACTCAACAAAAAAAATATTCAAGTTATTATCATCTTTTTTTCTCCTTTTTCTTGTATTTTTTTCCCTTTGTCATAATGTAGGGGAGCAAGCATGAGATGAGGGAGAACATGCATCATAGGTGCACTCTTTTTTTTCTGAATTTCCTGAACTCTATTTTTTCTTATTTTCTTGGACTCTATTTTTTCTCATTTTCTTGGTTGGTATCTCTGACTTAAAGTCTAGCAAGTGCTTGATGATCTGAGCATTGAGTTGTTATGGATCAGAGGTGTATTAAAGAATTAATTTTTTGACTCTTTGTTTAATCCTCTATCAATTCTGAAATGTCTGTAGTCTTGGACTAATGTGCATGTTGAGATGACAGAGATGATGCAAAATATACTAGTATACTAAAAACCCAACCCAATGCTTCTCTCATGGGGTTGTATCTTTCAGGCTCACTGTTCATGACATGATCTTGGATGCATCCATCCATGCTTAATCTGCAGCTGCTGTCGGTGAAGTTACTGTGGCCTTCATGTCTGATCTCACATATGATCATCATCTCACCAAGAAAATTAAAGGAGTGAAGACTGAAGAAATTAAGAAAGGGTGTGAGACAGTGAGAGTGATGCATGATTCAGAGAGAAATTGCCCCATTTCTTGGAGCAATTTTTGCATATACACACAAAACACACACTCCTATATTGGAATTGGCTTGGCTTGGCCCCAACCAATCAATCACTTTGGGGCCTTGTAGGAGTGCAGGGGGGCAGGGGAGCATGTGGCAAACGAATCTAAATAAGCTTGGGCTGCCTCTGAGGGGGGAAGAAATCAAACATATAATTAGTTAACATTGCATTGCTCCATTTTTTTCTTTCAATTAGATGGAATCAGGCACAGGCACACATCCGCAAGTGCGCCACTGAAATTCAATAAACATAGTGTAACATCTGTACCCATGTTCACATAATACCCAAGGTTAACTTTTCTACACGAAGCAAGAATGACAAGATATCTTCGCTAGAAGATTTCTCGAAAATCTGTCTTTTATCCCTTATCATTGTCTCGGTTCGGATTTTCCAGAATAATCAACGATAATATGGAGCGCAAGATATTCTGTGTCTAGGGACGTCATATATCAATGACTGGAGGGAGTATTAATTTTGCGACCTAGGATGCGTTCGAATGTGGGGTTCGGCTAGGGCTACTTCCTCGTTCTTCGTGAGCACGCTTTCCGAACTACTAAACAGCGTGTTTTTTAAAAAAATTTCTATATAGAAGTTTTTAAAAAATCATATTAATCCATTTTAAGTTTAAAATAATTAATACTCAATTAATCATACGCTAATGACTTATCTCGTTTTGCGTGTTGCCAAAAATTTTAGCCGAACAGCAAATTCGACGAAGCCCTAGTAACCGCAGGTTTTGGGACAATTGAGTACAATGGCAAATGATGCGTGGTTGGGTTTCAGTAACAAAATGTAACATGCATGCTGCTCCTGCTCAATGCTTAATTGTGCCAATGTTTACTCTCTGTACTTGTGATTAGGTCCGTACTTTGTTTGCGTCCACTCCCCTGCCATGCATGTCAGGCGTGGTTTATTTCACTAACCCTACCTGCAAATTGTTCCCAGCATTTATCGTGGATTGTACTGATTATTCAGTGATTTTAGTGACGAGAATATGCAGAGAGATCTAATTCCGGCAGTTTCTGGTGAGTGGTCCTCTGATCCGTTGAATTTATCGAGAAATCGCTGTGCTGTCTGTAAGGAGTACTGTGTAATTTTGATTTTGATTTTCAAATATGTAGAGGTGATGTGGCCCAATCAAGAAAATGTGAGATCAAATTTTTGTATTTTAGGATTCTCTAGTGGCATGTTTGCAGCCTTGGAAAATATGGTTTTCACGGTTTTGCAAAGAAAAGGGTGTGTTTATGGAAACTCCAGATAAACCGTAATGGGTTTTTTTTGCAAAATTCACGTGGAATTACTTTGTTTTCTCTGATACTCCTGTTTTTCTTATCAACCAACTGAACTCTTGATTTATCAATTTCAGAAATTCTTCTCATGTGCTATCAACTGTGGAAGTAGAGGGCTTCTGTGCTTGCATCCTCCAATTAACTAGAGTTTTGTGGATCTGAAAGAACTTGAAGGGGTAAGTATATAATTTGCAACCCCCGTCGAATGGCATTTCAAAATCAATAATAATAATAAAACATACATTTAATAGATAGTAGTCGCTTAGAGAAATATGGCGTGGAATTACTTTAATTTCTAGCAAACACTGTAAATGGAAGAACCTATCTTTATGCACAACTGCTTAGAAAAAAAAAATTGGTGTTCTAAGAGCAACTCCAATGGAGCTCTCAAACCAGCCCTCATTTCAAATTTAGGGGTTTGTGGACTAAAAATCGTCTCCAACCGAAATCCTAACCGACCTCTCATCTGGAGGGGGCCCTCATCCGGGGGGAGGCAACCCCCCAGATGTAGGAGGCCCTCATCTCCTCCAGCCACCCTCCCCGCCTCTCTCCTGACCCCCTCCGGTCATCGGCGGCGTCGGCCCCGCCGGTCATCGGCACCAACAAATGCAAAACCTAAAAAAAGAGGAGAGGAGGGAAAGGAGAAAAATGGCTCACCTCAGACCTTGGAAGGCCGGCCGCCGGTGTATCTCGGTTGCGTCGGCCCCGCCGCCCCCTTTCTCTTCCCCCCCCCCCCGGCCGCCGGCGTCTCCCACCCGACTGCGTCAGCCCCGCCGCCCCCGCCGCCCCAAGCTACGTCGGCCCCGCCGCCCCGAGCCGCATCGGCCCCGCCACACCCGCCGTCCCCGCCGCGTCGAGCCATCGGCCCCGCCGCCCTGAGCCGTGTCGGCCGAGAAGAGGAAAGTGAGAGAGAGAGAGAGGAGAGAAAGGGAGAAAAGAAAGGGGTGGGCCACTGACAAGTGGGCCTCACTTAAAAATATGAGGGGTCGGTTAGAGTGTGGAGTGAAATAGGAGGTTAAATATAGATGAGAGAGCTCCTATTCTAACTAATATGGGGTCAAATTTGAGAGTTCGATTGAGCTTGCTCTAACTAGTCCCATATTTTTATGCTATAATGGCCATCAAATTCCAAAGGAGCCCTTCCTGCTACAATAATGACACATTGGGGAGCAGGCAAGGTGATCTGCAAACGGCAGCAGCTATGCTTCCTGTGTTGTGTTGTTGTGTGCCATGCATGTAGACATGTCATCTGAATTCGTCCAACAAATGCTGCCATGCTGGCAGCTTCTTGACTTGAGTGCTGTAGGCTGTAGTTCCATGTTGTTGCCAATGTGCTCCCATCAGAAAGAGATGGGCTACCCTCCGTGCGACACGCCCTAGGTCGTCGGATGGACGCGATCGACGGTTCGGGGACATTCCCGCGTCTCGTCCGGGACCGCGCCTGTGCGTCCCGGGACCGGAGGCGCGACCCAAGGCCAGGAATGCCCCGGACCGTCGATCGCGCCCGGGCCACCGCACCATAGCCCATCTCCATCAGAAATTCAGAATATGGGATGGGCTCAGCAGGCCAAGCATGCATTTGCAGCCTTTCAGTGCCCCTATCAATTTGCAAATGGAACCAGTGCTGTCAAAAAAAAGCTCAAGGCTCACGATCTACTTAACGAGCTGAGCCCGAGCCCAATCCAAGCTCGCGAGCATTGTTGAGCTAAGCTCGAGCTTCTCACAAGCCTAACCGTATGCGTGGTTTTTATCATTTATTTGATAAGCTAGTAGATTAATTAAATATAAATTAGTATACATATGTGTGCTGGCATCATATAGTAAACTTAAGTCCTTCTAATCTTTTTCTTTATGATTAACTTAATATGATCAAGAAATTTATATACACGTTTTTATCAAGAAATTACTATTGCAGTGTTTATGTTAAATTACTATCGCTATTGTTTTTTATCAAGAAATTATCATCATAATATCTATTATCATGTACTCAAGCCAAGCTTACAAATCTAATCAAGCTTAAGCCGAGCCTGAGCCTGCATAAAATCTTGAAGGTGGAATAGGCTCAATCTCGGCTTGAGCTTGGTCAAGCTTGAGCCTAGGCAGCCTGGCCTGCTCTAGCTCAGCTCATTGATAACCCTAAATGGGATTATAGTGCTCCAATGTACAATGCTCTATGGGCCTACATGTCTAGGTTTGCCTTATAAATCACAGCTAATTTTGAATTTTAGAACTTAGTTCAGTTAATTTAGGTTTTTTCGTCGCTTTTGTCACTCTTGGCTTTCGAACCGTTAACGGTAGAAATATGAGAGTCTTACCCCAAAAACTAAAATTATCTTTCATTACTTTCGGCATGTGTCTTCAGTTTGTAAGCCTTGGCCCAAAAAATACCTTTCAAGCAGGTATTTGTGTTGTGTTATTTGAATTAAAAATTAAGGGAACACAATCATACAGCAGAGATTGCAGTACAAACTTCAGAAACCCTAATCCGATATCATATTAGGATTGAACCCAAAAGGCACACTTCCTCCTTCTAGAGATCCTTCACGAGTATAAGTAAAACACAAATTTGATACTCATTATTACTATTCCTTCTATTTTATATTATAAGACATTTTAATTTTTTTAAGTTAAATTTTTTTTAAATTTGACTAAATTTATAGAAAAATATAGCAACATCTATAATACCAAATTAGTTTCACTAGTGTTGGAAATATTGCTACGTTTTTTTATAAACTTGTTCAAACTTAAAAAAATCTAATTAAGAAAAAAATCAAAACGTCTTATAATAAAACAGAGATAATGCTAAACAGACAGAACCAAAACAAATTGTTGCACTGTTCCTTCCTTCCTCCCTCCAACTGAAACCAAGAAAGCAAAAGGTAGAGCCAAACAGCTGTAGCTGCAGAGGGCGGGGTGAAAGAAAAGGCATGCAGGCATGCAGCTGAAGTAGATGAGACGAGATGAAATTATCACCAAAGCGAGAGCTTCGTCAGACAAGCAGGCCAAAAACCATTATGGCGCCCTTGGTCTGAATATCTGTCTTTGCGAGCAATGCAAAACTTTGCCATCCTGTGCTCTCTTCCATTCCATTCCATATCATGGTTTTCAGAAGGGGAGGAGAGGAGAGGAGGGAGCTCATCCATGGCTTGCTGCTGCTGCAGTTCCAGCGCATGCATGTGTGTCAGTGCATGCTGTGATAGAAATTTTTAGTGGTTGCTGGCAAGGCAAGCCATCAGAATATCAGATCACAGTGAGTCCCATGTTCTTGGCATCAGAACACCATCAGCTGCTCTGTAATTTCATAGTGTGCCTTTCTCTGTCTGTTTTGGAGTACTTTTGGGCTGGATGGTGATAGGGAAAAATCAGGCAGGCAGGACGGTATAGCTATCAAGAAATCATCTAGGGTAAAAAGAAAATCACTTGCATGATGTTCTCCACAGGGTGGTACACATGCAAGTTTATGAATATGTTCCACTCTATTCCTTTTGAAAGAAATAAATACTCCTATATTACTCTACCCGTGTACCAAACTACTCCTTTATGTTACAAAAACATTTTGTTTTTGGAAATCGACAGGAGTCTTTGAAATGCAACTTGGACCACTGATTTTTATTGCAATACATTTGTAAAATTCAACAATGTTATAGCTGATGATAATAATATGTGATTATTTATCCCAGACAGATCTACACACATAATTTTCATGCATCCAAACTATTCTTTTTTAAATAAATAAATAATATATATATTTATATATATAGATATATTCTATTCTACCAAACTGATAGTGTAACTTTCTTGCTCCAGTCCAGAGAGCATTAGGTGAGTCACCTTGCATGTGTGATATGAAGGTTGCAACCTCCAATGAGAAGGGGTCTTTAAAACAGCTTTTAAGTGAGAGGCATATTAATTACTGTGTGGATGCAGTAAGCAGAGAGCAGAAAAATAATTTCCCTGATCAGGTGTGCATTGATGTTGGACAGTGACAATTTGGGAGTAAGATTGTTACAGAGTGGTAACTCCATGCGAGCAATGCAGTAAATGAGCAAAGTGTGTTGTTGCCTTGCTTGCTGTACCTGTTTCTGAATGATGAAAGTTATCCCTTCGAATTTGAAGGGATTAAAATTCTGCCCTTCCAAATAAATCTATATTTTGTTCATCGAGTTTATGCATGCTTCGATCATTAATTTAGCCGCAAAACATTGCAAATTTCAAGTATATCAATAATATATCACTTCAAACTATGCTCAAAGAGACCAAAAGGGTAAGAAACTCAGAAAATCTAGGCTGAAAACAACAGTCAAAACAGAAAAGGAGTAAACAATAATTCCAACATATTCTTAGGGCCCAAACGCAAGATCAGTAATACACCACAGAGTGCATCATAATACCGAACAACAGTAAAGACGAAGAATGATCAGTACTAGTACATAGTGCTACGTAGTACTACTCAATCCTTGAATCTCATTGGAAGGAAGAGAACATGCGTATATGCTGTATAAGTTGTAACTTGTTTTTGCAGAAAACACCCTAGGATATCTGTATTTGACCAATAGCCCTTCAGCCAATGTGTTAAGAACCATTTTTTCAGGGCCACAGATGAAAGCAATGTGGACCTCGGTCCTAGTGCCCAGGACGAGGGTAGCAGGAAAAACCACCCACAGATATGGCAATGAAATGCACTGCTTCTCTAAAAATACGTTTTTTTAAAACTTTTTTCTACTATATTGATTGGACCATCTATTCTAAACTATTTATAAATTTTTTTTAAAATATTAATTTATCGTATTAATAAAAAATCCACATGAACAATATAAGAGAAAAGCTATCTCAAACACAGTCTAAATCTAATTAGTAATATATATTTAGAACATTAAGATATTTTTTATTTTTTAATTATAACATGTACAATAACAATTAATAACTAGAGTATAAAACTGCCAACCAGACCAATCAACTTATGTGGATAAGAGGCACAGTGAGCCAAGACAACCACCGATGTTAAACTTAACATTAACATTGATTCTTACCATAAGATAAAAAGAAACATTTACTACATGAGGCTAGGAAAAGGAAGAAGAAATAATAAAAAATATTATAGTTGATTAATGGATACAACATTTATTGTCTCAATACATGCAAACAAATAATCTCTGGATAGCATATATTAGGTATATGCTCGACTATTATACTTGCACCTTATCAAATAAATACTGCCCTTATAAAAATAAATTACTTATTTTTCCTACGCATCATAAATAAAGCTCACTAAAGTTATTTGAACTAATCTCTTAATTCTTAGTTAAAATAATTTATATTTAAAATAAGAGTGAGAACACCTTAGGGCCCGTTTGGGAGGGTTCCAGCTTGAGCTACTTCCTTGATTTTTATTATCATGCTTTGTAAATTACTAAACGGTGTGTTATTTATAATATCTTTCTATATAGAAGTTTTTTTAAAAAATCAAATAAATCTATTTTTTAAGTTTGTAATAATTAATGCTTAATTAATTATAAGCTAATGACTTATCTCGTTTTACGTGTTGTAAATAAGCCCAGCTTATAAGATAGTGTTCTTATGAGCTTATTGTCTCGTTTTCCATAAGCAAGTTTCTCAAAACGTTAAATAAAAAATTTTTTACAAAAATTTCTATGTAGAAATTTCTTTAAAAAATAAATAAATAATTTTTAAAAAAATTTATAATAACTAATACTTAATTAATTATATGCTAATGATATTTCTAATTTTGCGTATGCTTATAAGGCATGAGCATAAGGAGATGCGAACGCTGCAAGCCTATTCGAACGCTGGAGGAGGCCATCGAATTGCATTTAAGAGAAGAGTAGTAGATAGAAGAGACAGAGGGCGTGATAAGAAGATTTTATAACGAGAGGCTTATAGAGCTGTGGCCTACTACTGTGCTGCCATAGCTATCAACCTCAAAAAAAAAAAAAAAGAACTGGAGGCCCCAAGCTGTAAAACAGTACTAGTACATCATGCAGGAAGAATCCAAATCCACCCAGCTGGCTGGGCGGCCTGCCTGTGCCAGTGGCAGGCAGATGGGAACCTGCATTCTGAAATTTTAAGAGCATGCCAACAAAAATAGATAGAGAGTAGCTTCGCCTGGTTTAGATCGGATTATTGTTGTAGATTATCTATTTGATTATAATAATAAATTATATATTTTAAGAAATAAATTTAATAAATAATTTAAAATAAGTGGTCTAAGAATGCAATAGAAAAACGTTTTTTCAAAAAAAACATATTTCTCGAAGCACGAAGCAAATAATCTGTTTTAATAATCTAGTAAATAAACTAAAAAGATCATGGCCTATACTAGTGGCTTCTAATCTACTTACAGTTCTCTTAGTATACTTGATAGAGTAAAATGGGAACAAAAATTATGTACTTCCAATACTTGGGCAGTTTGGTTTTATGCTCCATAATACCACGCCCTACCTTAGATATGTCATAAGTTCTTACATAGCTCTGCATCCGTATGTCAAAGATCCCTTTTTATGTGTAAGTTTGTCTTAGATGTAGCCAGTGTTTTGTTAGTCATACTTACTGTGGCAAGTCATAAGTTGCGGAAGTCGTGGTTTGGCAAATTTAGCCATCGTTTAAACACTCATTAACTTTTACGGGATTCTATAGATAAACCATAAAATCTAATACTTCTTCTGGCCACAAATATAAAGGATTTGGACTCTTTTATCCGTATTATTTAAGGGGTGGGTCAGGAGTGGTAGGATGGTTTGGGGCAAGTTGAGAAGAAATTTGAACAAATTATGATTAATGGGACAACTAGTAATTTAAAAATTCTTATATTTGTGGATAAATGAAAATGGTTAAAATCTTTTATATTTATAGATGAGGTGAGTACATGACATCGTCCAACCATGAACTAATAATACAAACAATTTACTTTTTAATATCGATATAAATTTAGATTTGTTCTTAATGTCTGAACTTTTAAAATTAATAAATTGCCTAAAATTATGATTTTTTTTCTCAATTGCACAAATACTCTCTTTAGTCATAAATATCTGATGTTTAGCATAAGATTTTGTCAAACTTTTAGAAGTCTATCCATCAATAATTTCTCAAGTGTTTGGTTTAAAAACAAAATAGATGGTATACATACATAGATTTTTCTACCATCGTAATACCATAAACTTATTAGCTATATTTTATAAACTTATTTTAATAAAAATTGAAGGTTGAATTTTAAAATTTTGACCGAATCTTGCCCTAAACTTTCAAATATTAATGGTCTCATAAAATGATTTTACTTAATTGTAAGCATTACTAATTTTTATGTGGGCTAATTATAGTTTATTTCCCTTGTCATTGCAGATGGGAATTTTAATAAGTGGTTTTGGATGGACAGGCCGTTGACGTTGCAATCTTGTTCATGTTTTATTTAGTTAGCAACAATATCTCTTTTTTTTTGGGGTGGGGGGGGGGGGGGGGGGGGGTGGGGGGGGGGGGGGGGGGGGGAGGGCAAGTAAACTCTATATTAAAATTATGTTACTAATACTCAATATCACAAGTGAGATTTCGTTTACTAGTTCTCCAAAATAATTTACTAATATTCAAAATTCAAAATAATTTGTGCCATGGACCATATCACGTCCCAAAAACCACGGTATTGATAGCTCGGGTTGAATAATGGTTTTTCTGAAAAAGATTGAATAGCTTTTGTTATGAAGTTCATGGTTGCTTTCTAGATTGCATGAAAGTTTAGGTTTGTAAAATGGACATTTTTTTCTCGTAAGGAATAAGCAATTCCAACCTCTCTTATGTGATTTTGGGCTGTTTTGGATTGATACCAAAACAATTGAAGCATCTAAGGCCCCACATTGTGTTTTAGTAATTAATGATAACTACCATTGTGGACTAACTATTTTATATAATAGAAACAATTTGAGTTAAGTCCAAGTTATGGAGATGCCAAGGACGGATGACCATGGATTACAATTTGATGGTGCAAAGCTAACATTCATCGAAGGTTATGTAATTGGCCTACTTTCATCGATCAAGGTGTTGGGATGCCATCAATTAGTCTAGGGCTTGTTTTTTTAGCTTTGTCGCACTATCAAGAGGGGGTGGTAACCTTAGCTAGAGATGATCTTGTGACATATTTGTTCATTGCATGGGTGTGCATTTGCTTTTGGTCCAAGATGGAGTTGTCTTTTGTTCCTGGGCAATCTAACTGTGGACCTTTAGCTGGTCTAACTGGAAGGTGACCGCCGGTCTGACTGTGGGTGTGTCGACGGTCAGACCAGGTAGTTGGTACTCGGTGTGTTGTTTTTGTCTAAGTCCCCAAGCAACGGTTTGACCGCTTGATGAGTGGCGGTCTAACCGGTGGTGGTTTGACCGACAGCGGTCTAACCAGGCCGAGCTCGGTCTGGCCAAGGTGATACATAGCTAAAGGAGAGGTGTTGGCTTGGCAATATAGAGCCACTAGAGCCGATACCAATCAGACTGAGCCGATGGCAGTCTGACCAGAACCGAGGCCGATCTAATCGGGCTTCCTATGGAGGTCAAACCGATAGTATGTGATATGACCACTAACGGCTAGTTTTCTAGCTGTTGTACTAGAGGCTGTTTGACCGGCCGTCCCATGACGGTTTGACCGGAAGTGCACACTAAGTTGGGATTTCATCCCGAAGGGCTAGTTTGAAGGGTGTGGGGTATTTATAACCCCTCCCCTGCACCAAGGTGGTTCTCTTGGCACCTTGTAGAATTCACTTGAGCCCTTGCATATACTCTTACACCATTTGAGCACTTAGCCATGTTTGTGGGTGTTTGAGAGGAGGTTGAGCCAAGACAAGTGCATTGCATCAATGCTAGAGCTACTGTGGCACTTGATCGTCCCCAAGCTTGGATCGCTACTTGTTACTCTTGGATGTTGCCACCTCCTAGATAGCTTGTGAAAGTGCATCTAGCCCCTAAGTGGGTTTTGGTGGATTAATAACAAAGCGGTTAAGAGACTAATGAGTTTATCGAGAATTGTACAGAGATTAGTCCCAGGTTGCTTGGTGTGGTGTATGGAGACCTCCAGAAAAACATGACACAAAGCGGCGAAGCGACTCGGAGTTTATTTTAAATTCTTTCGAATTTTCTTTTGAGTCGTAGGAAAGCCGTACTATCAACAGGGGTTGCAAACGGTGTTCCAAGACTACTCAAGTGCTTAAGATCCAAATTGCTAAGAGTCCATCACTTTGGCACAACACATACACTTGGGTTGGGCTAGTTTCAGTGTCAGGGTCGAAGGTTCCTACCCCTAGGGTCGGAGGCTCCGATCAACCTTCTCGGCCAGAGACTAAGTATTGGCTGGAGGTTCCTACCCCGGCAAAATCTATGAGTAACGGCTAAGTGACGTATGCCAATACCTATGAAGTCCGAACCTTGTTTCTAGCCGTTGCTTGGCTATTCCACTTCTATTCCACTATCTCCTAGCCTCTCTTAAGGTATTTTAAGCTCTCCCAACTAGTTCTAGTACCACCTTTGTGATTCTTGTGAGGATCAAGTGGGGAATTGAGTTTTCTTGAGAGAAGATTAGGAGGATCTTGTGCACTTGAGAAGGACGCGGATCAGTTGCTTGGAGTTTATTTCTCTTGGCGGGAAACCTCCTAGACGGTTAGGCATCGCCAACGAGCTTCCTCGAGTTGTGGATTGTCCCGGGAAGAGTTTGTGAAGGTTAACCTCGCCTCCGCAAGGAAAAGAGGTAAATTCTAGTGGATACCAAACTGATCTTCGTGGTCACTTGATGAGGCAAAGGGTCGATCGAGACCCGGCTTTTTGGAGCTCCTCAATGGAGATGTAGGATCTTTGTGATCTAAACTTCAGGAAAAAATTTTTGTGTCTCCATTGTGCTTGCTCGTTATTGCCTTAATTTGTCTCTACACTTGGCTGTATTTATCTCCTACCCTATTATTTGCACTACACTTGATCTCTGTCAATTTATCCATTATTGAAGTGTCTTGATAGAGTCAGAACATCAGGGTCGGAATCTCTGGCGTTCTTGGCCGGAACCTCCGGCCAGCCCGAGAGAGCCGGTCGGTGCCTCCTACCATTTTGGTTAGAGATTCCTACCAGAATTTTATTGCTTTATTTTGAGAAATTTTTTTCAGGAACACCTATTCACCCCCTCTAGGCGACATCAATGGCTTTCAATTGGTATCAGAGCCTAAACTTCTAAGAAGCTTAACCGCTTGGAGTTGATCCGGGGATGTCAACCGAGAAGGTGGTTGATTCTACCAGAGTTCAAGAAGACAGAGATGGCTTGACTAGCAAGTCGGGTGGAAGGAGGAGAGCTGCTTTTGACCTTGATTACAACAAGTTTATCCCTCCCCCCAGCAATTCGTCTCCGTGCCTTCCGGACGCGCTCCTCATTTTGATGGGACCTTCTATAGCGCGTGGAAGCGCAAGATGAAATTGCATCTAATCTCGTTGAATCCAAGTGTTTGGAAGATTGTGTGCACTGGTGTGACAGATGCTCTAGTGGAAGGAGAGCAACCTACACCTGTTCAAGAGGCTCTTATCCACCGCAATGCTCAAGCCCCAAGTATCATCCTCAACTCCTTGAGCCCTAAGGAATTCAACAAGGTGGACCAACTTGATGAGGCCAAGGAGATTTAGGATACGCTTCAATTGGCGCATGAAGGATCCCCGGCATGCGAGAGTCCAAGATCGAGTTGCTTGACAGGCAACTTGGACGGTTCGTGATGGAAAACGACGAGACGCCGCAAGAGATGTACGATCGCATGATGGTCATTGTCAACAAGATCCATAGTCTTGGTGGTGAAGACATGACCGATCATGTGGTTGTCAAGAGGCTTCTTCGCGCGATCGCCCCAAGAAATCCCACCTTGGTGACCCTCATCCAGGAGATGAAGAACTTCAAGAGACTCACCCCAAATGACGTTCTCTCGAGGATCATCTCACATGAGCTACTAGAAGAGAAAGCCAAGGAGGTCAAGCAACTTGCTAAGAACGCCGCAATCGTCAAGAACAAAGAAATTGCCTTGAAGGCCAAGAAGGAGCAAGCCTCAAGCGACTCCGAGAGTGAAGATGAAGATTTCGCTCTTGTTGTGAGAAAGTTCAAGCACTTTCTTCGTCAAGGCGGTTTCGGCAAAAACAAGAAGGAAGATGACAAAGGAAGGAGGCAATCCAAGCGGGCGTGCTACGAATGCAAGGAGTATGGCCATTTCATTGCCGATTGCCCCAAGCACAAGGGCGGCAAGTCCAAGGTGGTCAAGAAAAAGACTGAGCGTGCTCACATTGGAGATGAGTGGTTCTCCAATGATGAGGACGACGACAAGAAAGAAGACGATGAAAGAGGGGTTGCCACAATTGCTATCAAGTCTTCGTCGCCGTTCGAGGAACGCCTCTTCGATAACTTGAGCGACGACGACCATTATGAGCCCACTTGCCTCATGGCACAAGGGCGAAAGGTAACCTCACTATCCAAATCTCCTCAAATTTATGACGATGATCTTAGTGATGATGAAAATGAGGATGATATGGATGAGATGCTCAAGGGCTTTAGCAAGTCGGTCATGTTACAATTGGCAAAGCTTATGAAGGCATTGGAGGGTAAAGAAAAGTCACTCGAAAAGCAAGAGGACTTACTTATTTTTGAGAAGGAGAGAAATCTTACCCTAGAGGAGAACTTGGCTAAGGAGAAGGAGAGGAAGAGGGTTGAGGAATTGACCAAATAGCTCTTTTTGATCAATAACTCAATGGCTAACCTAAAGAGTGTGAATGAAACACTTTAAGAAAATTTTGTGAAATTGGACCAAAATCACAAGGCTCTTGAAATGCAATTTGACACTCTTTGGAATAGCACATTTACCTCCAATGAGGCCGCTAAGACCTCCAATGCCTCCACAAGCAACGGTTGTGCTAAATGCTATAAATATGATTTAGATGCATATGTTACTAACCTTAAAGCTTTGAAGGCACTCAAAAAGGAGAATGAGCGATTAGGTACATTGGTGAAGTTTGGATATTTGAAAACATACGAATCCAAAAATGCCCTCTACAAAACCCTCACTACCCACACTAACAGGAACGACCATGGTTTTGACTTCTCTCCTCATGAAAACAGGCCATCCAGAAGGACCATGGTGAATGGAAAACAATACCTAAAGTTCGTAAAAGAAGGCAGTTTATCGCAAACCGAGGAGGTAAAAAGTTCCTTGGTTAGCCTGGGGCCGGAAGCTCTGACCATATAGGCTAGAGGTTCCGATCCGGTCTCTCGGCCTGGCCGCTAAGACCTCCAATGCCTCCACAAGCAACTGTTGTGCTAATTGCTATAAATATGATTTGGATGCATATGTTACTAACCCTAAAGCTTTGGAGGCACTCAAAAAGGAGAATGAGCGATTGGGTATATTGGTGAAGTTTGGATATTTAAAAACATACCAATCCAAGAATGTCCTCTACAAAACCCTCACTACCCACTTTAACAGGAATGGCCATGGTCTTGACTTCTCTCCTCATGAAAACAGGCCATCAAAAAGGACCGTGGTGAATGGAAAACAATGCCTAAAGTTCGTAAAAGAAGGCAGTTTATCGCAAACCGAGGAGGTAAAAAGTTCCTTGGTTAGCCTGGGGGTCGGAAGCTCTAACCATATAGGCCAAAGGTTCCGATCCGGTCTCTCGGCCTGGCCGAGAAGGCCGGTCGGAGGTTCCGACCAGCTCTTCTAGGCAGACAGAGAGGGCTGGTAGGAGGCTCCGACCAAAATGGTAGGAGATTCCGACCAGCCAACCTAGACAGACAGAAAGGGCTGGTACGAGGTTTCGGTCCAAATGGTAAGAGGTTGTTAGTGATATGCCCTAGAGGCAACATGGAGATGCTATATATATCACATGCTATGTTTATAATGTATTGATTTGTTTCTTAAAATAGACATTATCATTGTTGATCAATGAGTATGTGACTTATTCATGAGACTCTTAATGTCAAATATTGCTATTTCTAAATGATCCCTGATCATATATCATATGAGGAACAAATATAATTCTAACATCAGCATATGTATTGATTGATGATCATGTCTCATGGATCATGGTATGGAGATACCAAATTGATAATATGGACATATGTTAGTGAACATATGTTGGATAGACCCGCCATGAGATACTGCTGAGATTTCATGTGCCATCAGTTAGTCTCAAGTAGTGTTTATATAGAGTCCTTAGACTTGAGATCATCATGGTTCCCAACATACGTAGTAGCTTATTTTGGGACTACTAAACACTACTCCGTAACTGAGTAGTCATAAAAGTAGTCTTCGGGTTTGCCATGAAACATGTAGTGGGATGTGAATTGTCAAGATAGAATTTGCCCCTCCTTACGGGCAAGATATCTCTGAGCCTCTCGATGTAATAGATTATGGAAGTACATGGCCATGCTAGTGTGATTGAGGTGTCAATCACAAGTTTGTAATCCATCATAGGATCGAGAGAGTGATTGAGCTATTAAGAAGATGACACAAGTCTCGCCTTGAGCTCAATCGATATCGTGAGGCAAAGGGATTGGTATATGAGGATATTACAAGTTCAACCGATATGATCTTTACGTATATTTTGGGGGTTAATATGCCTTGCTAGAGGCCGCTATTAACAGGGTGACTAGAAAGGCGTTTCCGGGTCGCGACAAAATATACGTGAACCTACAAGGTTGCACGCTTAAAGGGTTGGAACACTTATTCGAATGTGATTCGAATATGGACTCGATTCGGATAGAGATCCGAGTAGACTCTTACTGGGCCTCGGTCCACGAGACCCGAGTGAGGAGGTCTATATATAGGGAGGCGAGGGGCCGAAGAGATTCACGTTTTTCTATTGACCTCGAGCTAAACCCTAGCCGCCACCTCCCGAGCCAAACCTTAGCTGCTCACGAGTGCTAGTACACTCGCAATCGGCGTTCCAGCCCCGGACGTGTGGATACCGGTGGAGGCGCTGCTCGTTGCGGCGTTGATCGGCATCGACGCTGATTAGATCTGTGGAGATCGACTACTTCCACTACTACCTCGACGCGCGCGTGGTTGGACCGGCTTCTCCAACCCTTCTTCCGCTGCACTGCACGTCTAGTGGTAACGATTCATGATCCCTCTCTTGCATGATGTCCTGGTGTGCGCGGTAGAAAAATTTTGTTTTCTGCTATCGTAGCCTGCGCGTACTCCTTCAGTTTTGACCGGAAAAACTATACTATGAGTCATATGAGATCACAAAGGATCACTGTGGTAAACTGATTGCTCATTTCATTGGTGATTGCTATGAGGAGGACATGGCTTGTGTGTGGGTGCCCAAGGCGCTTGTGACTAATGCTCAAGGATCCAAACTTAGACAAGTTTGGGTATCTAAATCCCAAGCTTGATTCTTTTTGTAGGCATACTCCTCTGGCGGATTGAGTTGGGTTGTTGACAGCGGATGCACCAACCACATGACAGGAGAGAGGAGTATGTTTGCAACTCTTGACGAGAATAGACGAGATCATGACAATATTTGTTGGGTTATGCGGAAGCTACGCTAGCCAGAAAACAAAATTTTCGACCCCATAAACCAGGAACTACTGCTAGTTATAGATCACGGGATTACCACTAGACGCGCAGGTGCAGCGGAAGCAACTCGATGTAGTCGCACGCGTCGCAGCAGTGCCGTGCAGTTGCGAGGTCGTCCGTCCGTCCGTCCCTCTCGGGCGGTTCGTCCTTGTGCTTCAGATGCAGCACCTCCGAGGTATCCACACGTACGGGGAGGAAGCGTCACGCCTCCGGACTGCTAGGTCCGCGAGGTGCAACAGGGCGCGGGCGTGGGAGCGGCGGCGGCTGCCAAATGGCGTGGATTAACCTAGCCCCGTCGCCCACCCCTTGTATTTGTAGGCGTCCTAATGAACTCCCGAGTTGGAGGCCCATTAGTGACCCTAAACCTTGTCTAATTCGGGTTCACGTACGCATAGACATGGCCCGAGTACTCCTACTCGACCAATAGTTGATAGCGGCCTCTAGCAAGGCGTGTCAACTCCTACGCATACGCAAAGATCATATCAGACGAACCACCACAAACCACATACTTGTTATTCCCTTGCCTCACGATATTTGGATCAACTCTTAGGTTAACACTTAACCCAAGCACGGCCATGCATTTCTTGATCTAATCATTAGAGTGATCCAGTGATATCTCTCTCACATAGAGAGGAGCAAATTCCTTCTTGATTGTTTATGTCTCACAGCATGTTTCCCGACAAACCCGAAAACCACCTTTATAACTACCCTGTTACGGAGTAGCGTTTGATAGTCCCTGAGTAGGTCGTTTCACATCTTGAATACATACAACAATCTCAGGTCTAAGGACATAACGTACATGATGTGAATAGAGATAATTACAATTTCTCATGTTGGGTTAGTCCAGCTCCATGTCACACATGTGCCCACATTATTAGTTTGACATCTCCATGTCTATGACTTGTGAAACATAGTCATCAACTAATACATGTGCTGATCTAATATTCATGTGTGTCCTCACACAAACTCCGATCAGGGACAACTTTAGAATAACCATACAAGTAAAAGAGTTTCACAAACAATTCACATAATTGCCAATCGATACAAGTTGTCTTTAATGGATATTCAATGAACTCATAATATATCATGGATACAATCACAATATCATCATCTCTATGATTACCTCTAGGGCATATTCCCAACAGTCTCCCACTTGCACTAGAGTTAATCTCTCAGATATCTAATACCCATAGACCTCACGTGCGCCTTATGCTTAGGCTGTGGAAGAGCCTTTGTCAAAGGATCTGCAATATTCAAATCCGTGTGCATCTTGCACATCTTGATCTCACCTCGTCCAACGAATTCTCGAATGAGATGAAATTTCCGCTGTACATGTTTGTTCTTTTGGTGATTCCTTGGCTCCTTAGCCTGCGCTATTGCCCCATTGTTGTCACAATGTAGATTCATGGGGCTGGACGCATTTGGAAATACACCAAGTTCAATGAGGAACCTCCTCATCCAAATACCTTCCTTTGTAGCTCCAGAAGCTGCAATGTACTCGGCTTCTGCTGTAGAATCGGTCACCGTTTCCTGCTTGGAACTTTTCCAACTTACAGCACCACCATTTATTGTGAACACAAAACCTGATTGAGACTGTGAATCATCCGTGTCAGTTTGGAAGCTGGCACCGGTGTAACCATTTACAACGAGCTCCTCCTCACCTCCATAGATTAGGAACACATCCTTAGTCCTTCTTAAGTACTTAAGAATGTTTTTAACAAGTGTCCAGTGACTCTCACCAGGGTTGGCTTGGTACCTGCTCGCAACACTTAGAGCATATGAGACGTCTGGGCGAGTACATATCATGGAGTACATGATGGAACCAACTGCCGAAGCATATGGAACCTTGCTCATGCGCTTTCGCTCATCAGCTGTCGAAGGACACTGTTTCTCGCTAAAACGCATGCCATGTGACATAGGCAAGAACCCTTTCTTGGACTGTTCCATGTTGAACCGTTTCAACACCTTGTCAATGTACGTATCTTGGCTTAATCCTATAAGCCTCTTAGATCTATCTCTATAGATCCTTATGCCCAGAATATATGTCGCTTCTCCTAAATCCTTCATAGAAAAACTATTATTCAGTGAAGTTGGGAACCCATATCCCATAAAGAACGTCATAACTACCTAAAAGCCGTTGGAACAACTTCACATAGATCTCTTCGGTCCCGTGGCCTACCTAAGCATCAGAGGTAACAAATATGGGCTCGTAATTGTTGATGACTTTTCTCGCTTCACTTGGGTGTTCTTTTTACAAGATAAGAGTGAAACCCAAGGAATTTTCAAGAAATTTGCAAAGCGAGCCCAAAATGAGTTTGAGCTCAAGATCAAAAAAGTTAGGAGTGACAATAGGGGGAGTTCAAGAATATTCAAGTAGAGGAATTCCTTGTTGACGAGGGGATTAAGCACGAGTTCTCCGTTCAATATGATCCACCTCAAAATGGAGTGATGGAGAGGAAGAACCGATCTCTTGTTAAGATGGCAAGGATTATGCTAGATAAATACAAGACTCCGGACATCTTTTGGGCGGAGGCGGTGAACACCGCGTGTCATGCGCTAAATCACCTCTACCTCCACAAACTTCTCAAAAAGACGGCATATGAACTCCTCACCGGTAACAAACTCAATGTCTTCTACTTTCGTGTCTTTGGTTGTAAATGTTTCATTTTGACTAAGAGACCATGCTCATCCAAGTTTGCTCCTAAAGTGGATGAAAGATTCTTACCTGGATACGAGTCAAATACTCATGCATATTGTGTTTTCAACAAAGTCTCCAGAATTGTTGAAACCACGAGAGATGTGACGTTTAATGAAACAAATGGCTCCCAAGTGGAGCAAGTTGAGAAGGCAATTGGAGAGGTGAGGCCGCTAGAAGAGTTGGAGGAGCAAAGAGGCACCGAACAAGCTCCTTCCACTCAAGCGGCGTCTCCAAGCACAATAGTTGATCAAGAGGATGATCTAGTACGAGTGGATGGGATCGATGTCGAGGGAACTAGTGAGCCAAGAAACACCGTGCGAGCTCAAGTCCTCTCGGTGCACCATCCAAAAATTCACCACACCGTGCAAAGAGATCATCCCGTCGACAACATTCTTGATGATATCTAAAAAAGAGGTAACCACTCGCTCTCGGGTCGCTAACTTTCGTGAGAATTACTCTTTTGTCTTGTCTTTGGAGCCAATTAGGGTGGAGGATGCACTTGATGATCTAGATTGGGTGATGGCCATGCAAGAGGAGTTGAACAACTTTACCCGCAATCAAGTGTGGTCATTAGAGGAGAGACCCAAGCAAAACGCCATCGGCACCAAGTGGGTGTTCCGCAACAAGCAAGGCGAGAATGGAGTGGTTACTCGCAACAAAGCACGGTTTGTGGCTCAAGGGTTCACTCAAGTCGAGGGCCTCAACTTTGGTAAAACCTTTGCGCCGGTTGCTCGCCTTAAGTCCATTCGAATTTTGTTAGCTTATGCCGCTAACCATGATTTCAAGCTTTATCAAATCGACGTTAAAAATGTTTTTCTCAATGGACCAATCTCCGAGTTGGTGTATGTGGAGCAACCGTCCGGGTTTGAAGATCCCAAACATCTAAATCATGTCTACAAGCTTCACAAGGCGCTCTACGGACTCAAGCAAGCCCCTAGAATTTAGTATGAATGCCTTTGTGACGTTCTACTAAAAAATAGCTTTGAAATAGACAAAGCCGACACTACTCTCTTCACTAAGAAATTCAAGAATGATCTATTTATGTGCCAAATTTATGTCGATGACATAATCTTTAGCTCTACTAATCTCTCTTTTAGTGAAGCATTTAGCAAGATCATGTTTAGGAAGTTCGAGATGTCGATGATGGGGGAGCTCACTTTCTTCCTCAGGCTTTAAGTCAAGCAACAAAAGGATGGAACCTTCATCTCGCAATCGAAGTATCTCAAGAACATTCTCAAGAAGTTAGAGATGGAGGGAGCCAAGCCCATTAAGACTCTAATGCCAACAAATGAGCATCTCGACCTAGACGACAACGGCAAACTGGTGGATCAAAAGGTATATCGCTCCATGATTGGATCTCTTTTTTACCTTTATGCATCTAGACCGGATATTGTACTTAATGTGTCCATGTGCACTCGCTTTCAAGCGGCGCCTAAAGAATGTCATCTTGTTGCCGTTAAGAGAATTCTAAGATATTTGGTGCACACTCCTAATTTCGGTCTTTGGTACCCTAAGAGTTATGATTTTGAGCTAATTGGATATTCCGATTTCGATTATGCCGGGTGTAAGGTTGACCGCAAGAGCATAACGGGGACTTGTCAATTCATTAGACGGTCTCTAGTTTCTTGGGCCTCTAATAAGCAAAACTCCATTGCCCTATCCACCGCTGAGGCGGAGTACATAGCCGCCGGCTCGTGTTGTGCTCAACTCCTTTGGATGAAATAAATTCTTCAAGATTATGGCTACACAATGACCAAAATCCCACTCCTTTGTGACAATGAGAGTGCCATCAAAAATGCCAATAATCCCGTCCAACACTCAAGAACCAAATACATTGACATAAGACACCACTTTTTGAGAGACCACGAAGCTAAAGGAGATATCGCCATTATCCATGTGAGAACCGAACACTAACTTGTCGATATCTTCACCAAGCTCTTAGATGAGAAAATATTTTAGCTTAGGAGTGAGCTCAATATCTTAGATTCTCGAAACATTGCATGACTAAATGCTTGACTAATCAATAGTGAAGTATAGGTCAAAAGGATGTCAATCAAAGTGAGCTCCTGTATTTTTGAGACCTTTTCTTGTGTAGAAAATGGTCTTACCACCAGGAACAGAGCTCCAACATTCCCCCTATCCCATTAAAACTTATTTTCTCAAAATATTTATGAAAATCCTTGTGTGCTATTTTTTATTACGAAAATTTGGTTTTTTTCATTGTTGATTTACATTTGTGACCATTGTTATGTGCTGATTGATTGCTGGTCACATATGGTCAACGGAAAATCATGTCCACTTCCTTGTGCGAAATACTCTTGTTTCCCCCTTTCCAGAAAAATCTGGTCGAGTTCAGCTATAGGGCCGGAGGCTCTGACCCTTCCTCCTTGCTCAAAAACCAGGCCAGAATCTCCGGCTCCCCAGCCCGGAGGTTCCGGCCGACCGATGGTTTATTCTCTCCTATGCACGGCTGGGAGTCTTCTCTCTTCTTATTTCATCTCCTCTCAGCCTTAACTCGCCCTCATCCCCTCCTTGGGTGATTTTTTATTCCAACCGTCAAAAACCTTTGGGCATTTATGTTTCCCTCCTCTTTGGTGGTCGGAGACTCCATCTCGTCGACGTTTTTGCGATTTCTCATCTCAAGGTATTGGTTTCGATATCATTTCTTAGTTTTCCTATTTTTGACCCGATCTGTCAAAACGTGAACCTAGGACTAGTTCCCTTAGGTTTGAAACCTTCCTGCATATCCCTAGAACATCGATCTATAGTCTTGCATTAAATACATTGGCTAGTTTTGATGATTAAAGTTTCAGCCATGTGCCAGCCGGAGGTTTCGGTCCTTAAGGCCGGAGGCTCCGACCCTATGGTCGGACCCTCCGACTGGATTTTTCTGCTAGTCCCTGTAACCTTATTTCTTCTGATGAAACCTTGACCTCAGTTCTTTCCTTGATTCCTGGTTGTATTTCAGTGTCAATGGCTCATGAGAAACGTCAAAAGGCAAGACAAGATATTTCCACCTTCGGTACCCAAAGTGATCAGGAGTCATCTCCTAGGAAAGCTGACAAAGGAAAGGGACCGGCTCGTGCTAGCAGTAGCAAGAGGGCAGGCGGAGGCAAGAGGGCCGTGACACAGCCTCCCTCTACTCGACAGACTTGCAGCTCTGCCTTAGTGATCAGGGATCCCAATGCATCACTGCCACCAAGGCGTGGTGGATCTCGCCGTGGTGGTGCTCGCAGTACTAGCAGTGGCACTTTTGATGACCCAATCTGAGTGATCAAGCACAGGGCAGTCACCACTACTCCCTTTGGCCACATTGTAAGGTAACATTTTGATTATCTGCATGATGTGGCAAGAGGAGGCTGAGACAGGAAGCAGAACCCAGATTCTCTCCTTCAGGAGTTGTCAGACCCCCATTTTGTCACTGCTGTCCAGGTGGATTGGTACAACTCAGTCTTCATGAGTCGACCCATGCTGGTCATCAAGATAAAGTATATTAACTTGGAGTACATGCAGCGCCAAAAGGGGCGGATCTTCAAGGATGTGATTAAGCTTTGCCTGGACAAAGACATTAGAGAATCATGGGCTTACAGTTATGTCTGGAGTGAGGAGGGTGATCGTCAGTTCTACGCGACCGTGTTCTTTGAGAGAGAGTCCACAGCATGAGCTTCAGATGAGATGCGGACTCAGGGAGTGGAGTACACTATCACATGTCTCAGTTCGTGTCATTTTGGGTTGGACCTTGAATGATCACTCAAACAGGCCGAACCTGCACAGTGAGAAGACGCTGTCCATTCAGAAGATATGCTTCTAATATGCCGATGGGCACCTAGGAACTGCATGGGCACTACAAAGGGGCTTCTTCCTCCTTACAAGCTTCTGCTGAATATGATCAGGGCAACTCTCTTTCCCAAGGCTGGCGATGCCACAGCTCTCCTCGCTCGCCACTACACACTGCTTGCAAGGTTGAGGAGAAATCAGCCGCTTGTCAGTGTAATGAAGTACATCTGGTTTGAGATCTTTAACATGTGGAAGAGTTCAAAAGAGGATGTGCCTATGCTCCCTATATCATGAAAATGATTGAGGAAGTGTCCGGACTGGTGTTCGAGAAGGAGATGAAGCACAAGTCTTACCATCCACCAGCCCCTCTTGAAGTGAAGTTTCCTTCAGCTCCCTCTCGGTCTGGCTCTTCTTCACAGACTTCCGAGTCGCCTATCAAGAAGGCACTTAAGGCCATCTTCAACATCTGTACTAAGAATGCTGTGAAGATCAAGAAGATGGAGCGCCGGCAGAAGGAGATGTTGAGGGATGCCGGCAAGACAGTCTCTGATGATTCTGAGGATGAGATATTTGAGGACCCCTTTGTCGCCTACGAGTTTGCTCAGCACATCGCCAATGGCGTAGATCCTTCCACTAGACCCTTTGGAGATTCAGAGTCCGAGGCAGCTTCTGATGAAGACACAGAGGAGGACTCTTACCACGATAATGATAATGGGAAAGATGATGAGGAGAATGAGGACAGTGGTGAGGACAATGGTGATAAGGATGATGACTTTGTACCAGCTCCTCCATCGGTTCAACCTGACTTTGTGCCAGATGTTCCACCTTTCCAGCCTGGCTTTGTACCAGCAGCTCCACCTTTTCAGCCCGTCTACGACATTCCTCCTATTGTTGAGAGGGATGATGATGCCGCCAGTGGAAATACAGAGATAATTGCTCCTGATGATGAGACTGGCACTACAGGCAGTACAGCGTCCGGCGATACTGAGATCATCCTCTCCGACGACGATTGAGCCCCTTCTTCCCCTGTTTTTCCTCTCTTTTTGTTGCCTTGATGCCAAAAGGGGAGAAAATTCAGAATGAAGGGTTTCACCATTTTTGAGTACTGTTGCAGTATGGTCGGAGGTTCCGGCTCTAGCAGCCGGAAGCTCCGACCCCCTCCTCTCCTGTTTTAGGATTCCTAGATCTCCTATCGGCCCGTGGACATGTATTGACTATATGCTAGGATGTAATCACTGTTTAATTATGGTTCTAGTTTAATTTCAGTATTTACATCTATTCTTATGATGCCGTGCAATGTGATGTGATGTTATTTTTCCTTTTTTGTGTGCTTACCATATCATATGTATTTTATATACTGTTTATCATGTCACACTTTGCACCCCACGGATGAAAAGAGATGAATGAAGCTTTCCATGTTTTCTCCAATACTCAATATGCATATATACTTCACGCTCACTAATATATGTATATTTCTAGGGGAGCCAAATTCATCTCCTTTCATTCAAAATCAATTTTATATATTCATTTTGTTGTAAGCTTTAACCGTGTTGTCATCAATCACCAAAAAAGGGAGATTGAAAGTGCATCTAGCCCCTAAGTGGGTTTTGGTGAATTAGTGACAAAGCGGTTAAGGGACTAACGAGTTTATCGAGAATTGTGCAGAGATTAATCCTAGGTTGCTTGGTGTGGTGCATAGAGACCCCCACAAAAACATGACGTAAAGCGACGAAGCGACTTGGAGTTTATTTTAAATTCTTTTGAATTTTCTTTTGAGTTATAGGAAAGCCGTACTATCAAGAGGGGTTGCAAACGGTATTCCAAGACTACTCAAGTGCTTAAGATCTAAATTGCTGAGAGTCCATTACTTTAGCACAACACATATACTTGGGTTGGGCTAGTTTCAGTGTCAGGGTTAGATGTTCCTACCGCTGGGGTCGGAGGCTCCGACTAACCTTCTCGGCCAGAGACTAAGTGTTGGCCGGAGGTTCCTACCCCTGGGGTTGGAACCTCCTGACCAAAATCTATGAGTAACGGCTAAGTGACGTATGCCAATGCCTATAAAGTCCAAACCTTGTTTCTAGCCGTTGCTTGGTTATTCCACTTCTATTCCACTATCTCCTAGCCTCTCCTAAGGTCTTTTGAGCTCTCCCAACTAGTTCTAGTGCGACCTTTTTGATTCTTGTGAGGATCTAGTGAGGAATTGAGTGAGTTTTGTTGAGAGAAGACTAGGAAGATCTTGTGCACTTGAGAAGAACACGGATCAGCTGCTTAGAGCTTATTTCTCTTGGAGGGAAACCTCCTAGACGGTTAGGCGTCGCCCGCGAGCTTCCTCGAGTTGTGGGTTGTCCCGAGAAGAGTTTGTGAAGGTTAACCTCGCCTCCGTAAAGAAAAGAGATAAATTCTAGTGGATACCAAGCTGATCTTCATGGTCGCTTGGTGAGGCAAAGGGTCGATCGAGACCTGGCTCTTTGGAGCTCCTCAACGGAGACGTAGGATTTTTGTGATCTGAACTTCGGGAAAAAATCTTTGTGTCTCGGTTGTGCTTGGTCGTTATTGCCTTAATTTGTCTCTACACTTGGCTGTATTTATCTCCTACCCTATTATTTGCACTACACTTGATCTCTGTCAATTTATCCATTATTGAAGTGTCTTGGTAGAGTCAAAACATCCGGATTGGAACCTCCAGCATTCTTGGCTGGAACCTCCGGCCAGCCTGAGAGAGCTGGTCAGAGCCTCCTACCATTTTGGTCGGAGGTTTCTACCAGAATTTTACCATTGTATTTTGAGAATTTTTTTCAGAAACGCCTATTCACCCCCCCTCTAGGCGACATCAATGGGCTTTCAGCTTGGAGTAGTTGACCCGGTGACCTCTCCAAAGGAGGTTACGGAGGAGGTCCGGTGGTGATTGTGAGTAATTTGATGTTCACCATCTCTCGAGTGGAGAAAGAGTAGCTACTAGTGATCGAGGATGGGTAGACCACTTCGGAGCCAGCTTCCATCTTTCCTCTCTCTTGGCGAGGAGATTTGGAGGATTGGTGGTTTGAGTGATGAAGTTGGGCTCACCTCAATGGGTCATACGAAATCGGCGAGTTTACAAATCTCAAGTGGAAAATTCTTTGTCTCTTGTCTTCATTAAATTGTGCAATTTACATTGCTATTTACACTGTGCAATTTACTTTATTGGAGACTACTTGAACCACTATCACCCTAGGATTGCAAAACATATTTTAGTATACTTAGTCTTTGCTTCTTGAAGCAAGCATAGACTTAGATTAGATTCATTAATTACAAATTATTTTTAGAACCGTATATTCACCACTCTCTAGTCGACATCTTGATTCTACAACATGCCCTACCAATTTATTGTTAGCTTGAATAGTTATGAATGTTTGGATTGGAGCCAAATCATTGGTAATGCCAATGAGTAATTTGGCACTAATCTAGACCTTTCTTCTCCTTATCATCAAAATTTGGCTTCATATTTGTAGCAATCCAAATATGTGTAATACAACTCTACTCTGCGAAGTAATTGGTACCCGGTTTGGTTTGAAGCCAAAATAAGCCTTACCAAATTTTGGTTATAGGAGTATTTTGGTATGGACAATATTTGGGGAGGTCAAATTGTGCTTGGTTAGGGTCCAAAATTAAACTTGCCAATTTTTTTGGATCTCATCAATGGCATTACCAATATTTTTTCCATAGGTGGACCAATATTTGGATTCAAACCAAAATTTTCCTTTCTGTTGTTTGTGTGACCCAAAAATTGGTTGTGTGACCCAAAAATTGGTAAGGCCAGTTTAGGCCATGAACCAAACCGAACCGTAGTGCTAAAACTTGCCAAAAAATTTGGCACTACAAAAGTTTTAGGGCCCCTTTGAAACACAGCATCGAGAAAACGTAGAAATAGGAAAAACGTATATAGGAATGCCAGTGTAAAACAGAAGATTGCAAAATCGCATAAAAAACAGGAATGACCATTTGAATGGACCGCGGGAAAAATACATCAATTGAAAGAGAGATAAAGACTTAAAGAAAAGTTTCCATGAGGTTACACCTCATGCTAATTTTCCGCCAAAATCTCCTTATTTCGAACCATTCCATAGGAATTTAATAAGAAGCTTTCAGGCCCAATCCTATGTTTCTAAGGAATTAGAAAATTTTCCTATAGGATTGAAAACCTAGAAGTTTTCTATGGTTTTCACACAAATCAAAGGAGGCCTTAGTAGGGTATATAGAGAACCAAACCTACCCTTACTTACTCCAAGATAGTTATACCTAGCTCTTTCAGCAGTTGTTTGAGAACCAGTCATAAAGCGTGATGGTTTTAGGGAGCGTTCAGAACTGACAGTTTGGATGAAAGCTTCAACGTAAAACGAGACAAGCTATTAACACATGATTAATTAAGTTTTAATTATTAAAAACTTAAAAAATAGATTTATTTGATTTTTTAAAGCAACTTTTATATAGAAATTTTTTGCAAAAAATATACCGTTTAGCAGTTTGAAAAATATACTCACGAAAAATAAGGGGTATTTCTAATGAACCTTCAGCACCGAACGCTCCCTTATTCTAGTTATCTCCTGATAGATCTAATTGCAGAGTTACTGTGCTCTAAGCACGTACTTGTACATTCATGGATCCCAACTTTGAGACAGTGGAGCTACAACTCCACCTTCCGGTTCCACCACAACCCATGCAACAGAAGAACCCTGAAAGAAAATCGCTGCAAGAGAATCAATATATGTCGACGCACCACCATTCGCACGCATGCACTTGCAAGCCGCAGCCAGAGCCAAAGATCGAGCCAGCCCAAACTCGACGCCTCAGCTGTTAGCTCGGCTCATAGGATCACACACGCGATAGAAAATCCTATCTGAAAGACACACATAAAAGAAATATTTGTCTCGGTATTGCATATCAGCACAAGTAATCTAATTACATGCTTATATAACCATACTCATGCACTAATTAAGTAACGGCTCAACTGAACACTCGCTACGTTCCAGCCTCACGTCTCAGCCGAACACTCCGTGACTTTCCTACATACAAGCCACCACTATCTAGATGCAAAGTACCACTAACACACATATGCATGCTATAAGCTAGCTGATTCACTTCTAACGCCATGAGTCTGAGCTTCACTTACCTAACCACTCCGCCAAGCCGATGTGCGCCTAAAAGCTAGAACTTCTTGCATGCGTTCACTTACATACAAATTATGGCTTTATCTCTAATCAAACTCGCTCACTCCCATACACATGCATACGACGGAACATGATCTAATCAAACTCTAACACCAGCTAGCATAGCAGAACGGAGAGCAAAACAACGGAGGCCATCCATCAAATCAGTAGTAGTAGCTAGCTTCTGCGTCGTCCTCTCATGGCGCCATGCCATTGCCAACTACTCAGCAGAAGCATGAGCTGCTGCAGCTAGCAGAGCAGCGTGGTGTCAAATCAGACGCACGCTGATCTGTCACTCGATCAGTAGAGCTTAGCTCTAGCGCACGTGAAGGAGTACTACGTTTCCTCAGCAGCAGCAGCAGCAACGACGACAAAAATCTTCAGAGTTTAGAGAGCTAGAGACATAATAGTGAGGCCATAGCGCCCATAGGAATGTAGCAGCAGCATGCAGCTAGCTAGTATAGCATAGGAGATGTTGGTAGGCAAAGCTTATCCAGTGCAGCCATGGCAGCAGCAGAAGCCTTTTGGGACGATGAGAGAGAAGCTGGCAGGCACACTAGCTGCCCTTGCCCTTTTCTGCTTTTCTTGATGCTACAGTAACACTACATCTCAGCATGCAGTGAGTGCTGCGTGCTGTGCAACGCATTGCACTGCACAGTGCCACTGAATATGTACATGTAGGAGTACATGTACATACACCTCTTGGTTTTATTAGGTTTAGAGCTACTCCTACTGATCGATCAACTGATGCGCATGAACAGGCTATACTAGCTAGCGTGTAGAGTGGTGCTTTGTGCTGGTACATTGGGAGGTTGGATCAGAAAGGATGGTGATGATTTCTTTTTCTCGACCACATCAATTCGATTGTAAGGAAAGCTGGTCTCTTCTTGTCTGTGGCTTTGCCTTGTTCTCATCTCCCTGGCTGTTTCTGCTTCCAGGACATGAACATTGAACCATATGGTTTCCCTGACAGAAGACAGCACAGCATGGCCCTGAGGGAGAATATGAGAGAAAAATATAATACTAGACTAATATATATATATATATATATATATATATATATATATGATAAAGAAACGAATGTTTTATCAAGGACAATGGCCAGTTGTTTGGTACTCTGAATCTCTGAAGATTCAGGCATATCCTAGTTGGCCCCATAGCTAGGCTAGCTGATTTATCAGGAGAGGACTTGATTCATTGATTGGCACAATTAATATCATTGTGTTGAGGAGCTCATCATCCATCCATGCAACAATGCAACACAAAGAACCAGCTTCAAGGGAGAAGATTGGAACAAACCTAGCAAGGAATTCAGAGAACAGATACACAATGGGAACCGATCAAAGAGAGGAGCAGAGACTGCGACAGAACGAAATGGAAATTCAGAGAAATAAAATCTGTTCAACTCGTGTACGGCGTACGTGGTCCACTGCATGCGATCGATGCGAGGCAGCCCCAGCCAGCCACACTACACACACCACGCAGCTGGACAAGCAGTTATCGGTTCACGCAGTACTTCGCAGAGAAGCAGATGGACAAATCAGAACGCGGCGCCGAATTGATGGCGAATTGGCGATCGACAGAGAGCTCTGTCGCGGTGAGGTTCGATCTGGAGACTTTTTGTCCTTTCAATCCATATAGGAGGATATGACTTTATCTGTTTTTAAATATATGATATTATTGACTTTTGTACATGATGTTTTTACTATTTATCATGTTTAAAAATTTGATGTAAATACTAAAAATATCAGCCATACTTAAAGAACCTTTAATGATTAAATAAGTCATAACAAAATAAATAAATATAATAGTCGAATGTCATTTTCATTGTTGACTTCATTCGATCTTTGGCGTGTAACTTTTGACCACTAATTTTCTATGAGAATATAACGATAATATCTAACAAAACTGAAATATTGTAAAAATATTAAAAAAATCTGCCATTTGATTTTTATATTTTTTAAACTAAATATTTTGATAGCTATTGATAGTCAAAATTTTAAAAGTACGACCGAATAAAATCAACAATGTCATATAGAGGATTGTGTCGAGCTTCGTGACAGAGTGGCTCAGTTTAAGTAAGGTCATTTATCTAAATTTTTGTAGATTTCCAGATAAAAATGAACGTTTATGAGGGGGTTTTTGAAAAGTTGTGGTATTAGCTGACCACAACTGCTAGATGCACCACTCTTCATGTGTACATCGTGTCAAATCTTTGGAGTTAAAAAAGAGAGAAAACTACATGACAAGATGAGTTATGAAAAACAAAGCGGAAATTCTCATCTTTTCTCGGTTTCTCCCCCGACGCCTTGACTCCGTTCCCTATGTCAGTGCGATGCGCTATCTTGAGCAGAGTTGCGGAGGCGAGGCAGACGTGCGACGCCGCTCGGGATGAGATCGGTGTTTGTTTTTTTTTCTTTTTCTTTTTTGATTTTTATTTTCTTTTTAATCTGAAACTTTTTACAATGTTTTTTCCAAACGAGCGATACCTAGATTAGACATAATACATATGAGTACCAGATAAAAGACCCACAGGTATCATGTTTAATACTTAGTACTAGGTCTAATATTTACACGTACTATGTCCGATACCTAAATATTAATTAGGGTTTGATATGCATGGGAGTATGGGACACCATGTCTAATATCACGTAGATAATATCTCCGATACCTAAGTATCAGGTCTGATGCTCACGAGGTATATGTCTGATACCTAGATACTAGATTTGATACTTAGGTACCTTAAAATATCAGAATTATCACCGATACATGATAGATTTCACACTAGAACCTGTAAGTATCATCATTGATACATGTACTTATCAACACTAGAAATATAGGTGCATAACATTATGCGGTCAAGATCCACTTTGTGAGAGAAGGAGTGCTCCATGTGCGAAAGAAGCGCGATCAGCAGGGCCCACCATCAAACATGCAACGCGAGAAGTATCGTAACTATCCCGTTCCAGCAACGGTGTGACGTGTGCTAGTCCCCCTTAAAAAAAGTACTGTAAAACATATTAAATCATAATTGACCTATTTTATTTACTAAATTATTTCAAGATCTCCATATGTAAGGGGTGCTGCACTTGAAGGCAATAAGGATGTGTACTACCATGGGCGAACCCAACACAATGACCACCTCGTTGTGTTTGTGTTTGTACTGTATTTCGCAAAAAAAAGTTTTAATAATTGATGCATATATATAACCATTTACGTGTGCATGCATGTATGTAGCTTAAATTGAAGAAAATTCCTGGACCTGTAGCTATGTGTGTTGTTTGCTTGCTTAGGCTCTGTGACCCAGTTTGCCCCAAGCATGGTGCAGACTCGATCTACACTTGGACACTGGCACAATGGCTCTGCAGTCTGCTGCCAAAATATTAGTTTGCAATCTCGTGAGTATGATCTTTATTCTCTGAAACTAAAAAGGAATAAAAAATCCCGTACTGCGCTGCATAGCGTTGCCTGTCGATGTGTTGAAAATATATGTAATACTCGAAGAACAAATTAATCGATGTAATGAACTGGGGTATGTGAGCCATTTCACCACGGAAAGTCCACACACGCTTCAATGAAAAAAATACTAAATTGAGGATTAGAATGGAAACTTAATCCTCAAAAAACAAGAGAGAGGAAGCTTGAATGTCCTTAGTTTGTTGGGAGGAGGATTTAAACTAGAAAATGTGTTGTTTGGGCATTTCCATTGCTAGACACTACCGGCTTGTCACGGCACGGTCTGGTCTGCCTGCCTGGCTACGCACATCGGGCCATGTCCGCAGTGCGGCGCACGGGAGGGGCAGGTAGGGGAGCTGTGGCGCACGGCAAAGGGAGGCTTGGGGCTTAGGGTTTGTGCCCGGCGCGGCGGCCTCCAGCGACGGCGAGGCACGGCGGGGCAGGAAAAAGCGGTAGTGGGCTTTGCCGGCAGCGAGACCCGGCTGAGCGTTCGTCCAAGGCGGCGGCAAGGTGGTACGGCGGCAGGACTCGGCAGTGGGATTCTCGTGGCTTGGCTCAGTATGCTAGCTCGGCAGCTGGGCTGGCCTGCTACAATTGGCCCGCAGCCGAGGGAAGGGGTGTTCGGCCTGATAGGCCTGGCTACCGGCTAGGTTAGCTCCTACACTGGTCCGCTAGCTGGCCTTCCCAGTTGGGCCTGCCAAGGCTTAGGGAAAGGTTTGGGCTTACTCCAAACTACGGCCAAATTTTGAATTTGCAAATAAAATTTTTATAAAATAAAACAAGGAATTTTATAGTGTTGGTAGGGAGGTTTTTAAATACAAGTGCAAACTAATTTTTGTTTGTTTAAATAAGGAATTTTCCTTGGCCCTGGTACAGTAACACACAAGAATTTGACAAAGCCAGCATGATGCAATTTTCAAAATTTAGGTTTTTGACTAGCGCAATTTTTGTTTATTTGAATTTTTTCTTTTATTTGAGTTCCTAAACTTAAGATGTTACAACCACCATCTAGCGCCGTCGCCCTCCTGTGCCCTAGCCAAGCGCTGCCGCCACTGCTAGACGTCGCCACTGCCCGGCGCCATCCCACCCCCACCACCTCGCACCGCCGCCGCCACTCAGTTCCTCCCCGTCGAGTGCCATCGTTGAACGCCGCCACTGGTGAGCATCGCCCCCTTCCCCCTATGCCTCGTTTTTCTCCCCCTTGCTTGGCATCGTCATCGTCGTCGTCTACCTCTGAAACCGGTACCCCGATGCTCCTCTCCCATCTGTCAGGCGCCGCGTCTGTCACCGTCGGCCGTCGCCGTTCACCGCCATGCTCTCTGCCGGTTGCCCTCGCTACCGATGCCTCCCGTCACCCTTGCCTCGCCATGCTGCACCATGTCGAGCCAGCGCAGCGCCATGTTCGGGCGTAGGAGCTCGCCCCCTGTGACACCGCCATGTGGACCCCGCTGGTAGCCCCTCTCCAATGAATGATAGCTAGGCCCCACGGGCGTACCCCCTATCCGTATGATGTGTGGACCTCGTTGCACATCCATCATCCATCTCGGTCGTCTGATCGTCTAAGATTCCGTCTAAGCCATCCAATCTTCATAAAAACCATCGGATGCATCTAGGCTGTCCGATCTCCAAAACCCATCCAGGCCGTCGGATCTTCATCACCCGATCCAATGCCACGTCATCTGCCACGTTAGCCCTAAAGCCACGTCGGCATACAACTTAGCTGCCACATCAACCCCTTCACCCAAGTGTTGCAACGTGGCTATCCACGTCAGCCATCCCACCACTCCTCTCTCTTCTCTTGGTCCATGGACCTAGTTCATGTGAACCTAGTCCCTAACAGTGGTCCCCACCTCCTGTACACAATAAAAAATAATTCCTTTAATAATTAAATATTAAGGGAATATTCCTTTTCTTTTCTTTTCGGATTTTCTCTGAATTCGAACTTCCAAAAGCCATAACTTTTCCGTCCGAACTCCGATTCGACCCTCTTCTTCCTAAATTCATCTAAAATTATGATATACATGTTTGTATATTTTTTATGTATTGTTTATTTAGAGTTTCTTAGTGTTTTTCCTCGTTTTGCATGTAGTCACATAATTTCCGCCGTTTCGAAAGGTCGTGAAGTGCGAGGAAGAGTTCGGAAGATCGGTTGAAGACTTTTCTATTGCAAGGCAATTACATGCAATCCTCTTGAGCATGTTGATCCTAGTTGAGAAAACTATTTTGTTTTAATGTTATTGCATACAAAACTTTGGAATGTCATTATTACGGGTATTTATTATAAACCCTACATTCCTTGATTATGGTCATGAATTGCTATTGAAACCTTTACTTTGATACCATGGGTAATTAATATTGACTAGCTAGATATTTAATTAATGATCTAGCTGGATTATTTAGGTTTTGCTTAGCCATGCCTAGAAACTCTAGTATCATTTTATGTGGGGAAACTACTGATTTACCAATGATTAATTAATAATTAATGTCTATCTTTTCATGACGGTTGTTGTGGATGGTTATTAAACTTGCCAACAAAAACTTGACTAATGGTGGGTTGTGAGCACATGGAATGATGATAATGCTAGTGGTGCTCATAACAATTAAGGACCGGTTCGTGAGCTACTTGTTGCGAAGCAATACTCGTACTAACCACAAACTAGAATGGGCAACGGCTTGACTGGACATGTGGCGAGTTCAACAGGAGGCACCACGGTGTGTTGTGGCAGTCGTCAATAAGTCCACGCATGGCAGCTGTCAATAAGCCCATGTTTTTTGGAGTTGAGCTGTATCCCTGTTGCGTACCTGATTAGTTCCTGCCGAAAACAGTTGGTTTAGCAGATGGCTCTTCTGTTAGGCGAGTTACATGAAAGGTCTTGTCACGGTTTTCCCCTTTCAGTACCATGGTGGTATTTCGGGGCATGGTGACATGTGTGGAACCATATCTTGTGGATAAATTCGTAAACCTCTGGCTAGAGTAAAACTGTTCGAATAGCCGTGCCCACGGTTAATGGACAACCTAGCAATGTTTTTCGTGATTAGTCCCATACTACTCAATAATGGTGATAAATGACGAAAACTTGATAGTCCAGGATTGGAGGGTTATAGTTTGAACCTGAACTGCATTAAAGTGATGTTCAATGATTGGTTTAATATTGATTAATAATAAAACTATACTGTTTTTGGAATGTTTTTAAATGCAAATGTTTTAAATGTTGTTTATGTAAATGAGCCATACTATGCCTTTCCTTTGGAATCCTATTGCATTATTTTGCATTCCCTGTGTGGCTTATTGAGTACGATAGGTGGTACTTAATCTTGCAATATTACCATCATCAGAATGAAGCTTTGCGAGGAAGGAGAAGATTTTGGTGTTTGGCTTATACCCCAGCTGAGCTGCCTGTGGGTTGGTGCTGAAGCTACGCTAGGATTGCCATTCTGCTGTTGTTTTTCTTCTGTGTGAGGACTAAGTATCTCTTTTGTAAGTATTTATTGTTTATCTTTTTTGTTATGTTTATCAAATTGTCGGTTTGTGTACCTTGGCTAATTCCTGGATGAGGATTTACTGCACAAATTAGCTTTGAAAATTTTGGTGAATTTTCGAGCGTGACAATGGCTTATACCTAAATGTTTGAAAATCTGATACTTTGTATCGGTATGTTTGCAAAATAAAGATAGATTGCGAAACCGTGATGGTGTGGAGACATCGCTTGTGTGGTGTGGCTACGCATTGTTATTAAGGACCAACTCATTTGGGGAATTACATCCGAGCATCCTACGGTGCGACCATACGGGTATTGTAGGATACCTCTGGCTGAGTAATTAGTAGGCTTAGGGAAGTATGATGCCAATAGGAGTGGACTCCTTCGGGTTGTGGCTCGGGAGCCCCAGTGTTGATGGCGGTGGTAGCCTGCCTTAAGCATCGGTCCTACGTGGGCCCTTCTATGGGCATTAGGCGACCCTAGGCTGGCTTTGGAAAGGCCTTGTTGCGAACCTCCTCTACCGACGGGTATTGAGAGTAAGTTCGTGTCATGTGGTAAAGCATGCAACCACTGCAGAGTTTATCTTAACTGTTCAAACAGCTGTGCCCACGGTTAAGGGTGAATATAAGGTGATTCCTATAGCGTAGTTTTGTTTGCTAGTGCTTTGTGAAACTGGTTTGTGGGATGGGAGTCATGACCAAAATTAGCCTATGTGGCAGACGGAAGGCCTGTGTGGCCAGAAACGAGACTTTGTGACCCAGGGTGTTGAGGCACCATAGAGATAGGTAAAGTGTGTGGTTAAGAACATGAGAAAAGCTTTCTGGTGGAGGCTGGAAGGTTGAAAAGAGCAGATTAGCTAGTTGTAGCCGAAAAATGAAAATAAACCAATAACCGGTTGTACTGTAGCCGAAAGCAAAGAACCAAGAGCCGGTTGAAGCTGGGGATTAGAGTTAATGATTGACTGAAGCCACTAAGACACTGATAGAGGAAAAGAGAGGAAAATGAAATAAGAGATGTGTTGATTCACTCACTATCTTAGGCAAGTTGTTGCAAAGCAACTTGCGGAATGGATTGATGTGTGAGCCTCTTTTCAATCAACTAAAACTTGACACACTACTGTTTTGCAAACAAACCTTTAAGAAAAAGGTTTTTTTTCGCAAATGAAACCCTAGCCTCCTTGTCTAGCCACTCATGTCATCTTTCTCGTGGCTTGCGGAGTACGAAAGTAATCACCCTTGCTCTCTATATAATATATTAGGGTTGGAAGCAGAAGAAGATGACCCAACTATCGAGGAGTACTTTCAGGAACAGACAGATTATGAAGACTTTTAGGGTATCGGGGCCTAGTTCCCAAACCGCACCTGTGGAATAAGTTAGCCACTTAGGTGCTTAGCTTAACGCTTAGTCGCTTTCGTTGTTAGCTTCCGCTTGGTTGTTGTCGCTTCTCGCCGTTATCTTTTGTGTTGTACCATTGCTCACCTAGGGTCTACCCATGATGGCAACTTTTGTAAGGATTATTCTAGTGTTGTAATAATGTACTCTAGTATGTATCTCTAATGTTTCTGTGTGTACCAGCTTATGTATCCTGTAAGGCTCGAGGCGCCATACATAGACACTAGCCATGTCGAAGAAGTGGGAAATGCCTTTAGGACATGTTTATCACTTGAGGCTAATACAAACTCCTAAGTCCACCATGTCATTAAGAGTCCACCTTCTAAAATAACTCACACAAGGTAGGCTTCTACCAATTAATGTTGATTATAATTTATTTATTTTATGGGTCCTAATGTTATTCCGAGCTTTGGGCTTGTTTTCTCCTTGAAGGTGGCTCCTCTCTTACACATCAGCAAAATTGCATGGTTTTATGAGCTGGCTATTAATCACTGTAGTAAATGCCATTGGCCAACTAACGTAGAAGAATAGAGATCTGTCCAGATTCGTAGTACTAAGATATGTCACATCCAATATTAGTTTTTTTTTATTTTGAGACATGAAAGCCAAAAAGAGGGAGTAAGAAAAAGGGGACTTTTTAAAAAAACACAGTACAAACGCAGACGCTTACATATACAAGCGCACACTCACACGGGGAGGTCTAATCGGTGAGCGTTCGCGCGTCTGGGCCGCATGTGAATGCTTCAGCCCGGCCCACGTGCGGTAAAAAACCTTTATACATAAAAACTTTATATACATAAACTTTACACCTATAAACTTTTAATACGTAGACGTTCTACGTAAAAGACTTTGATTCCAAATCAAATCCAAGCCAAAATCGGATGTATAAACTATACATAATATAGAAACTTTATACATAGAAAATATTGTATATATAAATAAAAAAGTTTATTTGTATAAAATTTCTACGCTGGAACTCTAATTCCGAATTCGAATCGGACGTGTAAACTTTCCGTGTATAAACTTTCTATGCATAAAGTTTTTATAAAAAAAAGCGGTGCCAAAAACAGAAGTTTGAAGGGGCGTTCGCGCAGACGTTCACTAAATAGTCTTTTCGCACTCACCCCGTATGAACACATACATGCACACTCTATCCTTATAAGCACATTCGAGAGACTGGGCTGATGTATTCTAAGATTGACGAAGCCACCACAAACACAATGTTATTGGCACTAAAGAAATAATTAGCCATAAATACGAGCACATGTGTCAAGTCTAGGATTTAAACTCGGGTGGAAAGATACCACCACAAGGAGTCTACTCAGCTGAACTATACTCAGTTTGCAAAGAAAAAGGAGACTTATTTATCAAAATTTAAGGAAAACCATTCAGTAATCTCAACGATGATGAAAACCATTTGAGAGAAAATTTACTTAAGTAGCAATATTTCTCAGGCACAAATCCAAACAGTTGTCCTATCAGAGATCAGAATGAACAGGTTTAATTCATCTCCCCTTGATAATTTACACGTACATTAACACATTCTTCCAGCTCTCATACTTCTTCCCGGTAAAATTAACTGAAGGCCAGCATCGCCGGCGGCCAGGCGATTACAGGCTGGGCGCCCTCTCGGCGGTGCCGGAGATGACGGTGAGCAGGTTGTTGCCGAATGGGTCGCTGAGGTGCTTGGACAGGTTCTCGACGGGGCCCTCGCCGGTGACGTAGGCCTGGATGAAGAACCCCAGCATGGAGAACATGGCCAGCCTGCCGTTCTTGATCTCCTTCACCTTCAGCAGCGCCGCCTGGTCCGGGTCGCTGGCAAGGCCCAGCGGGTCGAACGGGCCGCCGGGGTGGAGCTTGTCCTCCAGATCCTGCACCACCACCGCCACCGGAGACGACGACCACATCAGCAACGTACATACAGAGAAATCAACCAAGAAGTGACTGAGAGCTGCGAGTACTGACCAGGCCGTTGATGATCCGGTAGTACTCGGCGCCTCCGACGAGGACGACCTCGGCGACGACGGCGACGATGAGGTTGATGGGGATGCTGTTGCCGAAGTAGTTGAGGGTGTTGCCGTCTAGGAGGAGGGCGCCGGTCTGCATTCATATGCATGGATGGATTCACCATGAGTGAGTTCACTTCAGACATTCAGACATTGAGCTTGAGAATCAGCTAGTTAGCACTGAACCTAAGCCATGCTGAATTGCTGATGATCAGTGACTAGCACACGCACCTTGAACCAGACGGCCTCTGGGCCACAGTTGGCACCGAACTTGTTACATGCCTCGGGGATGATGAAGCCGGCAGCGCCGAGCATGGCCCACCTGGCATGGATCAGCTCATATGCCTGGTACCTGCATGATGAAAATTTGTCAAATTTTACTTGCGACAAAATCTGAAATTTTACAGAGGAGATTAAACGCTACTACTTACTTGGAGAAGTCCTCTGGCTTCTTGCTCAGGCCAAAAGGGTCGTAGCCGTAGCTGCAAGTTTAAAGGGCAGGATAGTTTAGTTCAGATGCATTAAAAAAACTACATTTTCCATGCAAAAAAAAAGAAGAACCACATTTTCATGAGCATTTCATTCATGTAAGGGAGTTGGGTGTAGCTATGGAGAGGCAACATTATGATACTTGTATAGGTAAAAGGAGTAGAACAAATAGCAAACTTGATAGGTGAAAGTTGCTCTTCAAGATTGTCGAGATAGAGATGCTAGTTTTTCTGAGAGATCCACATGCTTTTCTGATTGTCTGAAAGAACTAAACTGAACAACGGTATTTTCCTCAACAACATGAAAACAAATGCCGTTTGCGACTGAACATTTTTTCTACAAAAAGAATTTCTCATTTCATTATTATTCTGTCCTCAACAAGGTTTCTTCTAATTTTCTAGTTGAATTTCATACACTATTCACAACTTGTAGCATTTCATTTTGTTTCAAATAAAACTGCCTACAAAAAATCTGTTTTTTTCTTCATCACAGAAAGAACCTACTAGTTTTTTTCTTGAGACTAATAGGAAAAGACGGCGAAAAATGGGAGTTTGTGACTTACTCTCCGGGGACCTCTCCGTTGAGGTACTCCGGCACCTCTGAGCGGTCCAGGAGACCTTCCGGCAAGAAGATCCTCCTGTCAGGGCCTGACCACAAAGATACGGAAGGAAAATTTTACCACTTAACAAGATTCTGAATTTGTCATGTAAAAACTTCTTGCAATGCAGTCTCAGCCTTCAGATTTTCAGCAATTTTACTTACCATACCACTTGGCGAGTTCATCGCCGATGTCTGGGCTCGAGGAGGTGACGGCGGCGGGCTTCGGCTTCGGGGCGGGCTTCTTGCTGAAGAGGGAGACAATCTTCTGCGCTCCGGCAGTCGGCGCCGCCGTGGGGCGGGAGGAGCCGGCGAAGTTTAGCCGGGTGCCAAGCATCTTGGTCGGGGCGAGCGCTGCCATCGCCTCGGGCCCACAACTCAGAGGGGGAGATGCAGCAGGGGGGAGTGCTGTGCTCAGCTCAACAGAAAGGGGGAGTGTGATGGGCATTTGTGGAGGGAAAGGAGAGCTAGTTTAAATGGATGGAAATGAGGATTGGAGGATGTTGTGGGCCCATGCAAGATTTAGCCATGGCAGCTGCCATTGGCTGGGTGCCCTGGAGGGCTATCTGTTGCTTGGATTTGATTGGGCAGGATATGCTGACCTGGCAGATGAGGGTGCTGATGTGGCACCATTAGGGCCTCTTGTGGTGTTGTTTCATCAGGAAGGACCAAATGGTCCACAGAGATGGATAGAGACAAGGAGAGCCAACCAGTGGGCAGATGCAGATAGAACCAAGACAACACATCCTGGCCACACACATAACATGAACACTAATATAAATTTAATTGATATAAGCAAGGTATACCAAAGTCCTAATGCCATCAGAAGTTCACATAATCAATTCATCCAAGAAAACACACTGAGATGAGCACGACGAGTAATGGGGTAATAACAAGCAGCCAAACATGGAGATGAGATTACCAGTCTCATATTTTGTTCCCAAATTCTAAAACTGACACTGTTCATCATGGGGGGGTGGGGGGGGGGTGTTCTAATATGCAGAGAACGCAATAGCTTGTCATAGCCCTAATTAAATACAGATATAGTTACTGATGTACACAAAAATAAGAAAGAACATTGCAATGCAATAGTCTGCATCCAACGGCTAACTCCTAAACTCCATCTAAGATAGCACATTGCTAGCAATAGTCTTCATCCCATGGCTAACTCCTAACCTTCATCTAAGACATCATACTGCTTTTAACCTTCAATGATTACCCAATTTTGATAGGTTGACACAGCTGATGGAGGCAATTATATGGTGGCGCAGCTCAACGCCATTTTTCAATCTCTTTTGAAGTTGCTCTCACAAACTTTTTGGTGTTCACAACCAGCTCGTCAACCAAACCAGCAACGGTGTCCCTGCAACAGAGACGATGAAGAAAGGATGAGCAACACAACAATAAGCACACCATGTTGCAACCCAAATTTAGCATGCTCCATGTATGCTGAACAAAAATCGAGGTCCAGAAAAAAAAGGTGGCAACCTAAAAGTCTATCAGCAACCATGGCAAAAAACTGGTGAGAAGAATTGCCGTTTTTATATCAGCAGAAAATAATCATCTGAAATTAATGGCACAGTTGTGGAGTACTGCCCAGATGTCAAGGTTTTGAGGAGAACATCAAAATATAGTGTATTTTCAGAAGTAGTATAATAATATGAGACTAAACAGTACTCCAACAAATACATGTTTAACTATGGAATGAACACTGCTTCAGACTCTATATTAGTTGCTACTAAATTAATCATGATAATACGTCTTATACGAGAAGAATTACATTCTTTCTTCCCAGTAGAGAATAACATTTAACTGTATTAGATTGCAGCTCAGATGCTCACGATATTGAGAACAGTAATAAGCAGTGTTATGTACTGTGCAATGCTTTCAAAGACAAAACAATAACTGACAAATTTTGTAGTGTAACTTAGGACTCCAGGAGTCAGGAAAAAGTTAATGTTTTTGTTATTTTCATGCAAGATAACTTGGTTGTCACTTCAAATATCTTGATATTTTGCTGTTAACATCTGAAAGGAACAGGTTTGTGAATAATCTGCAGTAGTATCTAAATACTGGTCAGTCGAGGGACTTGGTGGTCGAATTATGACATCTCTAGGAAATTTACACCAAGTTAGAGCTTTTATGAACAATTGCTCCCTGGAAACTTCTTTACCAAGTTTGAATTGTTGCAAAAATCAACATGAGAAAACATTATTTCATTGTGTTTTCTCACAAACATTGTATCCATGGTTTCAATAGATTTGCATTTCATACTTCCACTTCATTTTATGTGTTCAAAAAACTTAAAGCTTTAGATATATATAGAATTTGGGTAGTTGAAATGAATGAACTGGAGCTATTTTGTTGAAGGTCAAGTTATATATACTGCCTAAAATGACAGAAGTTTGAACATGAATCAGTCTTACAGTACAAATTTAGTCATTTAGGTTCCATTTTTGCCTTGATACTCCACAAAATCATGCTATGCTTCTGTTTTTTCCCAGTCTGAAGTCTCCTACTGACAATCCAGTACAGACATACAATTTTGAAATTAGATAATCTTTTCACTTCAAATAAACCATTAAGCTAGTCTAAGGTCCATCCTTCAATCTAATTTGGCCCTCCACATGACTGGATTATAATCAATATCTAAAAGTAAGTCACAGAACAGTCTCTAGTTTTAACTGTTGAAACTACTCATTCCATGACAGCTAATTATATTTCCAGATTGCTGCTCAATTCCAGACACCATGCATGGTAATGCAGGACAATAATCAACAGAATATGGAATTACATTATGCATTGCTTATTTGAAATATAATTGGAAATAGGAACTGTATAGAACCGAACAGATTACTCTGGTTGATAATTACTGAATCACATCTTCAAAAAATCATTCATTCAAACTCACTCAATCTTAGAATCTTTGGTATTGCGGAAACTAATTACAGCACACAACGTTATCAGGGAAAAAATACTATTTTTGCGGAATTCAGGCTCATGCTGTAGCTGCAGTGCACAACAAATTTAGGCAACATATGTATAAAGCACAAATCCTGCCAAATATTTCCACATCCACACAATACTTACATAGGAAGACTTGGTACTTCTTGGAACATTTTGCCAACATTGGAGTATCTTTTGTTTTCATCATAAGCAATTCCTTTCCCCAAGCCATAACCAAAACCAAATCCTACACCACATCCAGCCCCAACTCCAAAGCCTAATGTGAGTCCAGGAAATCCATAACCTAATCCTGCACCTAAAACATTCATAAAAAAAATGATTATACAGCATCCATGGGGAAAAAAAGAGGACTGAATTGTCATGGTTACATGGGCATAATGTGAGTTTAAAATATCAACTGCACCAGACAGTAAACTTAAAAAGGAAGGAGTGAGCTGTGCTTACATAATTTGTGAATATTTGGTAAAAGAGAAAAATTAAGCAAGTACTGATCCTGAACTCCAGAAGTAATCTGGGTGTTTAATTACCTATTTCATATTGGAATGAACAGTAGTACTAATAAATTTCTGTCATGTTGAGACTCTTCAAGATTGGTGAAATCTAGTGTCAATTCAAGATGTGTGTGTTGTCACAGATATTTGGTGGCAGTCATAGGTAACTCTAACTCAGTAATTTTGGATTTTTATGAGCAGATAACCCCGACTATCTCAAAATTCAATATGGACAGAAGGTGAAAACGATGTGTATGAGCACCAATAGTTTACAAACACTGCATCTTACTATACTAAACATCCTTTTAACAGCAAGAAGGAATAAACAATGTCTAATGATGAATGTTGTCCTATATCCCCAATGTTTTAAGTTATTATTCAGACAAGCAAACCTGCAGTTCAAAGAATTTGGAGCCAACAATTGGAAATTCTGAATTCCCAACCACAAGAGTAACAATATCAAGACCACAAACCAGGATATTGAATTATAAATTTAGTAAGTTTTTTTACTGATCTTGTAGTGTGTTACAGAACAATTGTGAAACGAGACTCCTTTGCAGCAATAGTTTTCTGTTGAAACAAAGGAATCAGATATGATATTGTCCTCGCATAGAATGCATTCCCTTAATTAGATTTATTTATATGGAAATCAGCTAGAATTACTACCACTTGGAGCGATTCAGATCATCTCCATCAGAATCCATCAAGATAGGTTTAGGGGGAAAAAACATATCCATCATAGTATTCCCCTCCCACCTTAAACTCCTGTCGATGTTTTGTATCGACAATAATAATATGAGGCTACTCGTGAGACCTAAACTTAATGGATTGCAAAGCAACACGAAACAAATACTGGTTCAGTCCCTCGAGATAAGATAATACCCTACGTCCAGTTGTGGTGTATTGTCTTTGAGGTTTCTCTGGTGAGATTGCGCTCTATTCTGATTCTGCCCTCAGGGGGCGCCCTGCCTCCCCTTATATACCGGGGACAGGGTTACAGAGTAGGAATCCCAGTCAGACTCCGACCAATGGATTTCCTTCTAGGAATACAACTTGCCCGACTATGACTATATTCTTTTCTTGTCGTACAAGGTTATGTACGCCGAGTCCTATGGTATCCCTAATTACAAGGTTAAGCTCATCCTCTGTCCGAGTAGCCCAAATGCTTCTCATGAGGTACCCTGGTCCCATGGCCTCCACAGCAGCCCCTGAGACTTTCATAGTTGAGTCACAACTGATGCCGAGTGCTCATCCTCCACAGTGAAGAATTCCCGAGTGCATTGCTCCCGAGTACTCTTTGTCCGAGTGCTTCTTCTCCCGAGTCCTGCTTCATGTTAGCTGGCAACGAGGCTATGAAGGGCTTCATAGAAAAATATGAATAGTGTGCGCCGAATAGGCGCACCTATTAGGTGTATCCCCCGACTTTGTGCTTAATTGTGAAACAATTAAACATAAAGTCAAAGATCTTTAACCTTGTAGTCTTTCCCGAGTAGTATACTATTCGGTATGTAGACTCTTCAGCATCATGTCAGCTGGTATAATTTTTGCTTACGGCAATTGGTGGCTAAGCATATAAGCCGAGTACCACTTTATAGATTTTAACCCAATGTGTGGTCAGGTGTATAAGGATGTATCCTCAATATCTGGTAAATAATGCAGATATCTAAACACAGGTATCCAACGATTAAGTTTTCATGAAGCATATCTGATTATTTAATCGGTTTCTGTAAATAGCATTTGCATTGTGATTTTAACACAGCCAGTGAGTGGCCCAGTAGAGCATGCTATCGAGAAACTCATATCCTGTGGCCCAGTACCGAATCAGCCGGCCCAAACCCGCTTATCAGCACAGGCTCTATAAAAGTAGGGAGAGAGAAGATTCCCTCATCTTCTCCAATCCGCCAATTGTTTCGTCTTCCAGCTTCCGCGCCGAAATTTCGCACTTCATCTCGCTAGGGTTTGCCATAATCGGCGTCTCCCGCTCGAAACTCACGCGATTCCGCTCCGCCGCATCCATCCCAAGCCTCCAATAGCATTTCCCCCAAATCTTCTCACTCCTAACAATGCCGAGAGCTTCGCTCGAGATTCCGGAGATGTCTGCGGAAGCTTGGTCAGTTTTGAACTGCGGCTTAACGAAGCTGAAGTACTTGGAGAAGCAACTGATGCTGCAGCGACAAGTCATCCACTGGCACACCGCCGAAGGGGAATCTATACCGCCCCCCCGATCTAGTGAGACTGTCACCTTCACCTCTTTCTTCCATCGCGGTCTCGCCCTTCCCTCCTCGGATTTCTTCCGCCAACTTTTGTCCTTCTATCAACTAGAGTTGGTGAATCTAAATCCCAACTCTATCCTGCAAATTTCCATTTTCACCACATTGTGTGAATGTTTTCTGGGGGTTAAGCCCCATTTCAACCTTTTCCGGTATTTATTCTATATTAAGCCCCAGCCATCCAAAAACAAAGTCCAAGTGATTGGGGGAGCCGGTCTCCAACTCAGGAACGAAATGAAGATCTATCTCCATGTTCCTTTGAAAACTTTCCTCAAGGGCTGGCATAGAGAATGGTTCTATTGCTCCGATCTCGAACCTTCTCTGTCCACTTTCACTGGCTCTTTTCCAATGGTCCTGCCTAGCTGGTCTTCTTTGCCAAGCTATGAAGAGATGGGCCACGTGTACCAACTGATAGAGAAGATTGATCAATTGAAGAGCTTGGGATTAATTGGTCCCTGGGTGGCGAGGTGTTTCTTGAACCGCCGCACCAGGCCGCTTAAGCTGAGAAGCCACTATGGCTGGGATTACCAGGGCAAAAATGATCCCAGCCGATAATACCCGGATTTGACTGATGAGAACTCGGCTTTTTTGTCAACGGGGTTGTAGAGATAGAAGACGCCGAGCGTGCCACCGCAGCCTATAGCCAAAAAAGGCCTCGGCCACAGGTAATCTTGAAAAGCTGATTTGGAATTGCTATCCATTGGTGATAAATATCTATGGACATTTGTCTAGAATTGTACTTCAATGTATGATGTATGTTGTTGAAACATTTACAGGATTGTAAGGAATTTGATAATGATTCCCAAACCCTGTCGGCCACATAAGCGAAGAAGAGGCCGGCCAGCCCTTCTGCTGCCCAACCCAGCTCCAAGAGAGCTGGGAAGAAACCCATTGAAGATCTGGGCAAAAAAAGAGCAAGCAAGCTGAGTGCAGCACCGAGGAGCTTGAAGATCAAAGACCCTGCCAGTTTAGCCCCCAGGCCGCCAAGCCCGAGACCATATTCTCCGAGTCCAAGGCCAGCAACATCGAGCTGGAGGCCAGTACCGCTGAGCTCAGCAACATCGAGCCTAGCAACATTGAGGCCAAGGCTGACGCCGCTGAGTACGAGATCAGCAACATCGAGTCCAAGGGCGGCGCCGCCGAGTACCTCAACGCCCCAGTCGGCAGCGCCAAAAACAGAGCCAACTGGAGGTAAAACGCCACCGCTGACCGCCGCGCCGACTGGCCTGACAGCCAGCAGCTCTCCACCGCTAATATCTTCGGGAACCCCTTGTGGAAGTTCAAGACTTCCAAGAGGTAAGAGATCTTCAATCTTCTAAGAATCTTGAATGATGTGATAGTATCTTAATATTTGACTCACTGTGCAGGAAGCAAGTCGACATTGATCCCAAGGGGACTGTGACAACTGCTCCTATTACCGAGCCATTCCCAGTCGAGCCAGCACCGACAAGTTCTTCTGCCGAGCCAGAGGCTGCCCCAACCGCAAAAGCTGAAGCAGTCCCGACAGCAGGACCACTAGTGCCGGCCGACCAAGGGGAAAGTGCTGAAGTTGCTACTCCAGCCCCTAAGCAAATCGTTGAAGCCCCAGCAGCCACCGAGTCCAAAACATATCGGAAAATCTTGCTACGTTGAGTTCTTGACGGTTCTCCTTACTCTAGTACCCCACCACTTGACTCTGTTTTGCTCTGAGCAGAAGATTGTCGACCGCTTGGAGAAAGTGAACAAGGTCCTGACCCAACTCGCCCCCCATCTCCAATGACTAAGCCAGCCCCAAGCCGCCAAGGACGACCGAGAACAGACTAGCCAGGAGAAGGAAACTTGGGTAAGGGAGTAGATCAGCTTAGGGACGAAAAGTGGGCTCTAGCCGAGAAGATCAGAAGTCTTCTGTGTTATCCTCCCGAGTAAATCCCGAGTATATCTCTCCAGCTTTGTTGATTCCCGACTACCTTGTTGAGTTCTGACTGCAATCTTGAGTTCTTGACTATTCTAATTTGCAACCCTTGAAGCTGAATTGAAAACCCAAGCAGAGGAGAGGAAACAACAAGATATTAAGCTGAAGGAAGTTGAGAAGGTCAAAACCGAACTGGAGAAGGCCAAAGCCAAAGTGGAGGCCGACTATGCGAGTAAGCCTTCTCCCTAACAGTAACCTTATCCCGTCTTCTTGTTGCTCCGACTGCATTTTTTGGCTAACAAGTATACTTGTCGATGAATCTGAACAGCTTCGAAAGCCAATACCCAGACCCAATTCAACGTCTTTGCAGAGATCAGAGTTGTCAAGGAGTCACGGGTAATTCTTGTCGAATCCGTGAAAGGGCTCCTTAATATTATGGAGCCTCACCATGCTGGGACAAGCTCCAGTACAGTCTCCCAGCTGCAGGCACACCTTAGCGAAGCCCCGAGCATCTTGAAAAAGTACTTGAATGAGCGTGTCACTGTCGGTGTAGCCCAAACCCTCGCTATGACCAAATCGATCTACCTTAGGATAGATATCGAGGCTATTGGTGAGGGTTTTGCCGAAGAAACAACACCCGAAGAGACATTGGAGTTGATCAGCCAGGCGAGACCAACTGCAGAGGCAATCGCAAAAGACCTGGGTATGTAAAAACAAAGCAATTTATGCAGTTGGTGTATATAACTTTGGTGAAAGCATGTATATATCTTGTAAAATGCTACCGAGTACTTGCTTATTCTTAGTTGTCATTAGCTTCACTCGACTATGTAGTCTGCGCCGAGTAGATCGATAGGAACTTAAGAAAAACGTTCACTTCTAAAAGCTATACTCGAGCAAACTTTAGCATAATCATTGTAAAACTTCACAACTTAGATAAAACAAGCTCGTATTTTATTATCAAGGCACATAATACATACTAGCCCCCGACTCACTACTCGGTTGAAACAAGCGATGTAGTGAGTCAGAGAAAAAAATATTGTACAAAACTCAGATATATAAAGGACGTAGTTGTTCTATGTTCCATGAGTTGCTAACGAGGACACCGTCTTTAGTCTTTAATCGGTAGGCGCCCGGACGTGTCACCTCAGCGATAATGAATGGCCCTTCCCATAGGGGGGATAGTTTATGCCTGTCTTTGGTGGTTTGTATTTTTCTCAGTACGAGATCTCCCACCAAAAAGGCACGGCCACGGACATTTCGACTGTGATAACGACGCAAGCCTTGAAGATACCTTACCGACTGGATAGTTGCGATATCCCTCGCTTCCTCCAACTGATCGAGCTCGACCAATCGGGCTTTGTTTGACTTGTCTTCTGAGTGGGTCCGAACTTGCGGAGAGCCGAACTCCAACTCGGTTGGTAACATAGCCTCAGCACCAAAGACCAGAAAGAAAAGGGATTGCCCTGTTGCCCGACTACCCGTGGCTCTTAGAGACCAGAGAACGGATGTGAGTTCTTGTACCCACCGCCCTGCATACGGTTGTAGTCAGTCAAACACCCTAGCCTTGATACCTTGTAAGATTATGCCATTAGCACCTTGACCTGCCCATTGCTTTGTGGGTGAGCCACAGAAGCATAACGATCTTGATGCCAAAATTATCACAGAAACCTTGCACTACGCCGCCCGTGAACTGAGTACCGTTGTCCGTTATGATGCGGTTAGGAACCCCAAATCGGTATAAAATACTCATGATAAAGTCCTTTGCTCGTGCCGCTGTTATAGTAGCAACAGGTTTTGCCTCAATCCACTTTGTGAATTTATCCACTGCGACGAACAAGTGTGTGAACCCCCCTGGCGCTTTTTTGAACGGCCCGACAATGTCGAGCCCCCAAATTGCAAACGGCCAAGAGATTGGAATTGTTTGAAGTTCTTTAAGCTGTAAGATATGTTGGTCTTGCATAAAATTGGCATCCCTCGCATGTGCAAACTATATCTTTAGCGTCTGTTACTACAGTCGGCCAGAAAAAAACCCTGCCTGTAAGCCTTTCCGACTAACATCCTAGATGCGGCATGGTTGCCATAGATACTCGAGTGGATCGATTGCAAAATCTGCTTGCTCTCCTTGGGTGTGACGTAGCGCATAAGGATGCGCTTCTACGGTACAAGTCTTCTCCGACTACAAGAAAACATTTGCTTCGACGCTTGATCCGTTCGGCTTCACTACGCTCTTCTGGGAATTCATCGTCAAAGAGGAATTTGAGAACTGGAGTCCGCCAATCTTGAGAGAGAATTGGTACTTCATTTGTTGCACGGTGCTGGTATATGACCGTGCTAACTACCTGAGTGGTTGCCGCCAAGTATAACATTAGTGGTTCCTGGGGCATAGGTGACACCAACAGTGGTGGTGATGTGAGAAATTTTTTGAATTCTTCGAAGGCTTGCTGGGCTTCGGGTGTCCATTCACAATTGTCCGCTTTCTTTAAGTAGTTTGAAAAAGGGCATGCCCCGTTCACCTAGTCGGGAGATGAATCGGCTGAGTGCCACCATGCAGCCTGTCAACTTTTAGACCTCCTTCTGGCTAGTTGGGGGTGCTATGTTCATGATAGCGTTGATTTTCTCTGGATTAGCCTTGATGCGATACGATGAAGCCGAGTAGCTTTCCGAACGACACACCGAAAGCGCACTTTTCCAAATTCAACTTCATCTTAAATCTCCGAAGGCTTTGGAAAGTTTCTTCCAAGTCAGCGATGAGGTCTTCTTTGGATTTTATCTTGATCACCACATCATCGACATACGCCTCCACGTTGCGTCCGAGTTGTGTGTAAACACCGCTGAATTGCTCTCGTTTATCAACCCGAATGGCATAGTGATATAGCAGTATGCTCCAAACGGCGTGATAAAAGAAGTCTTCAGGCAGTCCTCCTCCTGCAAGCTGATTTGGTGATATCCCGAATAACAGTTGAGAAAGTTGACAAGTTCGCACCCCGTGGTTGAATCCACCACCTAATCTATTCTGGGTAGACCAAATGGATCTTTGGAGGATCTTTGGAGCATACCTTGTTTAAGTCGGTGTAGTCGACGCACATGCGCCATTTACCGTTTTTCTTCTAGACCAAGACTAGGTTTGCCAGCCAACCTGGGTGGTAGACCTCTTTGATGAACCTGGCCGCGAGGAGCTTGGTTATCTCCTCCCGAATAATATCTTTGCGGTCCTGTGCAAAGCACCATAGCCATTGTTTCACTGGCTTGGCGTCTGACTTGACATTAAGGGAATGCTCGATCACCTCCCTCGGTACACCAGGCATGTCGGAAGGTTTTCAAGCAAGAATGTTCTTGTTCGCCTGGAGAAAGGTGACAAGAACGTCTTCCTATTTGGGGTCGAGCCCGGTCCCGACTAGAGCAGTTTTGGAGGAGTCGAAAGGGTCCAGGGAGATCTTGGTGTCAGAATCCCCTGAAATTCCCGACTTGGCTGCTTTTTTGGCCGGAACCTGATCGTCCTCACAAAGAGTTGTAACGGATAGCCGAATGCTGTTGCACCCGACTGCCGTTTCTTGAGATTGAGGCAGCTCGTAGCTCTCCTTATCGCAGGTGAAGGATTGCTTGACATCACTGCGAAGAAAAAGAACTCCGGCTGTCTTGGCATCTTGAGCATTATGTAGGTATAATGTGGCACGGCCATGAACTTGGCTAGTGCCGGCCATCCGAGTATAGCGTGATACGCGGTCTCGAAGTTGACAACCTCGAAGCAGATATTCTCAGTGCGGAAATTATTCCGCGTGCCAAAAGTAACTGGCAGAGTTATCTGTCTGAGTGGAGTAAAAGACAGACCGAGAATTACCCCGTGGAAGGGCGTTGTACTCGGTTGTAGCTTTGAACAAGGAATCTTCATATCGTCCAACGTCTTGGCGAACAGAATGTTGAGAGCACTGCCCCCATCGATGAGAACCTTCTTCAATTTGATGCTCCTGACGACCGGGTCTAGGACGAGTGGATAGAGTCCTGGATGAGTAACCCGATCGGGATGATCTGCGCGGTCAAACGTGATTAGTGTTTCTGAGTAGCGCAGGTATTTGGGGGCGTCTGCTGCAGAGACCGAGTTGATTTTGCGTGCTATGAGCTTCTGCTTTCTCTTGGACTCATATGCAGACAGCCCTCTAAATATGTGGTTGAGCTCAGTCTAGGGATCTTGGTAATCGTCGGCTGTGCCCGATTCTGGCTTGTTTTTATCATCGCTAGATGTTGAAGCCTACTCGGAAGCAAACTTCTTAAGCATGAAGCAGTCTTTTAGCTGCGTGCTTCCCCTTTGGATGAAAGGGGCAGGGCCCATTCATCACTTTTTGGTATTTGTTATTCCTCAGGGGTCGCGGCCAGGTACGCTCTACGGTAGCCACCATGTTATTCGACTTCCGCTTGCAGTTGCCGGATTTGTTCTGTGTTGGCCTGTCATTGTCTTTCTTGTCTTTCTGATGTGGCTCTTTTTTGTCGTCGAGGGCCTAAGCGACTGCATCAGCCGAGTCAGCGTACTTGTTGCCCATATCAAAAAGAGCCTTGACAGAAGCGGGAGGTTTCCGAGTGAACTTGGCAATGAACCAGCTTTGACTCCCTTACGGAAGGCGGCGATGACGACCTCGTCCTTGATCATTGGGATCGAATTTCACTTCTCGGAAAACCTCTTGATGAACTCGCGCAGAGACTCGTTCTTCCTTTGGTGCAACTAATAGAGATCGTGCTCAGAAGATGGCCTCTCGTAAGTTCCCTGGAAGTTAACGCTAAAGCGTTCCCGGAGTTCCGCCCAGGAGCCAATTGACCTCTTTGAGAGTCCCGTTAGCCATGTCCTCGCCGAGTCGGCTAGAGCGACTGGGAGGTAATTAGCCATGATTTTGTGATCTCCTCCGGCTGCTCAGATGGCCAGAGTGTAGACCGTGAGCCAGGACTCAGGATTAGTCTTCCCGTCGTACTTCTCGATTCCAATCGGCTTAAAACCTGACAGCCAGTCGACCTATTGCAGCTCCTGGGTAAAGGCCGGTACTCCTTCATCTGTATGAGGACTCTGATTCCGACCAGAGCGGTGAAACCGTTCGTGGTGGAGGCCAAACGCTCATTCTCGTCTTCTAGTCGGCGCTGCTAATCTTCCTCTTGTTCACGGCGCCGTGCGTTAATGTCTTGCCGAAGATCATGCCGTAGTCAGTCTTCGAGATCTTGGTTGTCCCGATGGTCATTTTGATATCGACGCTGCCGGTCGTTGTTGGGGTTGCCGAGTGACGTCTGGCGTTACTCCGTGTGCAGTTGACTGGAGCCGGTCGCTCGGCGTCGTGTCCAGGCGAATGAGACCGCCGTTGGAGAAGCCAACCGATTGGTCGGTATGAGGGTATCGCCCGACTGTTGGTGCTGCTGAAATACAGCAGCGGTGATTATGGCTTTTATCCTTGCTATAGTCGGGGTGGCCTTGTGATCAGGCCCAAACTAAAGCGTGTCCAGTAGAGTTGCAGCGGCTACGACGTTTTGCTGAGGCGTTACGAAGACGTCGTGGTCGCCAACTTGGGTCTGGAGGATTTGTTGTTGAGCAGTCCGTCCGGCCCTGCGCAGATTGTCGTTGCCGGCGTGCAGGCGTTTGCTTCTTCGGCTTCTTCCTCCTATTGTTCTCGCAGTCGGCGGGTCTCCTCCTCTTGCAGCTCGCATAGTCGGCGTGCTTCCTGAGTGGGAGTAGAGCCTTTGGACACCATGAAGACTTCGCGTGGTGGAGAGAAGCTTGCCGAACTGCTATCCAACTTAAGAGTCGAAATCAGAGTAGTTGATGGGGGTGATTACAACTCCGACCTCCCTAGATCCAATCTCGAGCGGCTCTGAGCCGTATTCGAGTCGAACTCTAGGAGATCAGGTCTATCGCGTCAAGTGCTGATTGAAGTTATCCGCGGCATTGCCAAATCCAAAAGGGGAGATTGACGTTCTTCTCCTTTCTTAGCCCGATCTCGGTTGGCTTAAGGCCGAGTCCAAGTCGAACACCGAAAGAAAAAGTTGTCCCGAGACCCAGGCATGCTGAAGACTACCGCAGCAAGTCGACGAGGGTTGCCGTAGCGTTATGTGGGCCGACCGGCACGGAGTCGGCTTGGTCCTTGGCCGATCGGATCGGGTCTAAGTCAGATAGGGTGAGGTTGCCGAATTTGTCGGCGATGAAGTCGAGGCTCCCGAAGATGATTGTTTCCTCGGGGGAGAAGTTGATGCCGTCGACTCCAATGATTGGATCCATCAGGCTTGTTGAAGATGATCTCGCCGATGCCCCTAACTGTCAATGTTTTGTATCGACAATAATAATATGAGGCTACTCGTGAGACCTAAACTTGATAGATTGCAAAGGAACACGAAACAATTTATACTGGTTCAGACCCTCTAGATGAGGTAATACCCTACGTCCAGTCGTGGTATATTGCCTTTGAGGTTTCTTTGGTGAGATTGCGCTCTATTCTGATTCTACCCTCAAGAGGCGCCCTATCTCCCCTTATATACCCTGCCTCCCCCTACCGATTTTCTTCTAGGAATACAACTTGCCTGACTAGGACTTTATCCTTTCCCTGTCGTACAAGGCCGAGTCCTATGATATCCCAAATTATAAGGTTAGATCAATCCAAATGCTTCTCATGAGGTACCCGGGGCCATGGCCTCCACAACCCCCACCTGGCTTAACCCAAAACCCCATAATCTAATCAAGGTAATCAGTAGCAACCAGCAAGCCACCGAGGTCATGCACTCCTCGGAAAGTCAGGAGTGGCACAACCAACCCAAAGCCCCAGTAACAACGAACGAGCCACAGAATCGACCTCCCACAAATCATCCAAACCCCATCTATCCAACACAATCCGCCGGAAAGAAATCTCGCTGAGAGCGCATGGGATTCCGTAATTGGGTCCATGTAAGCACGGATCGGCCACGAAACGCAGTAAAGATTCGGACTTTCGCCGCAATAACAAGAAAGGACAAGAACTGTAGGCAGGGCTTACCGCCGAAGAAGCCGAGGCCTGCGCCGGCGCCGCAGCCGATGCCGATGCCGAAGGCGGGGCCGATCTTGCCAAGCTCGGGGGTGGCGACCTCGGGGAGCCTCCAGAGGAGCGGCTTCTGATCCCCTCCGCTCTTCTTCTTCACAGTCCCCATCGCCTGCCCCTCTCTCTCTCTCTGATTCCTCTGACCTTGGAGATTGGAAGAGGAAGAAGGGAGAGGGTTTGGTTTGTTGGAGGGGAGCGTCTACGCTATAGATGTTCAAATGGGCCGTGCCCTGTCGGGCCGGCCCGGGCACGGTGCTACAGTAACCGTGCCCGGGCCGGCCCGGCACGGTTGGCCGTGGGCCGTGCCGGCACGGCCCGAGTAGCCGTGCCGTGCCTGGGCCGGCGGTGCGGCACGGCGGGCCGGCACGGCACGGACCGTGGACTGTAGCGGGCCGGCACGGGCACGGCACGGGGCACGGGCACGGGGCACGGCCCGCCCGGAGGGCGGCGGCGGAGGCCGCGCCGCCGTGGCAGGCGTCTGCGGCCGCGGAGGTCGAGGCAGGCGTCGGCGGCCGAGGCCGGGCAGGCGCCCGGGCGAGGAGGCGGCGGCGGAGGGTGCCGGCGGAGGCCGAGGCAGCAGCCGGGAGGAGGCGGGTGCGGGAGGAGGCGGCCGGGAGGAGGCGGCGGAGCCGAGGAGGCCGGGAGGAGGCGGCGGGAGGCCGAGGCGGCGGGAGGAGGCGGAGGAGCCGAGGAGGCGGAGGAGGAGGAGGCGGGAGGAGGCGGAAGAGCCGAGGAGGAGGCGGCGGGAGGCCGAGGCGGAGGAGGAGGAGGCGGGAGGAGGCGGAGGAGCCGAGGAGGCGGCGGGAGGCCGAGGTGGCCCGTTGCACTGACATCTGCCCGTTGCTGATGACCGTTGCTACAGTGTTCGGCCGCGTTGGCCCAGTCAAAAATTGACACCTGTCCCAACGGTCCGAAAAAACGGCTAGATTTTGAATCTAGCCGTTGCATGACAAAAAAATCCGAAAAAATATCAAAAAAATCCGAAAAATTGTGAAATTTTTTCCTATAAATAGGGGAACCCCCAGCCACATTTTTCCTCATCCAAACCTCCCAATCTCTCCTCTTGTGCTCTATTCTCCTCTCTTTTGCTCTCTTTGCTCAAAATTTTTGTTTTAGACAAAATTTTGTCTAAAATTCAAAAATTTCCCACATTCTCAAAGGTAATAGCTGCAGCCTCCGGTGCTCCTGCAAGGTAAAAAAATCTTAAATTTTCTTCTTTGTTCGTACTATTTTTTTAATACTAATTTTTCTCTATTTATATTGCAGGATGGATCCGAACTACCCGACGTTTCAACTGAGCGACTTCGACCCGAGCTATCTGTCGATGTCGCAAGGAGACAACTCCGGGTCGGCTCCTACACCGCAAGAACATACGGAGGAAATACATGCGGCTTCACAAGGATCCGGAACTGCGAGCGGGAGCTTGTCAACGGCAACCGGCTCAAAGAGATCAAGAACTTCCTCCGCCTGGCAACATTTTGATGAGATCAAGGAGACCGCCGCGGATGGAAGGGAGGTAACTTACGCGAAATGTAAAATTTGTAAACTAAACTCTCTGGAAAATCTTCTGGTGGAACAGGGCATTTGAGGGCGGCATGCTGAGGCGTGTGCGAAGAAGCAAGGTTACCAGCTAAGACAGCAGCAACTGGTACTCAATCCGGTACGGTACGTTCATGGGAGTATGATGCTCATGTAGCACGAGATTCCCTTACCCGTTTAATTGCTAGACAGGATCTACCCCTAAATTTTGGTGAGTCTCCTGCATTTGAGACTTACATTAAAACTGCTCATAATCCTAGGTTTCAAGCTGTTAGTAGACAAACTACAACCCGGGACTTGGTGAATGTTTACAACCAAGGCCGGGATAATATTAAACAATTATTTGCTACTTGCACATTTTCTATTAGTATCGCATCTGATATTTGGAGTGGTAGGGCTAAGGAAGACTATATTAGTGTAGTTGCTCATTATGTTGATGATGAATGGGAACTACAAAAAAGAGTAATAGCTTTAAAATTAATTGATGTTTCACATAATGCAGAAAATATTGCTGAACGAATTTCTAGAGTTTGTGAGGATTTTTGGCATCAAAATAAAATATTTGCAGTAACTCTAGATAATGCAGCTGCAAATTCCAGAGCAATGGAAATTTTGCAGCCTTTATTCAATGTTTATGCTGAATCATTTCTTTTACATCAACGTTGTGCTTGCCATATTATTAATCTTATAGTTAAATCTGGTTTTAAAAGAGTAACTGTATATCTCAATTCTATCCGTGAAGCCATAACATGGCTGAATGGTTCTAATCCTCGACTTGCGACCTTCAAGCGATTCTGCATCGCTTCGGACAAGCAACCACGCAAGTTCCAAACGGATGCGGACCATCGGTGGAACTCGACTTATTTAATGTTGAAACATGTCTTGCCTTACAAAGATATGCTAACTGTTTTCTTGCAGTCCAAGAATGTTGTTACCAGTGACGGGCAACCGCTACTGACAGAACAGTCTTGGCATGTTGTAGAAAGGTTTTTATTACTTTCTTGAAACATTTTATGATGCAACTGTTTACTTTGTCTGGTGTTTACTATCCAACTGCTAATTTAATTTTGCATAAAATTTTTTGAGATTGCCACTTTATTAAAAGAATATGAAGATGACCAACTATTAGGATTTGCAGTATATAACATGAAACAAAAATATCTTAAATACTGGAGGAACATTCCATACTTGTATGCTTTTGCATTTATTCTTGATCCTAGGGGTAAAATACGGGGGTTTCTAAATATTTTAAATCTTATTGGGGATACAATGAATATTGATTACACTAACTACTATTCTGATTGTAAGACAAAATTGTATGAAGTATTTCGAAAGTATGAAACTAAGTTTCAGGGAGTTCGCGTGCAAAGAGCCCCACCCGTCCCTGTCCCAGGTAAAAAGAAATTGCAGTGGGGCCGAATTTGGGGTGGTTCCTCTTCTTCTTCGAGCACCGGTGGTGGAAGTTCGGCCGCAGCAAGTCCTGCACACGCTTCACTTGAAGCTCTTGAGCTGTCCACCTACTTGGACAGCGACTCGATCAACCAGGAAGATCTCAACGTTCTTCAATGGTGGAATGATCACAAGACCCAATATCCCGTGCTCTCAAAGCTAGCACGGGATGTGTTCATGGTGCCTGTGTCTACGGTATCATCCGAATCGGCCTTCAGTCTTTGCGGAAGAATTATTGAGGAGAGAAGAAGAAATCTCCGCAGTGAGGTGGTAGAAATGCTACTTGCGGTTAAAGACTGGGAGCTAGCTAAGGAACGTGCCCAACACACCACGGAGAACCAAGATTTGGCTGAGCAGTTCGAAAATCTTTACCTACAAAATGAGGAACTAGAGTAATCTTTTTTATTTTTAAGTATTGACCTTTAGCTGTACTCTTTTTTCTTTGTCATGGTTTTCTCAAAATTGAGTTTTTACATGACAGAGTTTTTAATGAGGCAGCTGTGTAATATCAAAATCAATAAAGGTCATTGCACAATTTTTCTCTATATCTATGTAGAAATTAAATTGCATAACTATATATGTTCTTCTATTTTGCTTGTTTAAACATATAAAAATTTCCTCCTCTAATATCATCAAAAAATACCCTCATATTTTTTTACTCCTCTTACATAATGTTTTTACATTTTTTAATATTTTTTTACCACTCCTCTAATTTTTTAAAATTTTTTAAGTCTCTTTTTTTTCTTTTTTTTACTCATCTCTCTCAGAGTCAGTCACTCTCACTTACTAAGTGAGAGTGACTCAGTCCGGTCGGGACTCGGCGCAGGCGGGGAGGCGGCGGCGGAGTGCCGCCGCCGGAGGCCGGGGAGGCGCGCGCGGGAGGCGGCGGCAGAGGGGGCGGAGGAGGCCGAGGCGGCGGGACGAGGCGGAGGAGCCGAGGAGGCCGAGGCGGCGGGAGGCCGAGGCGGCGGCAGGCGGCGGAGGGGGCGGCGCGCATGTGGGGAGGCGGCGGCGGCAGGCGGCGGAGGCCGGGGAGGCGCGCGCGGGAGGCGGCGGCGGAGGGGGCGGAGGAGGCCGAGGCGGCGGGAGGCCGAGGCGGCGGCAGGCGGCGGAGGGGGCGGCGCGCATGCGGGGAGGCGGGGGCGGCGCGCAGGCGGGGAGGCGGCGAAGGAGGGCGGCGGCAGGCGGTGGAGGCCGGGGACGCCGGACGCGCGGCGGCAGGCGTCGGCGGACCGGGCCGGCCCGGGCACGGTGGGCTGCCGACGGGCCGTGCCGGCACGGCACGGCCCACGACCCCGGCGTGCCGTGCCTGGGCCGGCGGGGAGGCACGCGGGCCGGCACGGCACGGCCCGCTACAGGAACCGTGCCTACACGGGCCGTGCCGTAGCGGGCCGTGCCAGACCGTGCCTCGGTCCGTGCCGGCCCGGTCCGCCCGTTTGGCCACCTATAGTCTACGCGATGATTGATTGACGGTGATGACCTGGTGGACACGTGGAGGCTCAGATAGAACTCGTGTCGTGTCGAGTGCCAACATGTCGTCGCCAAGTTGGAGAGCACTTACAACACCTCTAGGCTGGCCGGTTCTCTCAGGGCTTTACACGCAATCCAGCCGATGAGTTATCACGTACTTTCTCTATTCTAAAATAAATTAATTAGTAAAATTTAAATTTTATTTTAAAATAAATTAATTTTTATCTTTTTTTTACTTATAGTTGATTCACAAATCAAGAAATTTTATTTCTTCTCATCCTCCTTAATATTACGTTGAGACGTTAGAAGTTGGTTTTTTTATGTAACAGAGAGAGTAGAGTTATAGGATAGCCTATAAAAACAACATATATGCTTAGATAAAAACGTGGCTCCTCGGATGAAAACATGGCTCAGGCCATCTCCAATGTGGTGAGATAATCAAACCATTTTTCACACAGATATGTTAGGGTCCAATGCGTGTGTGGAAAGAGCTTCAAACTCTTCACACAATGGATGATTCTAGTAGCCAAGAGTCCTTCCAGAAGGAGTTTTGTTTTCTATTTCCAATTCGAAATGTAAGACACTGTAGTTCTGTAACCAGTTTCTACATGCAAGCCTAATTTAATCTCCGATTGATAGAGCACCCGACGGCGAGCATCCTAATTTATTCCTCGCTTTCATGGTACCAAATAACAAATAGATATATGAAATATATGTATCTTGGAAATAGCAAAACCAATAGAAAATTATCCCACTGGATTGACTCAAAATCGAAGTAACAGTATTAGGGAATTCAGCTTACGAACTTTAAAACAAAAAAAAAAAACTAGAAGCAACCAACCAAACTCCCACGATCAGCGATGGGTGACCTCCAAATCAGATGGCACAACAGATGAACTCCAGGACACACCTATCCTCAGAATTTTTTTTATTTTTATATTTATTTAATAAAATATTTACAAAACTACATTTTCATTTCAAAAATTTACAAAAATATACTCCCGCCGCCCTTTGAGAGGGCGATATCTCTGAAATCGCCCTCCCAGAGGGCGATATGATGACGTGGCTGACGGCCGTGAGCCGTTTTGCAGGTGGCCCCCCGGGCCACACAAAAACCGGGCCGGATTTTTACAGGCGGCCCCCTTGCCACCCTCTCAGAGGGCGGTTTTTGTGGCTTGCAAATGGCCGGCCCGTACTCTCAAATGTTGGCGCCCGGGACCGTGTCCGAGTCCGCGCCCGCGCCCCGCCCCTGGGAACTGCTCCCGCGCCCGGGCCCTGCTCCCGGCCTTCGCCCACGCCCGGCCTGCGACCGTGCCCGAGCCCCTCGCACGGCCTGCCCGGGACCTCGCCCGGGCCCTCTCCCGGGAACTCGCCCGGGATCAGCGTCCTTGCCCGGGCCCTCTCGTCTTTGTGTGGCCGGGGGGCCGGCCATTTTGCAGGCGGCCCCCTTGCCGCCCTCTGAGAGGGCGGTTTTTGGCTGGCCGCTGTAAAATGGCCGGCCCCCGGTCGGATTTTTACAGGCGGCCCCCTTGCCGCCCTCTCAGAGGGCGGTTTTTATGTGGCCGGGGGGTCGCCTGCAAAATAGCCGACGGCCGTGGGCCGCCAGCCAACGGCCGTCAACCACGTCATCATATCGCCCTTGGGAGGGCGATTTCAGAGATATCGCCCTTTCAAAGGGCGGCGGGAGTATATTTTTGTAAATTTTTGAAATGAAAATGTAGTTTTGTAAATATTTTATTAAATAAATATAAAAATAAAAAAAATTCCCTATCCTCCAACCTTCCCAGTGGCAACGCAGCAACACCTTCATGCAGATGGGATCACCATCTGTACTTCTCCTCGAGGAACCCTCGGCAGGAAACAAGGACCAAAAAAAACCTTCCCGCGATGATTGTTTGCTAGCTTATATATTGGCACACAGGCCGACGTCGAAGACAGCACACAGGCCAGTCGGTCCAAACAAATAAAAACCTGACTCTTAACTTGCATGTTCGGACAGCCTTAACCTAATCATACATTAAGTATTAAAAAAATGAGGCTAGGTTGCTAATCACCTAGATAAACTCCATGGCTAATATTACTAATAAACTACTCGAACTTACTAAATTAAGTTGCAGTTGCTAGGTAACGAACCACCAAAAAACTTTTCTGTAGCTATGGAAACATCACCGATAGTATTGATTCATCTCCGTACTCCTACCATAGCTATCGGGACCTATAGAAGGGCTGGCCGTGCTTGCACGGCCCGTTAAGGTAGTTAGCGAGCTGAGGCGTGTCGGCCCACGTACCGAGGTCTCGACTCAGGCACGATCTATTGAGGCGTCAGGCTGTGTTGTGCCGACACGGGTCCGAATCGGTACATAGATCGGCTGGAGGCCCATTAGCACGTTTGGCCAATAAAATTTGAAAATATGAGATGGAAAAAAGAAAAAAAATAGAAAACTAAAGGAAAAAATATTAGGAAAAAGGGACAAATACTGGGGAAAATTAGGAAAAATAGAAAAAATAGTGGGAAAATAAAAAAATTATGGAAAAATAGATGGGTCGACCGGGCTATGCTCGTGCTTGGGCCATGTTGTGCTGGCCCAATGGCAGCCGTGCCGTGCCGTGCCGGGTCGGCCCATAGGCTGAGGCATCAGCCCAAGCACGGTAAAGCCAAACGAGCTGTGCCGTGCTTGGGCTGGCTACAGTACAGCCGTGCCCGTTCCGGCACGGCCCATTTGGCCATATATATCGGGACCACGATGGGTCTGACCGATGAAGCAGGAATAACCGCTTGATAATTAGTGTCTCATTATGCATCTTTAGGTCTATGATACCCAATCCCCCCCCCCCCTTCCTTTCACTTCTGTAGCCTTTTCGGGTCATTAAAAACTATTTTAATAAAACCTATTTTCAAAATTTCAATTCTTTGTGTGTGAATTAAGGAACTAAGTGCCAAAAATCTCAATTAAATCCTTCCCATGAACCCTAAAACTTCATTTCAAAATTTCAATCTAAAATCCCGAGGCTCGAATTTTGAAATTCGAGTATTTGTCCCAACCCATCCAAAATCCCTTGAATAATTTAAATCCCCAAACCTTTCCTTCGAAATCCTCCCATTGTTTCCTATGAAAATTTTCTATGTCAAATAGTCTAAATTTAAATTTCAGTCCGAGGGTTCAAATCAGAACCCTGAACCCTCTTCTCGAAATCGCTGTAATTGTTGAGAATTCAAATTCTAGATTCAAACCCTCCCTGAATCCTTCTCTTTCCCTCAAACCCTTTCAAAAGACAAAATCAAAACCTCATGTTTCCTCTCAAGTTAGCCCAAATACCCCTCCTAGAGAATCCCTAAGTTTCCCTAATTTCAAATCCCTAATTTAGATTCAAATCCAAAATTCGATAACATCAAATTTTCCTCCCAATTACTCTTTGGAAAATACCAAATGAAACTATTTCAATTGGGCTGCTCCAACCTCATCTCTTTCCCCTAGCCCGCTCGGTCTCCCTCCCCCTCCCTCGCTCGGCTCGCTTGCCAGTTGGCCCAGCTCCCTCACGGCCTCTTTCCCTCCCCTCCTTTCCTGCGTCGGCTCGTAGTTGCTTGGCCTAGCTTCCTCTTCCTCCCTCCCGCATAGGCCAGCCCGGTTAGCTATTAGCGTTTCCTCCCGTGCATGCTGGCCTAGCCCAACGGCCTACCTCCCTCCCCGCGCTAGGTCCACACGGCCCATGGCCCGTTCTAATCCATCGATCGTCACCCGTCCGCCAGGAGCCGCCCACACGCGCACCCATCGCATACTCCCTTCGCCTGGGCCCGTCGGTCAGCCACCGTTTCCCCGGCGCACGCTCTCTCACTCGCTCGAATGTGATCATCCCCTACCTCGCCTCCCTCCCACACGCACATCACGTGCTCAGGGAAATGCCATGCCCAAAAATAATCTACCGCCACCAAAAATATCTTCCTCCCCATGTCCAACCACGCCACCGAAGTCAACCCACCATCCCATCACCCATGCCACCCCATCCCCCTCTTCTTTTTCTCCGGCCAAACCTGCCATCGTGCCTCTTGTCGTCCTGTCGTGTCCACATGTCTTCCCCGCGACCAGCGAGAAATCTCGCCTCTGCCCCCCTCCCCCCCCCCCAAAATATCTAGCCGCGCCACCGCCTCTCTTCCTTACAGCCTTGCACCGCCTCTCCCCTATAAATAGCCCCGGCCTCCGTCTCCTCGGCGTGCCATCGCTGAACTATGCCATTGCTCCCAATCGAACCCGAGATCAAGCACCATGGCCGCCAGCGCAATCCCCCATTCCGATGAGGCTCCTCTTCTTCCCTCTAGCTCGAACACCCGAAAACCTTTTCATTTCCACGCCACCGCAGCATCTCACTGTCGCTGAGCAAGCAACACAGATGGCCAGACCACCTTACCGTGGCTCACTAGACCTCGCCGCCGGCCATCGTCGCGCCCACTTCCTCCCATCCAAGCTGTTCCACTCCTTCCCCATCCTTCCCTCTAGCCGTCAGCGTGCTTCGCTCAGTCCGCCTCATCGCCGTTCACCGGCGCCGCTCGGCCACTGTGAGCCCTCGGATCCTGGCCAGCCTTCCCTCCAAAACCAACCTCCACCACCTCATGCCCTCCTGGCTACCACTGACATGTGGGTCTAGCCATCCACCCCTAAACCCTCTTCTCTTCCCCTGACATGTGCGCCCCCATTTAATTAAACCTAATTCAATTAACCAGCCACTAACATGTAGACCCCCTTCCTAATCCTTTCGCCCGATCCACAGTCTAATCTCTCTTGGGCCACCACGGGCCAAGGGCGCCGCCGCTACCCCCGGGCTTGGCTTCCCCCTCCCTTGGCCCGTTGATACGGGGTCGCCCGATCTTCTCGACGTAGAATCTGGATAATCACATGGATTTGATGAATCGTAGTGATCCCCCATTGCCAATGCAAGAGTTAGCACTCTATAATTCGCCCAACCTCACGTGCTGAACTTCACGACCACCGATGAAGTTCTATCGTGCTCCTAATTCCCAGCGGAAAAGGTTGAACAATCTTGATTTCAGCGAATACCCAATTCCCTCAAGTTGGTTCAACCAACGGAAAGAACAAGAGTATTCTATTATCAAAAGTGGTTCCCTTTACAATGGGGGTCTACCCCTCAATATATAGTCTCAACCTAAGGCTATTCAACACTAAATTTTCCATATGGTACTATTCACGCGCAAGCTACTATAGCACGGTACTGTTTACGGGTCGTACTGTTCACGGGACTGGTACTGTAGCGCAGACTATTCATGGGCTGGATACTGTTCATGCCGTGGACTTGTGCTTCCATGGATGACGGCCACATATCCTTGATCTCCATCCATCGCTGATTCTTCAAACCTGAGCACAAGTAAAACATTGTTCTTAGGTAATATAAAATTCTCATTAAAATTAATGACACATTCATTAAAGAGCAGGTTCACCTGAGATTGTAGTTTCTTGGCTCGTGCTCTTGTTATTGGTCCTTTGACATTACTAGCGATGTCCTTATCATCCTCCCCTTCTTAAAAAGGAGTCGACCTCGACTCTGTACAATCTTGTCCAAAGAAGGGTGATAGATCAGCAACATTAAATGTAGAACTTACCCTATAGTCATCACCAGGAAGCTCAATCTTGTATGCATTGTCATTGATCTCGGCGAGAATTTTAAAAGGTCCATCACCACGGGGCATCAATTTGGACCTACGCTTCTGCGGAAAGCGATCTTTACGAAGGTGTACCCACACTAAATCACCTGGTTCAAATAGCATTTGCTCTTTAGATTTGTTAGCTTTGGAAGCATAAGCACGTACCTTCTTTTCAATTACCTCTTTGGTTGTGGCATGGAGCTTTTTCACAAAATCAGCACGTTTAGAAGCCTCCATATTTGGACGTTCTTGTAGTGGGAGAGGAAGTAAATCAAGGGGCGTGATTGGTTTGAAGCCGTACACCACCTCGAATGGACTCAATTGAGTTGTAGAATGTACCGCCCTGTTATATGCAAACTCCACATGTGGTAGACAATCTTCCCACTCTTTTAAGTTCTTCTTTATCATGGTACGTAGCAACGTGGAAAGTGTGCGGTTCACCACCTCTGTTTGTGGGTGACAAGTCGTTGAAAACAACAACTTTGTCCCAAACTTGGCCCACAAAGTCTTCCAAAAGTAGCTCATGAACTTGACATCTCGATTTGAAATAATGGTTCTTAGCATTCCATGCAATCTCATAATCTCCCTAAAAAACAAATCAGCTACATGCGACGCATCGTCGCTCTTATGACAGGGAATAAAATGTGTCATTTTAGAGAACCTATCCACAACAACAAAGACTGAATCCCTTTTCCTCTTGGTCCTAGGCAGGCCTAACACAAAATCTATGCTAATATCTTCCCAAGGAGCGCTAGGAATAGGAAGTGGAGTATACAAACCATGTGGATTGAGTTTTGACTTCGCCTTATGGCATGTGATGCATCTTTGAACAAACCTCTCGACGTCTCGCCTCATCTTTGGCCAATAGAAGTTATCAGCCAACATCATGTAAGTCTTCTCCCTCCCAAAATACCCCATCAATCCTCTTGCAAGAGATTCCTGCAACAATAACAAACGCACAGAGGAATCCGGAACACATAGCTTATTCATGCGAAAAAGAAAACCATCATGAATATGAAACTTATCCCACCCTTTCCCATCTTTGCAATTTGAATATGGAGCTGCAAATTCATGATCGGAAGCATATAAATCTTTCAAACTTTCTAACCCGGGTACCTTTACTTCCAACTGAGTCAAAAGCACATGTTTTCTAGACAAAGCATCAGCTACCACATTCTCTTTGCCTTTCTTATATTTGGCAATGTATGGAAAGGTCTCAATGAATTCTACCCACTTAGCATATCTACGATTCAATTTCGCTTGGCCCTTTAAGTATTTCAAAGATTCATGATCAGAATGTATTATGAATTCCTTAGACCAAAAATAATGTTGCCAAGTTTTTAACACACGCACAAGAGCATATAGTTCTTTATCATAAACAGGATAATTCAATTGGGCACCATGAAGTTTCTCACTGAAATATGCAACAAGTTTTCTTTCTTGCATCAAAACACCACCAATACCTATTCCACTAGCATCACACTCAATCTTAAAATTTTTTGTGAAATCAGGTAAAGCAAGCAATGGTGCTTCAGTCAAACATTTCTTCAATTCACTAAAAGCTTTGTCTTGTTTTTCTCCCCACTCAAAAATCACTCCCTTTTTAGTTAATTCATTTAATGGGGCAACAATGGTGCTAAAATCTTTCACAAATTGCCGATAAAAACTAGCAAACCCATGGAAGCTACGAATTTGACTAACATTCATAGGAATTGGCCAATTTCTAATAGCTTCAATTTTAGATTCATCCACTTCAATGCCATGAGCTGAAACATCATAGCCTAGAAACACAACCTTACTAGTGCAAAAAGTACACTTCTCAAAATTGGCATCCAAGTATTCTTTCCTAAACACTTCTAGCACTTGTTTGATGTGTTTAACATGATCATCCAAACAGCTGCTATATATCAGAATATCATCAACGTAAACTATCACAAATTTGCCAATGAAGTGTTTTAAAACATGGTTCATTAAGCGCCTGAATGTACTAGGAGCATTGGACAATCCAAAAGACATTACTAACCATTCATACAAGCCAAATTTCGTTTTAAAAGCAATTTTCTATTCATCACCATGTTTCATTCTTATTTGATGGTAGCCACTACGCAAGTCAATCTTAGAAAAGATAGTAGAACCACTTAACTCATCAAGCATATTATCTAACTTAGGAATAGGATAACGATAGAAAACAGTTATGTTGTTAATAGCTCTACAGTCTATGCACATTCTCCAAGTTCCATCTTTCTTAGGAACAAGAATAACTGGAACGGTACAAGGACTAAGGCTCTCGCGTACGTACCCTTTGTCCAAAAGTGCTTGCACTTGGTGCTGAATCTCCTTTGTTTCTTCTGGATTTGTGCGGTACGGCGGCCGGCTGGGAAGAGGGGCTCCCGGGACTAAGTCAATTTGATGCTCAATACCTCGAATAGGTGGTAGACCAATGGGTACCTCCTCTGGAAACACGTCGTCATAAGCCTGTAAAACTTGAGAAACAGCACTAGGAAGAGATGTTAAATCATTAGTAGAAAGCAATGCACCCTAGTACAGCAATACAAGGTGCATCAAAGCGGGATCATCTTTCATCTCTCTTAGTTCAAATTTGGTGGCTATCATGACTAAGTTTTTCTCTCTCTCACTTTTGCTTTTACCTCTCGGTTTTGGTTTGTGGCTCTCACTCACCTTTTGTGAAATCACACTCTTCGGTTCTCTCCCTTTCTCACTCTCAACTTGCACTTCAATCTTCTGCACATTATCATTTACAATTTGAGAAGGAGTCAACGGTAGCAGCACCACTTGTTTTTTGTTCCACCAAAACTTGTATTGATTAGTTCTTCCATCATGAATCACAGCACGATCATATTGCCATGGCCTTCCTAGCAGCAAGTGACATACGTCCATAGGCACCACATCACACTCCACCGTATCACGATAAGTGCCAATTTCAAATTCAACATCCACAGTGTATCCCACACTCAATGAACCTCTCTCATGCAGCCACTGGATCTGATATGGATGTGGGTGTTTCTTGTACTTCAACCCAAGTTTATTGCAAAGCTCCTTACTAGACAAATTATGACAACTCCCACTATCAATGATTACTTTACAAAATTTATCATCTTTGCTAACTTGAGCTCTTGTATGGAATAAATTGCAGCATTGTTCATGGGAAGGCTTTGGTTGCACACTCAACACTGTCGAAGCACACACAAGTATAGGACCAACACTGGGTTCACAATACGCTATGTCTTGCTCCTCCTCATGTGCATCATCATATGTCCCCAACTCAGCATGGTGATCATTCTCTTCTTCACTTGCAAAATCATATTCCCCATTCTCTAATATCAACATCACCTTGTTATTTGGGCAATCCTTTTGCATATGACCATGACCAAGGCATTTGAAGCATTGTATACCGCTACTCTTCGCTGTAGAACCCATAGAAGAGGAACCACTAGCTGCTGGATTTGATGGCTTTCTTGCACTTGGAGTGGCTTCTTCCTTCTTGCTAGATGATGGGTGAAAGCTTGAACCACCACTTGGAGCTGTTCGTTGGCTTATTTGTGATTTGGAACCATATCTTCCTCCGCTGGACGGTATACGTGCAACAAAGGATGTTGATCTTGCAAACTTAGCATCCTCTTGCAATTGTCGTTCTGCCTTTGTAGCTTGATGCACCAACTCATAAATATTGGTATAAGGCTGAAAATTAACAATTCTTTTGACTTGATGGTTCAAACCTAAGAGGAAGCATGCCATGGTTTGCTCTTCTTGTTCTTGAACCTTGGCTCGAATCATGGCTAGCTCCATCTCCTTGTAGTACTCCTCCACAGAATGTGCTCCGTGCTTCATATTCTGTAATTTATCAAATAGATCATGCTTGTAATGACGAGGAACAAAATAGGCTCTCATTTCCCACTTCATCTCTTGCCATGTTGCAATAGGGTTTTCTCCATTCTCAGCTCTTTGAGTAATGACTTGTTCCTAGCAATCCAAAGCATAACCTTCAAACTCAAGTGATGCCAACTCTATCTTTCTCTCATCCGTATAGTGATGCATACGGAATATTTTGTCAACCTTCAATTCCCAAGTGAGATACTCCTCGGGATCAGTCCCACCTGCAAACTTGGGCATGGAAAACTTGAGCTTGCCCAATCCATCATCTTCATTGCGTGGACGACGATAATGGTCATTGTAATGCAAAGCAAAATCACCATCCTCTTCCATCGCATGTACAGCACCACCACGCCCACCACGGCCTCCACCTAGACCCTGGCCACGCCCTCCATGGGCTCCTCCTCGTCCTCCTAGCTGTGGTGGACGCACCACATTGGCTGCCACTTGGTGTTGCGGTGTAGGAGGTACATGTGCAGCAGCTTCTCCTCCTTGAACACTTGTTTCTTCGCCACCATTACGAGCTTGTATGAGCCTAGTAAGGGCCCCAATGTCCTCCCGCAATTGGCGCACATTTTCATCAGCTTGTATCTCCATATTTTGCATATCCCTTGCAATTTGATCAGCAAAAGCATCATGCTTCTCATGGAGTTGATTGAGCCCTTGGTGTAACTCACGTTGAAAGTGTTCACAGAGTGCCCCAAATTGATATTGCTTGACGAATGCCTGAGTTTCATTTGTCCCACCACTCTCATCTTGGTGTTCTCCTCCACCTGACATGGTTAGTTATGCAAGAAACAAATAGCTGTGTATATAATAATGCTGTGTGGAAATCACTCAATCTCACTATGTCCTCTCTCCAAGTAAAGTTCTTACCCTTCCGAAGTGAATTAAGGCCAATAAAAACTTACACCTGGTAGAAGTGACAACAGCACAGTGATGATCAAGCGAATTTAAGAGTGTTCACTACTTGCACAACAATGGTTATATGGTGGAGCTTGGTATGAAAGTGTTTATCCTACACAGTCTGAATTTTACGATATTGTAAGATCAAGTAATAATCCAAGCTAGAAACTTTGTCCAAGTGCTGATCCAATTGGTTTAAGTGAAGGATATGAATGCACACGCAACGATAAATGGGACTTAATGCAAACAAAAGAATGAGCTAGAAAGAGTCAATCTGAAATTGAGATGAATAACTAGCTCGTTTTGCACTAAGTACAAGGAGAGACGCTAGCCAATTGCAATAGTTATGAATGTAAGGGCACAAGATTGCTCTATGAGACTAAGTGCACAAGCTGAAACATATGAACTAGGGGTTTTCCACAGAGTTTTTTTTTGGCCAACACTTTCTATTTTCACTTTTTTTTTATCAAATCGCAGGAAATTTTCAGCCCCCCCTTTTTTAAAAGTTTGGCCGAACTAGTGTTGCCTCCCCTTTGCACAAATCCAGTAATTCAGCAAGTGTAAATAGTACTCAAGAACAGCCCTAACGGCAATGTCAAAAGCTAGTCTCAATTGATGAAAAAATATAAGTGAAGCTCAACTTTAGCAATTCTTTCTTTTCGGCCAGCTAGGGTTTGGCACAAGTAATGATTTTTTTTTGAAGCCAAACCGCAGCTAGCTCGCGGTTTTGAAGGAAGTGGATTCTATCACAAACTCTACCACAACGAGAATTCGATTGGATCTCTTGAGAGTAATCCAGATAGCAAGGAATTTAGGATTCGATCAACAATTTTGTAGGAGTTATGTGGACACAAAGATCAAGCTACGCAAAGGAGCACAAAGATCAGCACCTAAACAAAAATTCTAATGGACTAAAACCTAATTAAACTCACGCAAAATAACAGATTAATCTAAAGGTTCGGATTTTTTTTGTGCGGAAAATTTTGGTTTTAAAGGACTATAGGAAATAGAAATAAAACGATCTAAGAGTAAGGGTAAATAATCCTACGAGTAAACGCGCTCTGATACCAAGAATGATACGGGGTCGCCCGATCTTCTCGACGTAGGATCTGGATACTCACGTGGATTTGATGTAAATAACGACGTAGTGATCCCCGTTGCAATGCAAGAGTTAGCACTCTACTAATTCGCCCAAAACCTCATGTGCTGAACTTCACGACCACCGATGAAGTTCTATCGCGCTCCCAATTCCTAGCAGAAAAGGTTGAACAATCTTGATTTCAGCGAACTCCCAATTTCCTCAAGTTGGTTCGACCAACGGAAAGAACAAGAGTATTCTATTATCAAAAGTGGTTCCCTTTACAATGGGGGTCTACCCCTCAATATATAGTCTCAGCCTAAGGCTATTCAACACTAAATTTTCCATATGGTACTATTCATGCGCAAGCTACTATAGCACAGTACTGTTTACGGGTCGTACTGTTCACGGGACTGGTACTGTAGCGCAGACTATTCATGGGTTGGATACTGTTCATGCCGTGGACTTGTGCTTCCATGGATGACGGCCACATATCCTTGATCTCCATCCATCGCTGATTCTTCAAACCTGAGCACAAGTAAAACATTGTTCTTAGGTAATATAAAATTCTCATTAAAATTAATGACACATTCATTAAAGAGCAGGTTCACCTGAGATTGTAGTTTCTTGGCTCGTGCTCTTGTTATTGGTCCTTTGACATTACTAGCGATGTCCTCATCACCCGTAGCCGTGGACTGGCCTATCAGGCCAAGGTCCATTGGCCACTCCCCTCCATCCCTCGGTGGACCAAGTCCACCATGGACCATAGACCCGAGGCCCCTCTCCCTTTCACTGACATTGGGCCTCACTTGTCAGCCGAGGAATATTCCTTTTCTAAAATTCAAATAAATCTTTTCTTTTTCTAGAAAATCCTTTAAACTTCTAAAATTCCTATCTCCCATTCCGCAACTCCGATTGACCCCATTTAAGTCTCCAAATTTTTTAAAATTGAGATCTACCCAATGGAACTATTAGTTTATTAATAATATTATTTATTTTTAGGGTTTTGTATGGTTTTCTCTCTTTTCGCGTGTAGTCGACACGTCCAAAAATATTTTAGACATGGAATTTCGAGGATTTCGAAGACGAAGATGAGGATCATATTGCTCCTAATTTATAAAATTATTTATTTGTAAAATTGTATTACTAGTGTGCACGTTAGTTTGACCGGACTCTTTTTGCGTGACAAGCCGACAGAACTACCCAGTAGTTGCAAAATCCCATAGGCCTTGATACCTTATCCTTCTCACTCTACCCTGTGGTACATCAACATACATGCTCTCTGAGCATGGGTATCGACGGTCCCACCCGATTCAATCTTGTTTGTCGACATAGGAAAAATGGGTTTATGAAGCCAATGAAAACCCGACACTCGGTGTTGGAGTTTGTGAAATAAAAATGGTTTTTAAAAACCCACGATGCAAGGTGACCGCATGTGTGGTGGTGCTTTTTATTCACATATAAGGACCGATTCCTTGGGAAATTTCATCTGAGCATCTCACAGTTGCGGCCACCCGGGTGGGTATGGGATGCCTATGGCCAAGTAATTAGTGACCTTCAAGGATCGTCCAGGTTGTTAATTGAAAGAGGAGTCATACGAATAGGGTGCCAAGAAGGTGATATACCCCGTGACCTAGGTACAGTAAATGGGTTTTCTGGTACTTGGTCCGGGACCCTTCTATAGGGCAATAGACTATCCTGGACTTGGTTTGAAATAGGGTTTCTTTCCTAGTCCTAAACCGTTGCTTTTGTGGATTGTGCCTATTTTAGCTGCCTCTAAGTTATGTTGCTGCTTCTCTGCTTGCCGGTACATTCTCGGAGTTGGTTCTGAAGATGTGGCTCCATAAAGTATAAATCTATCTATATTTAGTTGATATGGGGCATCTCTGTTGACCGCAGGTACCAAGAAGTTTTCTTGGGTACAACAGACTGGTACAGCATCGCGGTTCACGGGAGATGGCTCATGGTTATTTTCAACGCGCACACCCATCCTTGTTATTACTGTAGGTGTCTAAGTGACTCCTTCAGGGTAGGGTGTGATAGCTTTGGCGTGATGAGCATACTGCATCCCATGCTACATGGCATCTCGCTCCTGAGCATGTGTCTTCTCCCGTCCACAGGAAGGCTCTTCGTTTTTTGATCAGTTGAATCACTCCGGGTGGCAGACTGATTGCCAATCGCCAAAATATGGCTAGATGATAGACTAGTAGACTGTCCAGAACCGCGTTGATCAAAACTATTCTTTCGGCATAAGACAAAAGGCTTGCCTCCCATCCAGAAAGATATCTGTCGGCTTTGGTTATTGTTGGTTGCAAGTTTGAAAATTTTAGTTTGTTGGCAGACAAAGCTAGTTCCAGATAGGACATTGTCGGAGGATGAAAGTCCAACCGCGGGGAGTTTGGGGACCCCCCCCCTTTTGAGTTCAGCCAGGGGAGTTGTTCACAGGACGGCAACGGCGCTGGGAGATGATCAGTGGAGAGAATGGCACGCAAGGAGACAGGAGGAGGTAGACAGGTTCGGGCTGCGCGGAGGCGTAATACCCTACTCCTGTATGTGTTTTGGCTATGTCGGAGATATGAATGTGGTTTGCTTCTTACAAGGAGTTCATCAGCCCCGGAAGCTCTACCGGAAGCCGGACGTGGAGAAGAAGAGGACTAGAACTCTACCAGGAGAAGCTTAGACCAACCGAAGGTCCCCTTCTCCCGAAGTCCCTCTACATGCAAGCATGGATCCTCCTTTTATCGACTAAGGGGAGTCCACAGTGCCCAGTATACAGAGAAAGCTAGCTACAGTTTGTCTTGTCACACACACGCGGCCGCCTGCCGCGTCGCGCCGGAGGGACGTCTAATCGCCGCCTGGCTCGACTGCTGCGGGCGGCTGGAGTTGGTCTGCTGTCGCCACGCCGGAGTCGGTGCTGCATGTCTGGTTGGCATGTTGCCGGGCTGCTGTAGGCGGCTGGAGCATGAAGATGTGATAGCACGCGCCTCCGCTGCCAGAGTGTGGAGAATCGAGGCCCTCACAGCCGGAAGTTCTCTGATGACACTGGGAGGGGGCCCACGGAAGGTCATCATGACGGTACGCGCATGTCCGACCGGGAGACAGGCGGGTGGCGCCCCGTCGCCTCGTCATTAATGCGGGTAGTTGGAGAGTTGGTCCGCTGAGTTCCTCGAGTCAATCGGCACCCGGGCAATCGGCCTGCGCGGACTAGGCAATCGGCACCCGGGCAAGGCAATCGGCACCTTGGAGCAATCGGCGCCCGGGAGTAAGGCAATCGGCACCCGGACAATCGGCCTCGGGACCGAGCAATCGGCACCCGGGCAATCAGCAATCTGGCCTCAGCACCCAGGACCGGGGCCGGGTCCGGGTTCCCGGGCCCGGGGGGCGTACCCGGGGAAGGGGCACTCAAACCGGACGGGTGCCCGACTCCAGATACTTAGAGGGAAAGAGGACTCGTAGTCAGCCGTCGCCGACGCAGAATGTGGCCCCGAGGAGCTCCCGCGCCATTGGCCGAAGACCCACGCGACCCCGGGTATGTGGACCCCAATCCCGTTTCGCCGACAGTGGCTCCTGGCCCTGTTGCTCGGCGGGATCAACTAAATCCGGGCAGGGAACAGGGCCCACATCTTGAAGAAAACGAGGGGACGCGGGGTCCCGCAGTAACTCCGTGGATATGTGCCCGGGAACCGGAGACCTGGGCTGGAAAATACGGGATGAATCGGACGACTTCCCCGGACTCGCACTCGTAAAGCGATGTTGTTCCGGGTAATCGCGGCCCCATGCTGGTTGTGAAAATGTTGAGGAAGCCGTGGTGGTTCATGAGGAGGCACGGAAAGCCGTGGCCGAGACCGCTGCAACGGAGACAGGGTTCCTCGACCGCGGCGAGCACCTCGTGGAGCCGATGTCTGACGAGGCCGAGGGAGATGCCAGTCCCCTTCTAACGCCGCCTGAGTCCAACCGGTCCGAAGAAGACCAGTGACCTCCCCCGTGCGACAACATCTCCGGGCCTCCCTCGTGCTCCCGCGCTCCGATTTTGCCTGTCTTGTGCAAAGAGAGACATTTGTATATGTATATGATCATGTTTATATTTCCGTACCTTTGCTTATTGTGTTGTTCGGAGGTTGCTTGTATTCGGGGCCCCTTGTCTGGGAACGCCGAGTACCGGGCGCCATCCGACAGCGAGAGCCAGCAACCGTGAACAGCCGTAGAGCCTGAGACCCCTATCCGGGCCCTGGCGTAGCCGCCTGCACCGGGAGCTCGGTCCCCAGGGGCAGCGAACACGATGGTTGCCCGCCCCGGGAATCCGATCCCCGGTGCCGTGAGCAACCGAATGCGAGCCTTGCGGAGCGATTAAGTCTGTTGCCCGTGCCCCGGGAGCTCGGTCCCGAGGGACCGTGAGCACCCGAGCGCGGGTCCTGCGGGACGGTTAAGTCCGTGGGTTCGACCCCTTCCGTCTTCCAGATCCGGGGGCCCTCCGTGCCCCCGGGCGCAGCGCGGCCGCGGGGATAGACCGCTTGACCGTGCCTGGGGCCGCCTTCGGGGCCCGGGGCCCTCCATGCCCCCGAGCGCTACCGACCCGGGGAGCGCAGCGAGGCTGTGGGAAAAGGCTGCTAGAGAGAGAATACGAAACATGCCCCGTGTGGGTTAGGTATGGCCAAAGTGCTGAGTTCGTGCCTTTTGGCTTGCCGGGAGCCTCTCGGGAACCGCCCTTGACCGGGCACGGGGTCGCCAGGCACTTGGCAGATTCCGCTTTGCTCCCGGGGCCGAGGAGAACGGAACACAAGGCCATAGAAACGGGGGAAGAATACAAGTTGAGCAATGTTTAAGGTCAGATACGATTACGTATCTCGATGTTGTGGCTCCACGAGCACAGTCTCAGGGCCAGGAGCGCTGCCAGCCCCCGGGCCGGGAATCGGCGCCGGAAGTGAATTTGGGATGGGGCCCAAGCACAGTCCGGGCCCGGAAACGCCTTCCCCGGGCGCATTCACCTCGGGCCCCGGGTCCCGGGGACGTTCCCGGTTCCGGGGCACGTTACTGGGGCGCTGACCCCGAGCACCCTGCTTAAGCCTGCCGGGGAAGGGTCTAACTTGCACACAGTGAATTGTGAGAGTACTTGGCTCGTTCCTTTGTCCATTCCATGCTACGAATCGTGGCGTCGACCACCTCCTGAAGGCGTCCTCGCGGTCACGACCGTGCGGAGGAAAAGATCATGCATAAGCATTTCATCCCCTACCTCTGGAAAAATCGATCCCGGGGCTAGCCATCGGGGGGCACCGGAGCCGCTGGGACCCGGGGCATCGCGCAGAGGGGTGCCACCACGGTCCCGTGGGTTCGACAATGCCCCGGGACTAGCACGTGGGGATACAGTAGCCCGTTGGTAGGGAACTGATGATTATGCGCAAAACTCAGCCGCCGTATGGGCGCGGCCCGATTATGCCCCCAGGGGGTGAGACTGCCACGAAAGCAACACACGGAAAAAGACGAAAGGCACGAGACCGGAAAGGATATTAAAAATGCTGCTTAGTAAAGTGTATATACATGGGGCCCCGGCCAGCGCTGAGATTTGGAGAAATCCGGCGCTCGCCCGGGTGCACCGCAACTTACAGGATGTTATTTACAGACGAAATTTGCTAAGATCTCCCTGGCTTACCGAGCCCGGTTGGGAGATACCGATCACCAGGAAGGGGCCTTCCCGCAGTGGGAAGGTTTATTTCTTTCCATCACCTGTGAGGACACGGCGGAGGACTAAGTCCCTGACCTGGAGTGATCAGGCTCCAACCTTACGCCGATGATAGCGCTTGAGGCTCTGCTGGTTAGGAGCGAGGCGCGCGGCCTCGCTGGTGAAGTATACTGGCTTCTGTTGTGTGCGCCCCTCCCCTGGCCTGACATTGGCCGGGATCACGGGCTCAGCTCCCTCGGGAGGGAGCGAGCTCTCGCGGTCAGGAGCATAGGTAGGCCCGGGGCCCGGGGGCCCCGACTGGAATATGGTTTGATATATGCCGGGATCCGGGGGCCCGGGCTTGGATATGGGATGTATCGGGACGGCTTCCCCAGACCAGCTCTTTCCTGGGCGAAGCTGTCCCGGGTTATCGCTCCTAGTCCGGGTGCCGCGTCCCTAGGCCCGCACTCGCCTTGGCGAGGCTGCCCTGGTTCAGGCTTCCCAGTGTTGAGCCAGGGGCGCGGATCCGGGACATGGACCCTGGACCCCGAGGCCCCGGCTCGAATGTAATATGTGCCCGGGACCCGGGGGCCCCGGACTGAGATGTCGAATGCATCGGGACGACTCCCCGGACTTGCGCTCGTCAGGGCGACGCTGTCCGGCTTATCGCGCCCTGTTGGAGTTGTTCCGGGTGCCGCTTCCAAGACATGCACTCGCCTTGGCGAGGCTGTCCAGGTTCGGGCTCCCCAGAATCAGGAGCGGGATTCGGACCGTTGATCGGCCTGACGGTTGCCCCAAATCGGACCGTCCACCTAGGGATCGGACCGTTCGAATCAGGGCGACCGGACCGTCCGCCTAGGGATCGGACTGTCCAAATCGCCACAATTGGACCGTCCGAATCGCGACGATTGGACTGTCCGCCTAGGGATCGGACTTGGCCTGCAACCGCTCATGCCGGCACTTCTTGACGCGCTCGGCGAACTTCTGGACGGCGCGGCACTCCGTGAGGTCGTGCTGGTTCGTCTCGTGGACGATTGCACCCACTTCCGGGCCATTGCCGGCTTGACGCGCTCGGCCAAGCCCTGGACGGCGGGGCACTCCGTGAGGTCGTGCCGGTCCGTCTGGTGGAAGGCGCACCATCTCCGGGCTATTGCCAGTGTCGGCGGTGCACGCGCGACCTTTTGCCGCTTGTCGCCGTCATCGTCCCCGAGGGCAATGTTGCCCCGGGGGCTACCCGCAACAGCCAAGGCGAAATTCACGGCGGCCTGGCACTTCCTCTTGTTCCGCCGTGACGCGGAACGTGAGAGCTTGCCGTCCTCTCCGGGGCCCTTGTCGGGGGCCTCGGGAGGCGCGACAGCGTCAGCGCGCCGCTCGCGCTGCCGCTCGTTTGCGCCGCTGTCGGTCGGAGGTGCGGCGTGAGGCTCCGCGCTCCGGGCTTGGTTATGCTTCGGGGCAGGGGGCCGGCCCACGCTAGACGTCGTACGGTCGGCACTCTCGGCGGCGACTTGGCAACGGGCCGCGGCTACCAGGTCGGCGACTTCATTGAGCCACCACCGCTCCCGGCCTCCACCCCCGGTAAATGCCGGGGGGTGGCGCAGGAAGGCTTTCGCCGTCAGGAGAGTTCCTTGGGGCGAAGCTGACTGGAAGTCGGGATGGTGGCGCGTCCGTTCGCGCCTTATGGATGAGGCCATGGCAGACCTAGCGGGGCACTTGTCGGCTCCCTCCGCAAGGGAAGGGGCCAGGGCCGCACAACCAGGCCGCCGCTAGGCGAACTCGGCCTGCAGGGCGCATGCTTGTTAACGCCAAAATTTGGTAAGGACCTGTATCAGATTCGGTCAAGAGGACGGTTGCAGTCGGATAATGGAAATTGATCCAAGAAGCAGACCGAGTCTGAGAAGGGATCATGAAGACCGCGCGTGGCAGTTAATTACTATAGTTATTAGGAAAAGGTTTATCTCTTTTAGGAAACCTGACCTCGTGTCCGGTCAGGTCTCGTTAGCGTTTTCTGTTATAGATAGGAAATCATATATCGTGTCCTATAAGGACTCATGTAACTCGGGGTATATATACGTATGCCCGGGGACCTTGTAAATCATCACAACGATCAATACAAATTCGGCGCATCGCCACCCCTTCGACAGGATCCTGCTTCTCGAGCCGGGCTGCATCGGTTAGGTCCGAACTCCTGCGAGAGGGTAAGTCTCGTCACACCGACTACCAATCGGCTAGGACTTCCTCGGTTAGGTCCGATATTCTAGTCGGTTTATGGTAATCGGCTTACCACGATATTTTACTTTATCTATGGCTGCATCAGTTTAGTTTGATCTCATAGATTGATTAGGTATATCACATCACGTGTGCACAGATTGTATCGACTTACTGGGAGTGATTTATCATCAGTTCGTGCTGCATCGGTTAGGTCCGACCTACTGAACTGCTAGTGATAAGTCGATCCTGCTGAGCCGATGCGTTGTGTGCAGGCGCTTTATCGGAGTGTATAGCCGGTAAGTTATTTTCATCACGATCGCATTATATCTATCGACTCATTGAGGCATTGTTATTATTGTCGGTCTGTGCTGCAACGGTTAGGTCCGATCTACTAGACTGACAATAATAGCTTTACTCTTAATAAGCCGATGGTGTTGTGCGATGGTGTTATCGGAGTGCTTAGCCGATAAGTTACCTGTTAAAGCCGACTACATTTATTCATTGTTTTATCCTGTGTTCGCTTTATTAAGCAGTCGGCTAGCTTATCAATTATTTATCATTTACGTTATTGCATATTTTATTATTTGTTCTTGCCTGTATTATTGTCACAATCGGCTAAGGGATAGCCGATGGGTTCATTCTGCCGATCCAAGCACAAGTATAAGCAGGTTCCCGGGCACGACCCCAGGTAAGGGCCCGGGCATGAGCCCGGGTAAGGACCAGTGCATGGGCCCGGACAGCGGACGAAGATCTTGGGAGCCGATATGAGCAAGGGCCCGGGTGCAGGCACACCTTCATAATAATACCAGTAACATTAGATCATGATCAGCTAGGATCTATTTGATTTATTTATGCATTATACTTGCTTTTTTTATCTAGCTTATAGCCGGTTTTCGAATATCCCTTCGATGATCGGCTAGCATGATATTTGTTTATTATTACATTATTGTTCTTGCCCATCATCGGACCTAAGCCGATGTTAAGTGCTACAGTGTGCATCGGCCATCGGCTCTGATGAAACGAGTCTAGATCGGCTTCCAGCCGATTGGCTCATGATCTAACATTTTTCCTCCTTGTCAATTACAGCTGTCAAATTGACTGGCACGCCTACGAACCTCAACCTTTAGGACCTGCACTGGAGTGAAGCAAAATCTCCAGGCCTTCGCGTGTCACCCGCAGACGCCGAACCAGGACCCGCGAGCCTTTCGGCGTCAACACGCTTTTGGCACGCCCTGGTGGGACACGAAGTTTTAAGCCAGAATTCCAACAAAACATTGTTTCAATCAAGATTTTCACATGGCTGGAAAAGAATCAAGACGGACAACGTAATTCCGGTCACCATGGAAGATCTAACTGAAGAACAAAAACAGCAAGTGAACAGACCATGACAAATTTCCAGAAGCTGTGTTTAGAATCCTTCAGTCATGACAAGACAAGGGCCGATTCAGAAGTCTCAGTTTTCCAAAAACCAGTACTGGTAGGAGAATCGAGCCGCACACAACCTGAGAGTCCACCAATCAAGCCTTTACAGGAGATGGTCAACGAGGCTGTGCACCACGCACTCATCAATCAGTCAGGGGTCTTAGTAAATACATTGCATAACCTTATCAAGAAGACTGTTGATGGATCGATTGCCCAAGAGCCAACTCGGGGTCCTGTTTTTCTCCCACCGAAGATAGAGCCAGGCCAAGTTTAATTACAACATTAGCAAGGATATACCAGAACACTTGTTCGCGCAAAACCAGGCCGGGGGGCAACAGGATATCCCTCCTGGATATCACCGATCTATTTATTATGGGGGATACCAGCAGAACTATCCGGGAGGAGGAGCCGATCCAGGTACTTACCAGAGGGAGTATCACAGACAGAATCGGCAACCAACCCCGCCGATGCAGTATCAGCAGTATCAACAGGAGAATGCAAGAGAGGAAGATTTGTCGGCACGGTTGAGGAAATAGTAAGGGAGCAGTTCGGGATCAAGCCCAAGGAACAAGCGTTCATGTATCGGCACCCATATCCTGAGTGGTTTGACAGGGTTCCGTTGCCACACCGATACAGGGTCCCGGATTTTCTCTAAGTTTTCAGGGCAGGACAACACATCTACAGTAGAACATGTCAGCCGATTCTGGCGCAGTGCGGGAAGCATCGGCTGAAGAGGCCCTAAGGGTTAGGTTTTTTCCCCTATCACTATCTGGATCGGCTTTTACATGGTTCTCCTCGTTACCGCCGAATTCTGTTCGGGGGTGGGCCGATCTGGAGAAACAGTTTCACAAATATTCTTCGCTGGGATTCACGAGCTGAGACTGTCAGATTTGACATCGTTAAGCAGCGACCAGATGAAACAGTACCGGAATACATTCAGCGATTTCGGGATATCAGAAGCCGGTGTTTATAGTTTAAACCTGAGCGATGGACATCTGGCCGATCTAGCTTTTCAGGGGACTCTTGGCGCCAATCAGAGAAAGGTTTTCGTCTCAAGAGTTCGAATCTTTGTCGCACCTAGTACAAAAGGTATCGGCTCATGAAAGCCGGATTTCAAGAGGCGAAAAAGGACAAGTACCAGAGGAGAGTTGCTCAGGTTCAGGTCTATTCAACGGATTCAGATGATGAGGAATCCGACGCTGAGGTTGGGATTGGCGGAGTGGGCCAGGAACAAGAAGTCGGTATCATGCCCATGGGTCAAAGGATATCGGCAAAGAGGAACGATATGATTTCGATGTGAGCAAAGCCGATAAGATCTTTGATTTGTTGTTGCAGGAAAAGCAAATACAATTGCCGCCAAACCAACGTGATTCCATCAGCCGAAGAACTAAAGAAGAAGAAGTATTGCAAATGGCACAAACGCGATATCGCACCATACTAACGAGTGTAAGGTTTTTTCGGCAACAAATTCAGCTGGCCGTTGAGCAAGGAACGAATCAAGTTTGAAGATAAAAAGCCAATGAAGATAGATGGGCACCCGTTCCCCGTAAACATGGTCTATGCGGGGTCATCGTCCAGGACTCAAGCCGATGAAGGAAGACGTCAGAGTAAATCGAGGATTACTTCATCAGGTATGATAGAGAAGTACTCAAGGTACGATGAACAGGGGGATGGACCGGAACAATATAATCCGCATTGGGACTGCCCGTTTTTTCGTTTCTGCTGGGATCAAGGGATGAGATTGCCATCAGCTGAAAATTGCCCCGAGTGCAGCGGTACAGGAAATCGGCATGATCGCCAGCAGGAGTGTTCGCGGGATCGGTCGCCTGGGAAAAGAACATCAGTTCATAGCCGATTGGGGCCGATCCATGAAGAGTTCTTTGAAGAAGATGAAGAGGAAGCGCATGGGAAACAAGTCCAGAATCCTCAGTGGTGTCCTAGCGGCATATTCACGAAGAATCAGAAGAGAAAGGGCACACGGTTACGACACCGAGAACAGCAAAAGGAGCAATGCCAGGGTCAAGAGGGGGCTGGTCATCGTCCCTAAAAGGATAGCAAGTTTGGCAAGTGAAGAGGAGGGACGATGAGGACGCATATGCCCAGTAAACATGGTGTTCTTTTTGCCTCGGGAGTATAAAGCGCTTTCATCAGATGAAGAAGGAGATGAGGAGGTTTTCGCTCAACTAACGTTGCAATCTGATCAAGCTATATATGATAAACCTGAGAAGTCAGAGCATCGGCACTTAAAGCCGTTATACATCAAGGGATACGTAAATGGGAAGCCGATGACAAAGATGTTAGTTGATGGGGGAGCGGCTGTTAACCTCATGCCTCATGCTACGTTCCGGAAATTGGGAAAGACTGCCGAAGATCTGATCAAGACAAATATGGTGCTAAAAGACTTCGGTGGGAATTCATCAGAGGCGAAAGGCGTATTAAACGTGGAGCTGATAGTAGGGAACAAGACATTGCCCACCACGTTTTTCGTCATCGATGGAAAGGGGTCATACAGTTTACTTCTCGGCAGGGGACTGGATTCATGCGAACTGTTGCGTGCCTTCGACAATGCATCAAATGTCTAATACAGTGGCAGGAGATCAAGTCGAGATGGTTTCTAGCGGATCGTCGACCAATATCGCCGATGACCGATCTACCAGTCTGGGAAGCCGACGGTGTTGACTGCCCTTATCCGGAATAGTTTGGGAAGGAGATTACCTCGAGGTTACTAGCCAGGGGATACAGCCGATACAGCAAGTCGCTCTGAATTGTTACTCTGATGGGCTCCATTGAAAACTTCGAGGGGAAATTGGGGGCAAGGATTTACGTCGGCTGATGATTTGGAAGAGATTGATATAGGACCAGGAGATAGACCAAGGCCGACGTATATAAGCAAAAAATTAAGTCCTGAGCTACGAGAAGAATTGATAGCATTGTTGAAGGAGTATCGGGATTGTTTCGCCTGGAGTACCATTGAGATGCCAGGATTAAGCCGATCGATTGTTGAACATCGGCTACCTATTAAACCAGGGTATCGGCCATTCAAGCAGGCTCCAAGGAGATTCAAGGCAGAATTATATGAACCGATCAAGGCGAGATCACAAGGTTGTACGATGCCAAGTTCATAAGGCCGTGCCGATATGCTGAGTGGGTTTCTAATATCGTCCCGGTGAGAAGAAAAATGGGAAATTGAGGATATGTATTGATTTCCGGGATCTAAATAAAGCTACCCCCAAGGATGAGTACCCGATGCCGATAGCGGATTTGTTGTGGATGCAGCGTCAGGCCACAAGATTATCAGCTTCATGGACGGCAATGCAGGATACAATCAGATTTTCATGGCCGAAAGAGGAATATACACAAGACTGCGTTCCGATGTCCTGGAGCTATCGGTTTGTATGAGTGGGTAGTAATGACTTTTGGATTGAAAAGTGCCGGTGCAACCTATCAAAGAGCAATGAATTATATATTTCATGATCTCATCGGTTTGTTGGTGGAAATTTACATTGATGATGTGGTGGTTAAATCTAAAAGTGGGGAAAGCCATATAGCCGATTTACGAAGAGTGCTGGAGAGGGCCAAGAAATACGGACTAAGAATGAATCCCAATAAGTGTCCGGGCTTTTGGTTGTATCGGCTGGGCAATTTCTGGGTTTTATGGTTCATGAGCGAGGGATTGAAGTTAGTCAGCGAGTATCAGAGCCATTAAGACCGCAGAGCCACCAAGCGATAAGACAGAGTTGCAATCGTTGATCGGCAAGATTAATTTTGTGAGGAGATTCATATCAAATTTTATCAGGGAGAATTGAGTCTTTCACGCCGTTATTGAAGTTGAAAGCCGATCAAGAATTTGTGTGGGGGGCAGCGCAACAGAAGGCGTTTGACGAGATCAAGAATTATCTTAGTTTCCCCGCCTGTTTTGATTCCGCCGCAGGAAGGAGTGCCGTTCAGATTATACTTGTCGGCCGATGAGAAGTCCATCGGTTCTGTTTTGATCCAAGAATTTGAAGGTAAAGAGCGAGTTGTGTTCTATCTAAGTAGGAGACTTTTGGATGCTGAGACGAGATATCCAGCGGTGGAGAAGTTATGCTTGTGTTTATATTTCTCGTGTACAAAGTTGAGGCATTACATCCTATCGGCTGAATGTACAGTAGTTTGCCAGGCCGATGTGGTCAAATATATGTTGTCGGCTCCAGTCTTGAAAGGGCGAGTTGGCAAGTGGGTTTTTGCCTTGACAGAGTTTGACTTGAGGTACGAATCGGCTAAAGCAGTCAAAGGACAAGCAGTGGCCGATTTTATTGTCCAGCACAGGGGGTCTCACGAGGACTATGTGGAGCCGATCCCGTGGGTCTTATTTTTTGATGGATCGGTTTGCAGGCATGGATCTGGTATCGGTTTGGTTATTGTGTCGCCTCGGGGGGCAAGTTTTGAGTTTGCTTTTACAATTAAGCCTTATCGGACTAACAATCAGGCGGAGTACGAGGCGGTGCTGAAAGGACTTCAACTATTAAAGGAGATCGGGGCCGATATTATAGAGATTATTGGTGATTCTTTGTTGGTGATCAAACAGTTATCTGGAGAATATGAGTGCAGGGATGATGTTTTGAGGTCATATTATGAAGAGTGCGTGGATTTGTTGAAGGATTTCAAGATGGTGTCAATGAATCATATTCCCAGGGAGCAGAATTTGGAAGCCAATGATCTTGCACAGATTGCTTCGGGATATCGGCTGAATAGGCAGGTTGAGGTGGAGATAGCCGATATTGATGTCCAGAACAAGGCCGATGACTGGAGACGGGAGATAATTGATTACTTACGAAACCCGTCGCAGTCTGTTTCCAGGAAGATTCGGTATAAAGCTACTAAATATGTGCTACTTGATGAGGAGTTGTATTATCGGACGTTTGAGGGAGTTCTGCTTAGATGCCTGGATTTGGAAGAAGCCAAAGTGGTTATGTGTGAAGTGCACGAAGGCATCTGTGGAACTCATCAATCGGCTCATAAGATGAAGTGGTTGTTGAGAAGAGTAGGGTATTTTTGGCCGACAATGCTGGAAGATTGCTTTAGGTATTATAAAGGATGTCAAGATTGTCAGAAGTTTGGAAATATACAGCGGGCACCGGCATCGGCTATGAATCCTATCATCAAACCGTGGCCGTTCAGAGGATGGGGAATTGATATGATCGGCCAGATTTTTCCTCCATCAAGTAAGGGACATAAGTTTATATTGGCAGCAACAGATTATTTCACCAAGTGGGTAGAGGCAATTCCTTTGAAGAAGGTCACGTCCAAAGAAGCGATTGAATTTATCAAGGAGCATATCATTTATCGGTTTGGGATTCCTCAGACGATAACTACTGATCAGGGGTCTATTTTTGTTTCTGATGAGTTTCAACAGTTTGCTGCCAGTATGGGAATCAAGTTATTAAATTCATCGCCTTATTATGCTCAAGCCAATGGGCAAGCAGAAGCTTCCAACAAGAGTTTGATCAAGTTGATTAAGCGGAAAAATTGATGAGCAGCCACGGCGATGGCATTCTACATTAGCCGATTCACTATGGGCCTATCGGATGGCATGCCACGGGTCTACTCGGGGTACCGCCGTATCAGTTGGTATATGGACATGAGGCGGTTTTACCATGGGAAACTAACATCGGCTCTAGAAGACTTTCTTTGCAGAATCAATTGACGGCCGATGATTATTATAACTTGATGGCAGATGAACTTGAAGATTTAGCTCAGAATCGGTTGAGAGCGCTGGAAAGAATCAAGGAGAATAAGGCTAGGGGCAGCTCGGCATTACAACAAAAGGTGGTGAATAAGTCTTGCCGAGGGGGACCTTGTGTGGAAGTTGATTTTGCCGATCGGGTCCAGAGATAATAAGTTCGGAAAATGGTCGCCTAATTGGGAAGGGCCTTATCGGATTAATCGCTGTGTGCCTGGTAACGCATATATATTAAGAGATCTTGACGGGACGGAGTTTGCTAAAGCACTTAATGGGAAATATCTCAAGAAATACTACCCTAGCGTTTGGATCAACTCTTAAATCGGTTAAGTACAGCCGATTTCTAAGCAATTCGGAAAGCCGATGTTTTTATACGTCGCTTAAAGACAGCCGATATCAATTGATATCGCCTTTAGATTAAAATAAGCGGAAAAATTATCAGGGATGAGGGAGATGAGTAGCAGAGCCGATCTGGTTACATGACAGCAGAAGGGTGATCGGCATGTTCCGGAAAATCGTCAGTTATAAAGGTTTAAGGCTTACAAAAACTTTCGGATAGTTTCGATTGCGCGCAGACGGATCTGATCAATTTCATTGATGGCCCGGATATCGTCTTCATCAGAGCCTGGGATGACTTTCAAGCTTTTGCGCCGATGGATGACTTGGCGCACTGCTGCTGCGACTTTGGCTTCTTGATCTTGGATGGCTTGCGGCAGGCCGATGAGCTGGGATTCTGTGTCTTCAAGATCCTTGCGAACTTTTTCAAGTTCTCCCAGCAAATCGGCTTCCTTTTTCTTCAGTTGATTTAGCTTGGATTGAAGTTTTTGGGGACAGCTGCCATGTCATCAAGTTCTTCTTTGTCTATCTGGGCTGATAGCCGATCGGTTTGGATGTCTTGGGCTGTCTTCTGTTGGTCAGCACGATCGGCTATACGCTGTCTGAGCTTGATAAGTTTAAACCTATGAGACTCCAGGTATGCTGCGGGGGTCAATGCATCAACGAGCTCTTCGGGCAGGTGGTGTTCGATGTCTGCAAATCTTGCTCGGATTGGCCCGCAGTCTTCTACCAGTGCATCGATTGGATTTTCCAGCCGACTGATGATGCTTGTTAAATACTCGCGCACATCGGCTGAGAAGGACGGTTTGGAGGCTACACTGGTGGCTGTAGCTTCTTCTACCTCCAGATATTGACCGATGTCGAAGGAGAACAAGTCGGTGAAGGACTGCAAAATTGGTATCGGAAAGGTGATCAATAAGAGATTAGAAGCAAAGTGCGAGCATGACAAAGGTTACTTGAGGAAGGACGTCGGCAGATCGGGTAACATCGGCTTCGGTAGGATGAGTGGGTTGTTCTTCAGAGGGGCCGATGTCAGCCGATGGAATAGAAGCAGTCTCGTCGATGGCTGGAGGACTTGGTGCTGAAAGAGGGGGAGCTGGAGAAGCTATCGGTTCGGCACTTGGAAGGATGTCAGAAGAATGTTGAGGTTCTGGAGCCGATGACCCAAGCTGAAAAGGATTTGGTAAAATAAATGAGAGAGTGGATAATGACGATAACAAGATTTGGCGCATACCTGAGGGGATGGGGGAGCCGATGTTGCTTGAGGAGAAGGTGGCGTTGGAGCAGCGACATCGGCATCGGTCTTCTGCTTCTTCAAAGAGGGGCGATGCGCTAACTTCTTCCGCTTTTGTCCCATCGGCCGAGGCGCCTTGAGAAGGGCCGATGGAGATGGAGCGTCGCGTCCTAAGTTCGGAGCGGCTGATGAGGGTTGGTACAGAATCGGCCGACCGCTGTTGCTTGTTGATGGGGGCTCGACGCTGGCGGCCTGCAAAGTAAGGGTCAGAGACGATTGAGGATGATATTTGAAGCTTGCAAGAGTTACCTCGTTGTCAGATTCAACATAGTCGGCGTCCAGACGGGAGCAGTAACAAGTGGGCGCTAAGCAGAACAGATGTTTTTTCCATTCCGACCACCATCGGACAAAAGGCTTGGTGTTGGCAGTGCAGACGTACACCTCGGTGGCAGCGCCTAGCAGGAGGGAGTCTGTCAAAGACCGCAGCCGATCATATTCCAGGGCGCTGCTGACCGTGCCCCGAGCCTGGAGTTTGTCGGTGAAGAACAGGCCGATCGGAAGCTGGCCAAGGCCGAGTTGACGGGAGCAGGTTGATGGGTGGTAGAACTCATACGATGGTTGAGTTCGGCCCAGAGAAAAGCCGGTTGGCAGCAGGCAAGGACTGATGGCCGATAGGAATATGGCTTTAGATTGATCATCGTTCAGAACTTTGAGTGGATCAAAGTTGGAAGGCATCTCGAATGATGATGCGTCATTGTAAGCAAACCAAAGAGTAGCATCCCTGGTAAAGCCATAATAAAACCCCTTGAACCACTGACTAACTTCAGCAGGGGATATCTTGCCGCCAGAAAGGGCCGATGCAGCCTCACCCATAGAGATGCATCGGCGGTAGATGGGGTCTTGATCTTCTGGGTAATCAGCTGGGAAGGATTGCTTGAGGAGGGAAGTTTCTGGGATGGCCTTGGAGGTGTAAACATTAAGCCAGAGCTGTACGAACCACCAAGGACCCCCAATGTGGCCGACGGGCTGGCCGGCCGATAGCTTAGTTGCCACCTGATGAAGCAGCTGGTAGGTGGCGCCAAGGAGATAGTGCCCTAACGGAATTTGTTTCCTATCGGCCAAGCACTCTGCTAGGCACTGCATATTGGTCGTCGGGCCGAGGGTTGCGCCACCAAAGACGAACCGTTCCAACCACAAGTTCAGAAAAGCGACGTGTTCCCGATCATCAACCGGTCCAGTTCCTTTGTTGTGAAGAGATATATACCTGGACCAGCCGCCGATGTTTTTTGTTTGGAGCCGGTGGGCAGGCTTGAACCGGAGTTTGAAGGGGTTGATGTAGCTTGTCGTGTCCAGGCAGGTGAGCATGGTCACATCTAGCAGAGTGGAGGTCATCGGCCCATGACCAAACAGAAAGGCATTGAGAGCATCAGACCAGAAGTACGAGGCCGATGCGAGCAGAGATTCATTCCTTTCCATATCGGCCAAGGAGAGGTTGATGCAGTGGCCGATGTGAGATTCTTCCCAATAGATCCTCTTTGCAGCCGATACTCTGATGTACCAGTCTCTCCATCCGGGCAATCTGCTCGGCCAGGACCTGAAGCTGTTGGTCCAGTCACTGACCAACATGGCCGAGTTCTTGAAGGGAGTGCGTTGGGTTTCGGCACTGATGAAATCGGTGGGATCTTCGCTGCCCATGGGGCCATGATAGAAAAAGCAGGGGTAATCGGCGGCCGGAATCAGGATCTGGGCTCTGAGATGCTACAGTAGACAAGAACACGACGAAGAACAGGTGAAGAACATGGCAAATCGGATTCGTACAGATTGCAGATTGGGAAAAATAACCGGGTGAGAAGATTACCTCAGGAATTGCAGATGCTGTTGCCATCGCGGAAATAGGAGAGGTTGCAGGGGTCGACGGACGGAGAGAGAGGTTGCAGTAATTCGTCTAGATTCGCTAGAGCTTGGTGAGGATGTGGAAGATGAAGCGGTGGTGCTCTGGTGATGTGAAAGTATAAAAAAGAGGGCAAGAAGACGAAGCGTTTTATAAAGGTATGACAGCCGAGCGGGAATTGAGGCCGTTGGCACTGTTTCAAACATTTATGGCAAGTGGGCTATCTTGGGCCGCCTCGGTATGGGAGAAATCTAGAGGCCCAAAGTTGGAAGAATTTCGGAATCCTACAGAAGAACTCCGAAATTGGGGGGCATGTGTTAACGCCAAAATTTTGTAAGGACCTGTATCAGATTCGGTCAAGAGGACGGTTGCAGTCGGATAATGGAAATTGATCCAAGAAGCAGACCGAGTCTGAGAAGGAGCCGTGAAGACCGCGCGTGGCAGTTAATTACTATAGTTATTAGGAAAAGGTTTATCTCTTTTAGGAAACCTGACCTCATGTCCGGTCAGGCCTCGTTAGCGTTTTCTGTTATAGATAGGAAATCATATATCGTGTCCTATAAGGACTCATGTAACTCGGGGTATATATATGTATGCCCGGGGACCTTGTAATCTATCACAACGATCAATACAAACTCGGCGCATCGCCACCCCTTCGACGGGATCCTGCTTCTCGAGCCGGGCTGCATCGGTTAGGTCCGAACTCCTGCGAGAGGGTAAGTCTCGTCACACCGACTACCAATCGGCTAGGACTTCCTCGGTTAGGTCCGATATTCTAGTTGGTTTATGGTAGTCGGCTTACCACGATATATTTACTTTATCTATGGCTGCATCAGTTCAGTTTGATCTCATAGATTGATTAGGTATATCACATCACGCGTGCACAGGCTGTATCGACTTGCTGGGAGCGATTTATCACCAGTTCGTGCTGCATCGGTTAGGTCCGACCTACTGAACTGCTAGTGATAAGTCGATCCTGCTAGGCCGATGCATCGTGTGCAGACGTTTTATCGGAGCGCATAGCCGGTAAGTTATTTTCATCACGATCGCATTATATCTATCGCTCATTGAGGCATTGTTATCGTTATCGGTCTGTGCTGCAACGGTTAGGTCCGATCTACTAGACTGACAATAATAGCTTTACTCTTAATAAGCCGATGGTGTTGTGCGATGGTGTTATCGGAGCGCTTAGCCGATAAGTTACCTGTTAAAGCCGACTACATTTATTTGTTGTTTTATCCTGTGTTCGCTTCGTTAAGCGGTCGGCTAGCTTATCAATTATTTATGATTTGCGTTATTGCATATTTTATTATATGTTCTTGCCTGTATTATTGTCACAATCGGTTAAGGGCTAGCCGATGGGTTTATTCTGCCGATCCAAGCACAAGTACAAGCAGGTTCCCGGGGACGACCCCAGGTAAGGGCCCGGGCATGAGCCCGGGTAAGGACCAGTATATGGGCCCGGATAGCGGACGAAGATCTTGGGAGCAAGGGCCCGGGTGCTGGCATACCTTCACAACAACACCAGTAACACTAGATCATGATCAGCTAGGATCTATTTGATTTATTTATGCATTATACTTGTTTATTTTATCTAGCTTATAGCCGGTTTTCGAATATCCCTTCGATGATCGGCTAGCATGACATTTGTTTATTATTACATTATTGTTCTTGCCGTCATCGGACCTAAGCCGATGTGTAAGTGCTACAGTGTGCATCGGCCATCGGCTGATGAAACGAGTCTAGATCGGCTTCCAGCCGATTGGCTCATTGATCTAACATTTTCCTCCTTGTCAATTACAGGGTCAAATTGACTGGCACGCCCGCGAACCTCAAATATTTTAGGACCTGCACTGGAGCTAAGCAGATCTCCCAGGCCTTCGCGTGTCTCTAGGCGCCGAACCAGATCGTCAGCAAGCTTTTCGGCACACCCGGCGGTTTTCGGCGTCAACAGCTGGTCCGGTGTCCTCGGTCTGCACAAGATGGGCCTCTGCCTTCTTCTTCTTAGGGTGCGGGCACTTAGTGGAGTAGTGTCCGAACTCGTCGCAGTTGAAGCACTTGATGTGGCTTTTGTCGCGGGCTCCCCCGCTAGAGCCACCTCCCCCAGAGTTGTGAGGCTTGCCGCCGCAGCCGCCCGCACCGTGCCCTCTGCCACGCCCACGTCCGCCTTGGCCGCGGTTACCCCCATCGCCGGAAGGCTTGTTTTTCTGCGGCGACGAAGATTCGCTGCCGTCTTTCTTGAAGCGCGCCTCCCACTCTGCCTGAGTGAGGAGCACCTGCCCATCAGCGGTTAGACCACCGACGGTGCCCTTCTTCTTGCGCGTGCACTCGTCATAGGCCTTGAGACGGCCCACTGCCTCTTCGAACACCATATCTTCGAGGTCGTAGAATTGTTCGATGCCGGCCACGATGCTGACGAATTTCTCCGGGACGGTGTCGAACAACTTCTTTACCATGGCGGCGTCGTTCAGTGTCGCACCTAGCTCAGAGTGCCGGACCGCCATGGCTGTGATCCGCCCAGCGTACTGGTCCAGCGACTCCCCGTCGGCCATGCACATGTGCTCAATTCAGCTTTCAGCGTCTGCAGGCGCACGTTGCGAACTCGATCCGCGCCGACAAACCTCGTCTTGAGGCAGTCCCACACTTCCTTCGCCGACCGCTTCTTCGCCACCTGCATCAAAAGATCTTCAGGGAGAGATTGCAGCAGGTGGGACCTCGCCTTCTTGTCCTTCTTCGGGTTGACGACCGCTCCGGCCGGCTCGACTGCTTCCCATACGCCTTGATCCTCCATCATCGCCTGCACCCGGATCACCCAACTGGTGTAGTTGGTTGCAGTGAGTTGTGGGTAGAGGAACGCGCTCCCTGAGCTCCCCCTTGCCGCATCAGCCGTGACAATCAACATGGCGTCAGATCAGTCCCGAACCTGAGAGCTCTGATACCACTTGTTAGCGAGCACCAGGTCGAACACCTAGCAGGTGCACTGTAGCGGATCCGGCAAGTTTCCGGCAAGCAAACCAGAGAGGAGAAAAAACAGAGCAAGGACAGAGCACTACACAGGAGAGCGTTTTGGGGCAATTTTCGGTGTCTATTTCAACTGAAATGAAACTCAACTGCTGTGTTACAAATGATACAACTATCATCTACTTATAGGATGAAAAAAAAACTTCGATCCTATATACAAGGAAGATGAGGCCACGCTCCCCACGCACTTCGCTTAGTTGCGCGCTTCGTGCGGCCACGAACTCAGTCGCCGTTGATCTCCTCGCCCGAGCATCTCGCCAGGCTGTTGTCCAGACCGTTGCTTCCGCTTCGTCCGGATCCCGCGCCCGTGCCCGGGACCTCGCTGCCCATGCCCGGGCCCTCGCGCCCGGTCTGCGCCCGTGCCCGGGTCCTCGTGCTCGGGACCTCTCCCGCGCCCGCGCCCGCGTCCGTGTCCGGGCGCTCGTGCCCGGGACCTCCGGCCGGGAGCTCTTTGTTCGGATTGGCTCGGGCTACGCCAGGAGTAACAGCAACAGAAGCAACTAGAGGTCCAAATTGATTTCCTGTCCAGAATTTGTCTAGCACACTAATGAGCACTTATGTTTTCTGGTTGGGATGCTATATGTATGAAAAATTTTCCAAATTTTTCATGGTTAGTGCGGATATAATGTACTACACCCCTTAAAATTTTAAAAAATTTTGGCCAAGTGAAACTAGATGTTCGTTTCTGCACTGTGTCCATATGCTGAAAGCGAAACCTAAGGGCCAAGCTAGAGAGGCGCTAAAATTACAAAAAATTTATATTCAGTTGCTAGTGAAATTTACTTTGTTCTATGAAAGTTTTGGATTTTTACCCCAAGTGGATTTTTTTGTAGAAAACAAACCAGACCGATGATGCAACCTTGGAACAGATTGTTAAGTGTCCTTGTTGGATTTTTATCTCCTAAAATACTCATCCAAAAATCCTCAGAAATTTCGTGGACCTCCTTGATAAGTTTATGAGCTACTGACCAACAATCAAAATTTTTAGCACTCATGATTTGGGCTACACAAAATTATCAATTTGGCTATCTACAGATTTCAGAACATGTGCATGCATATTAGTTAAATTTTTATTCCATGATGCACTAACCCAAAAATTCCAGAAACATTTATGGGGCCTACTGGAGATATCTACAAGCTACTAGCAAAATTTCAAAATTTTAGCATCTATGGTTTGATCTACACAAAATTATGAAGCATACTGACTACCGATTTCAGAACAAGGACAATTACTAGCATTTGAATTTTAAAAAAAAAATTAAGCATTTTAAATTTTACCTCCTTGTTTACTACATAAATTTTAATAGGTCCAGAGGCTACATGAGTTTTTGGAGGGCCATCTAAGCAATCAATGTAGTCGCCAAAGCACAACAATTTCCAACATGCCCCAAAACTACCCATCCTAGTTCTTTTCGGTAAATTTTGAAATGTCGGGATGGGAGAAGGTTAAAATCTCGCAAAATTCTATTTTAGTACAGTAACACCATGATGAAACACTATACTCTAAATGTCTATAAAAATGTTATATTTTGTTATCCATTTCCAAAACCTTCATTCTATAGGCCATTTCAACCCTGACATTTTGCAACTTTGTTCTAGTTCTTAGGAGAAATTTATAAAGTGATTTTGAAAGCCTTTTTAAGCATTTTGGTACTGGTTTTTGGTGATTAAGAAGGTTTTTCAAACATGTTTTTACAGAAATACCATTTCTCAAAAACTTCGGGTCCTATAGAAGAATAGGGTTTAAAATCAAAATATAGACATAGAGGAGAGTAGTTCTTAAGAGGGGTGAGATTTAAGAATTTGATAGGTTTTCGCAAATAAATTGTAGCTGAGAACTAAGTCCACAAAATACTTTCAAGAAACCATTCTAAACGACCATTTTAAGGGGCTCCTATAATCAGTCTTGCTCTGATACCATCGCTGTCAGGACACTCCGAGACTTGTACCGTGGTTTGCAGCTCGCCACGTCAACACTGAATATTAGAGTAGTGGGTCTCAAATAAAACCAAATATTTACTATAATCACCATACCTCAAAGCAGGCTTGACTTTACAAACCACAAATACGTTACAAACTCATGGCGTCGAACTTGAAATAAATGAGATACTCGATAGAATAGCCTCCACCAGTCCTCCCAGAGATATGTCCGTCAAACCACATGATGGTGAAGACCAAAAGACAACATATCATAGAGTACTCGATCTACATTAGCTATTAAGCAAATATCTTAATTATTTCAAGCCCAAACTTGTGTTCGACTAGCTCCCTAGAAAAGTACAAGTCTCACACGTTCATCTCAAGCAATGATATACAATAATAGGGTATACAAGTAATAATCCAAGTCTACAAGCAGAGTTTACGTAGGCCAATTGGCCAAATAATATGATTCAGCGGAAGCTTGTCTACCCATACCATAAGCAACCGACTTGGGTTAGATCCCTTAAAGAATCAACTTGAAGAATCAATGGATCCCGTAGCATTCAACCTATAACAAGGTTAAGAAACAAAATACAATCAAGAGTCAATACATTACCGAAATAATGTACTAGCAAGGACAATCCTATATCACTACATGCAAGCTCTAAGTCAAGGAGAAGGCTATTTGTAGTTTCATCTTTGTATAAAGCCAATTTTTGTTCGTAATCTTTTGCAACGGTATTTAATAAAAGAGTAGAAACATGTATAGCAAGTAAATAAAGTGATCAACGTAATATCATCATTATACTTGCTGCCCTCCCCAGCAACAAGTCATCATAAGCATCATAACTATCAAAATCACCATTCCATATCCCAATTTCACACACATTTATAAATCATAAATCTATACTCATGACATGTCACTATGTCACTCATGACTGCGAGCATGGCTAATCAATTAGTTTTGACTCCGCAGAGTTTGCACAACTTTACCCACGTAATGTATATCCTCTAATTTGTCTGGCACCCATCGGTATCACCATATTCTACACGTTGAATGCGGTCTAGAGGTCACAATGAAGCCATTGTATTGTCTATTTGTCTACCCTTGCATGAGCACGATGAGTGGGAATCCACACTAAGTCCGGGTTCTTAATGTTACCACGGTGGTTAGCTAAACACCGTGATGCCATGGAGAAACAACCCACATGGGACTCACCGTTGTATTGGATATGCTCAGACCCCCATGCTGTAAGTAGAGAAACAACCTACTCATAGAACACACACACACTGGGATGATTCTGGTCCCTAAAAATAAACCCACACCATAGGTAGCTCCTATAAACCATCACCAAGACTAATTTATACTACAACTGCCTCCCGAATGCAAGGTTAAACAGATATACAACTTAATAGGCTAAGGCCATCCCATACTAGCATATGTGGTTGTACTGTAAACAATAGAGGGTGACATAGAGTTCGGTCCTTAATCGACTTAGTCGAACAGTCCTCCTATCGATGTGCAACTACAAACATATGCATGTCACTTGCCTCCCAAGTCTACAATCATATTTTCCAGGGTACCCAAAATATTATATTGTTGGACATTCTCTTGCGTTCCACCGCGATATTTGATAGGTGGGATCCATACACGGATATAAGCCACCTATCTTCACACGTCCATGACTGCATTTAAATGTCTACCAATATAACACCTGAAATACCAAGTAGTGAACAAAAGAGATACTCGACAAGATACTCACCAGTCACTCCCGCTGTATGCTCATCAAACCATTCCATGATGGCGACTAGGAAACTACATACAACGGGGACTGGTCTACGGGCGTTTACCAAGCGAGAATCTTAGACGTTCAAAACTCATAATCATATATAGTTAGTTCCTAGGAAAAAGGACTAACTATATACTTTCATCATCAAGCCCATGGCATCAACACTAAACATAAGGACAAAAGAAATAAATAGATATATAAGCATATGCCAATAGACTAAATAATTAAAGGTTCATCGAAAGCATGTCTGAAAGGACCTTGATAGGCCTAGAGGGGGGTGAACAAGCAAATTAAAGTGAAAAGTGGAAGCTAAAGCAAAAGGGTCGGATTATCCAATACCTGGTCAGACAGTCTGATGTATATCGGATTTCCAAACTGGGATCGGACTATCTGACCTGCAGAGCAACACGATACTAGCAAGCCACAAACTAAAGATCTAGATCCAAATCACATGCAAGATAATGCGCAACCAGCAACTAGCTAAGAGTGGCACAAGTAGCAAGGCAACAAGAATATAAAGAGGAAGTAGATCACCGAGTTTTGTGTGATGAAGTATTTCCCAGAGTTCAAATTCTTGAGGGGATTCTACTCTCCATTGAGGAGCTCACAAAGACCCGGGTCTTTTTCAACCCTATCCTCGTGAGTTGCACAAATGCACTCCTCCTTCACTAGAGGTATCTCTTTTCTTGCGAGGGCGAGATCCAGCCTTCACAAACTTCCCTCGGCCAACCACAGTAGATCGGTGGCTCAAGAGCGATGCCTAGCCGTCTAGGAGTCCTTAACCTCCAAGAGTAACAAACACCACACAACCCTTGGACAAACCCTAGTGCTTAAGATCGAGTGAAACACACACTAGGCTCCCAAACTCCAAATCCGCAACCCCAAAGATGCGAGTCAGCAAGAACAAGGGGAATTTGAGTGAGGGAGAGAAAATAGCTCAAAGATCCAAAGCACCTTAGCACCAATCTCAACCCAAAGCAAGTTTGAATGAAAATAAATTGGGCAACCCTAGAAAAGGCTTGGTGGGGTGTTTATACATATCCCCCAAAAAAGTGGCCTTTGGAAGGGGAATCTTCTAGCCCACGTCGAATAGTCCGATTTCGAGATCGATAGTCCGATTTTGAGATCAGATAGTCCGATATTGTTGGCCCTCCAAGGCGAAAAGAGAACGAGAGACAGAGAGTTAAGTTCGGTGAAATTTCGGAGTCTCTCAACGATCGGATAGTCCGACAGGGATCGGATTATCTGATAGAGTTCAAAGCATTTTTCCTTGTCCTCAACCAGATATCAAAGTTCGGTGAAATTTTGGACTCTCTGGATTATCGGACTGTCTGATGTATTTTGGATACTCTGAATTTGACTTAGCCCAAAACACTTCACTTTCAAAGATTTTTCAAGCCAAGACAGAGAGTGAAGTTCGGTGAAATTTTGGATAGTCCGAGACATTAGACACTCCAAACCAACATCGGACAATCCGATGCTCTGAGAGCAAAGCAGTCTCTCCAGATAGAGAGAGACATTCGGTGAAATTTCGGATTGTCTGATGGATCGGACAGTCCGATATCAAATCGAATAGTCTGACCAGAAAAAAGCAGGAACACATAAACAAAAGGACTTTGAGCACTAGTGTTCAACCAGTTATATGCATGTGGTATCCCTCTTAATAGTACGGCATCCTAAACTCAATAAAACAAGAATTACACAGAATTACCATATCGAAAATGCCACTTTGTCTTACAGTTTTAATCACCAACTTAACTTGAACCTTGCAACATCTCAACCAACTTCATTAGAAACTCTCTATTTGTGTTGTCATTAACACCAAAATAAATTAGGGGTCATAGATGCACTTTCAATGTCTACCCATACCACAGGCAACCCACTAGGGTTAGGCCCCTAAAAGAACCATGCTGAAGAAGCAACGGATCCTGCATCACTCAACCTACAACAAAGTTTAACAACAATAATACAAGCAAGAGTCAGTACATTACTGAAATAATGTACAGGCAAGGATAATCCTATATCACTACATGCAAGCCCTAAGTCAAGGAGAAGGCTATTTGTAGTTTCATCTTTGCATAAAGCCAATTTTAGTTCACAATCTTTTGCAACGGTATTTAATAAAACAGTAAAAACATGTACAGTAAGTAAATAAAGTGATCAATATAATATCATCATTATACTTGCTGCCCTTCCCGGCAACAAGTCATCATAAGCATCATTACTATCAAAATCACCATTCCATATCCTAATTTCACAAACACATTTATAAATCATAAATCTATACTCATGACACATTACTATGTCGCTCATGGCCATGAGCACGGCTAATCGATTAGTTTTCACTCTGCAGAATTTCTACAATTTTACCCACGTGATGTAAATCCTCTAGTTTGTCTGGTACCCGTCGGTACCACGGCATTCTACACATTGAATGAGGTCTAGAGTTCACAATGAAGCCGTTACATTGTCTATTTGTCTAACCTTGCCTGAGCACGATGAGTGGGAATCTTGTCACGCCCGAAAATTCACCAAAACTTCCAAAGCTAATTTGTGCATTAAATCCTTGTCCAAGAATTAGCCGAGGTACACAAATCTACAATTTGATAAACATAACCAAAATGATAAATGATAAATACTTACAAAAGAGGCACTTAGTCCTGACACAGAAGAAAACGGCAGCGGAACAGCAACCTAGTGAAGCTTCAGCACCAAGCCCACAAGCAGCTCAACTGGGGTACCATTGTCTCTGTTGTCTTGATCGAGACTAGTAGGGCTGTTCTCTCGAGAAAATTGGAATGGTGAGGATGATCGATCAATTCTAACTTGACTTGTCTCTTACTATTCTGCATCGTGTTCTTATCTTCCTAACGAATTGCTTTGTCTTTTGAGATTTGGTCGTCATCTTCGAAGATGAACTGAACCGATTATCCATTACTTGTGTCTTCCTAAATCTTCTTAAAGCTTAGCTCCATCTGGCGGACATACACTCGATCACCAGTTTCCATAAGGGGAAACTAGCTCTCATAATCCTTTAGGCAGGATCAGTTTAAAATTTCATAGCCAAACTATGGCTGGTTTCCAACAAAGGTTAGTGGACTCTTGGTGATTTGGGATTTTAAGCAAAACCGGGTTTGCATAACTTAAGGTGGAACAAGGTTATGATTGCAATCCACATGATCCAAAGGTTGAATCCAACATAATCTTTTCTTCCAAAACCTCATATATAAAACTGACCATCCATGGTGAAGGGATTAAAGGGGAGAGAAGGTATAAAGAAAGAGAGAGAAAGGAGCCACTTCTTTACTAAATATTCAAATTGTTATTGAACTGTAATGCATAGAGTTATTGATTATTACACTGACAAACTAGTATGGCCATATCACCACTTGACATACGCCATACGCTACCCAAGCACACAAGCACAAAAGGAGTAAACATCAGCACACTAACAAGCAAACTAGCACAGGTGGCTAACTAAACGAGAAGAACTAGTCTTAAGGGTACAGCTTAGGCTTTGGGAATATAGTTGGAGAGCCTCTTTGGTTTTTTGGGCTGACTTGACGTTCCTTCCCCAGGTGCAATGCTGGTAGATCTAAGGCAAAGGCGCTTGGCTCCCACTAGCGCGTTGTCTCCTTCTGGCTGAGGGGCGTCTGTTTCTCCTTTCAGTTCCGTGAGTTCTTTTTCCAACTCCTGATTATGTTGTGTTAGTTAATCCACTTGTCGCTGCAGCTTGTCAATCTTCCTCTGTTGTGCAACAGCTGGATTCTGGTTCTTCCTTTGTAATTGGTGTGGAGATCATCCAAGGAATGTAGCATAGACCTCATGTGCACTATCACCATGTTGTCTTCAAACCAGATATTCTCGCAACCATTGTGCAGACTAGACCAGCTGCGGGAGGGATGGTAGTGGTACACTGTACTTACCATAGCAGTGTTGAAGCGATGACGAAGCTGGCACAAGGCTTCATAAGAGACCTTTTCTCGGGTAGACAGGAAATGATCAGCTTCGGCGGCGAAGGTGAGTCGAGGAAGATCTTCATGGTTGGAGCCGAGAGTCACCGTGATCTTGCAGCAAAAGTCCATACCATTGTTAGCAGTTGTGTGGCAGTATACTGGCAAAGACTCATATCCAATTTCGGCAACACATGTCGGGCCCACATGTCTGCGTCACGGGAGAAGGGGCACCGGTGGGTCCTATCTATCATTGGCACAGGGGAGGTGAGGCAAGCTCAGCCATGCCTATCCATGGTGTGGCACGGTAGGGGAGGCCGAAGCAGGGAGGGGGTAAACACCGGCGTCGAGGGCTGACAGCAGTGGAGTGCAACGGCGATGACCGGCGGCACACGACAGCGACAGACGAAGGAGTGCCAGCGGATTGGAGAGGGAGGAACGAAGCATCGGGTTTGGTGTAGATGACGACGACAACGACGATGCCGAGCAGGGGGAGGAAAAGTGGGGCACCAGGGTGCTCATCATGGTGGCGGGGAATGTGGAGACGATGGTGGAGACGATGGCGACGGCGGTGATGAACAGCCGGTGGTGGCTCCAAATCAGAGGCGTGGCGGCGGCTCACAGGGGCGGCGGCTAGGGCACGGGAGAGGGTAGTATTTATAGAAGGCAGGGTCGCTAGGGCGCAGGCTGGGTGGCGGCGTCAGTAGCGCAGGGGCGGCACAGTGCAGCTCGGATCTAAACCGGGTTTTGCGGTGGCGCGGAGCAGCAGCGGTGGGCTGAGGCGACGCAGGGTCGGCGCAGGCTGGGGCCAAGCCGAGAGCAGGCACAGGCCGGGGTCGGTCCGAAGGCAGCTCAAGCTCGGGGAGACAGAGCAGGAGGAAGAAGAAGGAAGGAGGAAGAAGAAGGGAGAAAAAGGAAAAAGAAAGGGGAAAAAAAGAAAAGAGGAAAGAAAAGAGAAAGGAAAAGGAAAAAACAATGAATAGTTTTTCCATAAAATTCCAATTTGCGAAAATTGGAATTTTGGGATACTTTGGAAATATGAGGAATATTTTTCTTTAAGATTTTGGAATTCGAGAAAATGAAAGGAATATTGGACCTTCAAAATATAGGAATATTTTGGGATTGGAAAATCAAGAATAGTTTGTGGAAATTGGAACTGGAGCAAAAACTCACAATATTTGTGGAATCTGGAATTTGGGGAATAATAGGATTTAAAAGGGAATTTGGAATATTGCCAAATGGGATATTGGAGCAATTTCGGGAATTGGAAATACGAGAATAGTTTTATGAAAATTGGAAGAGGTTGGAGTATTTGAGATTTTTGAGGAATAATTGAACATCCCAAAATACAGGGAATATTTTGGGATTCAAAAGCAGAGAATATTTTAGTGGATATTAGAACGCTCAAAATATCGGAATATTTTGAGAATCAGAAAAATCGAGAATATTTTATGGGAGTCAGAATATAGGAAATATAGGGGAATTGACGAGGATATTTTATGGAGACTAAAATTGGGCAACTCTGGGAATATCCAGGTATTTGGAATTATTTCAAAGAAAAAGAATTTCGAGGAATTATCAGGGATCTATTTTAAAAGGGAAAATGGATATTTGAGCAATTTTGGATATCGAGAATCTCGGATTGAGAAGTCAAAGGGATTTTAGGATTTCAAGATTGAATAAATCCAAGAACTCTAGATTTCGAGGAGATTTTAGGGATTCGGAAAATGACACGAAGTGTAGAAAGAGGAAGGGAACCAGGGTTTGAGAGCAACAGAGAGATATCAAAGGATTGGAGCAGGAACGACCCGAATAGAGGAAAAGAATAGGAATTTATTTTCCATTTATTTAATTACTGGAGTAATCTTTATAACATTAAAATTAATTCAGGACTCCAAAAAATCTGAGAAAATTTCAGAGAGTTTATTAAACCATGGGGAATTTACCAAAGGCAAAAATCACCACAAAACAAAAGGAAAATCCATTATTAAAAATACTTGAATGCTTAAAAATATTCCAACCACCACATGGAATACTAAAGCAACCAAGAATTAATTGAAATTTTTACTTAGGATTTTTAATATTGGAAATTTAGGATTTTTCTTCAAACACTTTCACAAACAACTTTTCTAGTGTATTCTTGTATTTCCATTTACCCAAAATAATTTTTAATTAGGGCGATTTTCAGGGTGTGACAAATCCACATTAAGTCCGGGTTCTTAATGTCGCCACGGTGGTTAGCTAAACACCGTGATGCCGTGGAGTAACAACCCATGTGGCACTCACCGTTGTAGTGGACATGCTCAGACCCCCATGTTGTAATTAGAGAAACAACCTACTCATAGAAGACACACACTGGGACGATTCTGGTCCCGTAAAAATAAACACACACACATGGGTAGCTCCTATAAACCATCGCCAAGACTAGTTTATACTATAACCGCCTCCCGAATGCAAGGTTAGACAGATATATAACTTAATAGGCTAAGGTCATCCCATACTAGCACATGTAGTTGTATTGTAAACAATAGAGGGTGACATAGAGTTCGGTCCATAATCGACTAAGACGAACACTCTCTCTATCGACGTGCAACTACAAACATATTCACGTCACTTGCCGTCCAAGTCAAGTGTGAATTTTACAAAATGTATAGGTATTGGTTTTGAATGGTTTTTAGTGAAAGAAGTTCTATTTTATTACTTTACATTTCGGAGATATGAATTCTAGAAGTTACACATACAAAATACGGGGCTTGTACCCCATGTAAATTTAACTTGTATTTCATGAGGTAGTTTCGTCAAATTATTCTTTACAGTATTGAATAGAAGAATGTTAGATGAAATATTGTGCAAGAAGTTCCAATTTACTAGTTGGCATTTGAGAGATATGAATTTTAAAATTTTTATACGCAAATATGTCTAAGTATGAAATAAGACTAAGTATTCCAATTACTCTGGTACTAATTTTAGACGAGCCATGGTTAAGAAATTTCTATTTTATTTATTTCTAGTTAGGAGATATAGATTTGGCAAGTTTTATACACTTATAAGGTAATTATACATGTGCTCTAAATGTACATGTGTTTTAGAATTAGGTTTTATGAAATTTAACCCTATAGGATTAAAGAGAAATGTTTTATGAACCTATTGCCTTTTGGGTTATACTATTTGGAACTAAGCTAATTTTTTCTAGAAATTTTAGAAGTCCTTATACACCTTATATACTAAATAAAGCATTTACCTTTTCTACAAATATGATAGGTGTTTTCTATACAGTTAGTACCAAATCTTTGTGTTGACACTTATTGGTGATCAAATGACGGGAATGACCTAAAGCTTTGCGGTGTAGGGAGTCGCCAACCACCTCAACCTGGATCAAGGTGGGTTTTGACGTAGAAACTGGCTAGCGGAGCCGATTCCGATAGATTGAAATAATCACCGATCTCGTGGGTGAAACGGAAGGTTTACGGGACAAACCTACAAAGGGATAACTTGCAATCTCGTAGCAAAGACGGATGATTTACAGCACAAATCGACAAAGATGGATGAACTAAGCTAGAACTAGACAAAAAAAATAGGCAAAAAGTAGATTGAAAGCTGAAAGAACGATTCAATTAGCTAATTGGAAGTTTTTGTGTTGGTTGATCGAGAGCTCTCCAATTGAACCAGCCTTAACCCTTATGAAGGGGTTGGACTTGTGTTCCCTGAGCCTTCTCCACGTCCTATTCAGGTTAGAGACCAAGTAGGACTCATCAAATATTGTACACACTGAAGGAAACACGAAAACTGTTATATTTCCAATCGGACTTGGGCTGCCAGTCTGACCGTCGGGCCTATGCATGTCTGACCGCAGGCACACTGCCGGTCTGACAGGCTCCATAAGGGTGGTCTGACCGGCTTCCTAAGGAAGGCTCGAGACTTTTCCAAATTTGGCTTCCAATCACTATATCTTTTCCCATAGTGCCAAATTCGGTTGTTAACACATGCTCCCTGCCTTTTAGGCAAAACTTGAGAGCCAAAAAGCATGAAAACATGGATCTTAGGGCGATAAACCATTATCAGCCATAATAACTTCCTTAACGTCTTGCCAAACACTCGGGAAGTACTTCTTGAGATATTTCCCGTTAATTGCTCTTTGAAATCGTTTCCCTTGAAATGTCTCAATAAAATATGCATTCCCATGAACTGTCACACCCTAAAAATAAGTTAATAAATAATACCTATGAAAATATAATTTTTAGAAAATAATTAAAAGCCCAAGAAGTGGTTAATAAAAATCCCAAATAAATTTCAATGTAAAATGGGCCAGAGAAAGTTTTATTAAATACTTCTTTAATTCTTGTAGTCCCTGGATTTTTTTGGGAATTATTTGAGCTATGGAAGTATTTTTAATAATAGAAAACCAATTTAGTGAATAAATAAAATAAGAAAGGTTTTTAAATCCCTCCCTGAGGCCATGGGCCGATTCCGGCCCATCTCCCCTCCTCTCTCTCTCTCCCTCGCCCGCAGCCCAACTCGGCCCATCTCTCTTTCTCTTTTTCCCTTCCCCGCCGACAGGTGGACCCCACCTGTCGGAGTCATCTTCAACCCCAGGCCGAGTCCAAGCCCAAGTCCGCCGCCGCCGTCCCGCGTGAAATCCAGTTGCCCTTCGCCACTACTAACTTCTGACCCTTATGCCACGCTTTTTTGTCGCAACGACGAGATTTGGTTGCAACAAGGGTTGTTATCACAACAATTTTCACTTTTGGTTGCGATAGATTGGATTTTTGCCACGAAGATTGTTTCGTGGCCCTAAGTATGGAGATCGTTGCGAAAAGTAAGTGTTATCGCAACAAATTATTGAATGGTTGTAATAAGTGATTCCTGTTGCCATGATTTGATTTGCGTTGCGGGCAAGTTTATTGTCGTTGCAATACTAAGGTGATATTGCAACTCTTTATATGATGGTTGCAATAGCCCGTCTATGTCGCAACGAATATGTTTCGTTGTATATAATAGTCGCTTGCGTTGCAAAAAAGTGGTACATATAGCAACGAAAAAAAATAAATCGTTGCAATCACTAAGGTTTATATTGTAACTTCAAGCTATTATAGTTAACTGATATTTTCTATTAAGATTTCATAAAGGCATGTATTTTTGTATAAAAGAACATAATGTTCTAACAAAATTGTGTTCACTCAATTTGGATTTATAGACATTTTATTATGAATTTTGGAGTCCCTATATATTAATGGTTATAGAAATACATTTTAGTGTACAAGACATATACAAAAGTTTTATAAGATACTTTACAAAAGTGACAAACATGATAAGAGGAGCTTACTGATCCTAGGTCCAATTTATTTTTGAAAAAGGAATGAAACTTTTATGCACCTTGGAAATCTAGGAATATATTAATCTTTTCCTCTTTTATATCATTTAAATCCTAGTGTATGATTTATATAGACAAAGTATCATTTATGTAAGTATAACTAAATGCCAGTTTACTGCATGAAAGGTCAACCATTTCTGGATTTTACCAAACCTTAATTTAAAGTAAACGGAAAATGGTTAAATTCATATAAGGTTCATATACTTCATGATAATTATTATTTTTGAGAAATTTTAGGCTATGGTTTCTCCAGATTTTATTCCACAGAATTAAAGTGCATAATTTGGTGATCCCCACAAATTTTGTTTCATAAAATTTGGAGTTAAAATGAATTAGATATTGATTTTCAAAGTTTAGCTATTTTTCTGTTGGAAAAATATTTCAGTTTAACATTTCTCTTCTTTTCTTTTCTTCTCTTTCTCTCTTACAGGTGGGGCCTGAGCGCCATAGAGACAAAGCAAAGCAAGGCGCAGGAGACAACAGAACGGACCGTCCGGTCCAAGAGGGGATGGTCCAGCGTGGCGAACAGAGGAGGTGCAAGCAGTTCGAGCTTCTCGGCGGCGCCGGCGGCGATGGCGGCGTTGGTTGTAGTTAGGCCCCAAAGAGAAAAGATATAGGAGTTCACGACAGAGCTAAGGGTGGTCTTCTTGATACCTCGGGTGACCGGAATCAACGGCGAAGGCGGCGGAGTACTTCGGGTCAACGGTGGGTATTCTGTTTTGGACTCGATCTGGCTGTGTAAATGCATGCGGGAGTTACTGCTGGGTGCAAGGATGCTCACCTTGCAATGGCCTGAGGCGGAGGAGGGCTGGATGACGGCGGCGACGGAAAGAATGACTCGGTGGCGGCGGAAATCCACCGGATCCTCGTCAGCGGCGCACTCCAGCCAACGGGCTGCTAGGCAAAAGAGTGCACGACATCATATACGTCCTAAGGTAGCTACAAGAGTGAGGAATCGGTCTAACTCTCACCGGGGAGGGAGGAATCGGCGGCGGCGGTGGTTTGCTGGAGAGGAAGAGGACGGCGTCGATCTCCCGGTATACTGTGCTATATCCCAATTCCTTCGGCCAGCTAGCTCCTAGAGGAGGAAGAGGAGAGGTGGCTAGCGAAATTAGAGGTGAAATGTGCGCCAAATTTCCAACTTTCCCACCGTGCCAAAGTTTCACACCGCGCCAAACCGTCCGACATATTGCGGCAAATTCCTGCGGAAAAAAAAGATCGCCACATATGTCGGGCTAATAACCTCCCATGACCGACGTCCCCTCCCCCTACCCCAATTAGATCGTGATCTAAATCCCTCCTCCGACTCCGTGAGGGCCATGGCACCGCCGCCGACGCCACCTCGTTCCAGGACGCCCCCGACGCCGCCTCCGTCGAGGACGCCACCGGCAACGCTAATAGGTAGGACGACGCTTCCTCCGCAGGGAATCAGTGCCAGCAACGACGCCACCGCCTTGGGTGCCCATCGACATCGATATACTAAAGCCGCCCTCGAAACCGAAGACGAACATGGGTTTCCTTGTCAATATAACCCCAGGTACATTGTTTGTTTAATCTAGTTTATTAGATTCATGTTTATTCCCACCACAGCAGTTTCCTTGTCGATTGAATAGCAGCAAAGGGGTGTGGATTTGCCCTGTGAATATTGCTGTAGTAATGGTTCAATGCTATGAACCTTTCGTGTCAGGTCAAATGAGCAAAAGCTAATTGAATGAAACCTGAAAGTTACAATGAGTATTTGTATGAGCGGTGGAGTAGGATATGTGCTAGTACTACTTTGTCTTTGCGAGATTGCAGGCAAGTCATTGCCCTGGTGACCTGACGTTGCCACGGGCGAGGTTGTGCCGTTGGTCATCTTCTCTGTTGTTACTGTACCAAGTTCTTTGCCTTTTCCTCACACATCGGTGGCTCAAGCAAACAAGCAGAAAAATGAATTTTTACTCTCTGTATCTACTTTGTTTCTGTTATAAAACTGAACTATTGGACAAGGGAGTAGTATGAATCTTAGTACTTCGGATTTGCACATTCATGCAGTGAACCTCATTGGATTTTTATATTTGGATAGATCTTTCTTGCAAACTGAAAGATTCCGCCAATCATTTGGTAAGGCTATGCAAACGTACAGGCGTAGAGCATGACATGGTTAAATTGTTTACACTCTTTTGTATTTTATAATAGGAATTCATCTGTAGTCTTTGTCCCTTCCCCAGAAATATCCATCCATAACATGTCACATATTATTTCCATATGTTGGTTTATACTGATGTTGAGAGTGTGGGCTTTGAATCTTTTTGCTTAAGTTAAGATTCTGCCAATGGGTAATACTTGACCTTTTTTTATTCTTGTTTATTTATCAACCATTGTCGTACGTATGCAGTGGCACGGGTGAAATGTCGACTCTTTATGTTCATTGCAAGAATGGACTTCCAGATCAGGAGTATGTAATGTTCAAAGTGGAAAGGCCTGATATAAAATTCTCAACCTTGACATCTCTTAAGGACCAGCTTGGGTATGTTGTCCGGGACTTGTTATACTACAAGAAGCGTTGTGGAAGAGATGTAGCTACTCTTCAGCCCCTCGATTATGTCAGACATGTAGAGATTATGCTACAAGACAATGAGAGTGAGAAGGAAATCAGATTAGTACTCTCAAAGGAGCAAGAGACAGCACAGCAAGTCAGCATAACACCCCTCAAGCTACCAAGGCAGCAGCTGGAAGAAGATGAGCATCCGTTTATGGATGATCCTTTTGATGCATACAAGGACTGGCTAAAGAAGCTACCACAGGACCAATCCAAAAGTATATCATCTATGTTTCTGCATATGTTTTCGTATTGTTCATAATCTTAGCACCTTTATATAAACTACACCTTATCTTGCATGTTTTTGGTGACTAACAGATTTGAAGGATGACACTAGGGATCAAACAGTCAACACGTACAAGGAATTTTTAAGGATGAAAGGGGACATTCCAGAAATTAGTAATTTATTTTCCTTCTTCGACCAGTGTATTTTACTACTAATTTTTTTTAAAACTGAACCTTTAACCTTGTGTACAGTGGCATTTGTTGAGCAACGTGACACCGATGGTATCATAGTCGAAGACGATGAAAGTAATGGAAGCAATGCGACACCACCCTCAAATAGGCCAAGCCATGCAAGGAAGGCAAGGGACGAGGGAAATGGTTTGTGATCATGCATGTACTTTTAATATTGGGTTCGCATATCTTAATTGAGAACTAGAACAGCTCAAGTTTGTTATTGTCTTTTTTGCAAGGACATGGCTCCAATCAACGCAAGAAAAGAGGTCGTGGCACTGTTAAAGGATTTACAGTAGGCAATAAGAGAGTTAAGGAACGCACTCAAAAACTCCCAATCGAATTTTCAGAAAGGCGTGGAGGTCCCATTGGACCGAATACCCGTGCATTTGTCGATGAGGTCGTATTATTTACAAGGAAATGGGCCCCACTAATTGGAGTAAACAGTTGGAAGGATATAAAAGAACAAGTCAAAAAAGAAATTGCAGATGAGATACTGGTACGATGTGTACTATTTTTGATTCCTACTCGTGCGATGCGTATAAGTAATTGTGATGAAACATTTGATTGCTTTTTAATGGTAAACAACTTAGGTGGAACTTCATCAACATTGACGATGAGGATAAAAGAAAAGAGAAAATATGGAACATTGCCAAGGAGCGGTACAAAGGATGGCGATCAGCTCTGAGTGCCACATACAGGGCTTATAATAGTTATGGTGAGAGGATACGAAATAAACCCGAAGAAATACACCTTCTTGAGTGGCACTACTTGCAGTTGTATTTTGGATCTGATAAATTCAAGGTCAGTTCTAGTAAAAACTACTTTGTCAAACAAACTTGATCAACCTTAGTTGCATTGTTACATACCACTTGTTCTCGTTCTGCAGAAAGTTAGCAGCCAGAACTCCTCCAACCGTCAGCAGCAAAGAACCAGACATCTGATGGGTTTGAAAAACTTCTCACAGTGTAGCTTTGAGCAGGTAATCATTGGATACACTAATCTAGTCCTTCCCTTGTATGATGCAATACTTGTGTGTTGAATTGTATTGTGGCATCCTAGAGAGACCAAGAAACTGGTGAAGAGCCAAGTGATCTTCTTCTTTGGAGGACCACTCACACAAAACATGGCAGATGGTCAAATTCTGTATCAGCTTCAGTATATGTGAGTAAATGTTTCGTCAAGCCTTTTTTATAGCTGCTGGTTGTGTCAACCAACTCTTAACAGGTTCTGTTATTTAATTTAGGAAAATGCAGCCATGAAAATTGGTGAGATTGGCTTAGAACCTGATAGACAAACACTTACAACTGTTGAGGAGAACATGATTTTCCAGTCATGCTACAAAGAAACAACACAAATCAAATCATCCAAATTACATGGACATGGATATTTGGCTACGTATTGAACTCACAAAGAACTTATGAAAGAGAACCTTGAAGTACATGCACGTGCTCAAGCTGGAACTAGGGAGAAGAGCATTGCTTTTGAAGCAGAGGTTGAGAAGCTCAAAGAATAGATTGCGCAAGAAGCTGCAGAAAGGGAAAGGGAGAAAGAAGAAAATAGGAGGAGGATGCAAGAGGAGCTGGAAAATGCTAAGATAAACATAAGAGAAGAAATGAAGCAAGAATTTCTTAATATGCTAGCACAGCACAAAGAAGGAACTATGAATATGGTATTAGAATAATTTTTCATCCTTTGTCCTCTTAATAAACTTATGATTATGATGCCTAATCTTTTACCACAATATTTGTATGTGTAGAGTACCCCGCAAAACAATGCCAGTATACAAGTTGCGCCAAGCATACAAGAGGAAGATGGGACTGGTGAACATGAAACTGAAAATGAAGATGGGTTACAGGAGGTAATGACACTATTGCACTATGTTCCATGTATCTTGAGCTATGTAACTTGAACTATAGCTAAAATAGATCAAACAATTTAATGTTTGTAGACTCAGCCTGGAAGCGTTGTCAGCGTACAAAAAGATGCACCAGCACCTACTCGCTCCAGTAAAAGTACTGCAGCTCTCAGCAAAAGTCTTTTCAACGAAAACACTGCAAATGTGGCTGCACCAAAGACATATATCACTTCACAGCAGCTGATGAATAGAACAAGAAATAATCCGAAAAGGAGGAAGGTAACTACTGCAATATGTTATCAGCTAATTGGAATCTAAATTATTGCATAATTTGCTGAAATTTTATCAAATGTGACCTTCCTTGTAGAACTAGGAAATATAGAAAATACATTTAACATATGTGCTGAAAACTGCAGCTTGTGCAGTTTTGATTGGGTGAATTGTTCTGAGTAGTAATTTACCTTTTCTGTGATACTTGATAATACCAAAGTTGTAGAGGGTTTAGAGATGTTTGTCATCATGAAAGGTCATGATTTTAGCCCTGGAGAATTGGGAGTTATGAATTTTGTAAGTAACCGGTCAGGTTTTGACCTTGCTCTGAACAGCAGTGGGCGTTTGTGTTTTTCGACCATAATAACTGCAGAATATTATTTAACAAATAACTAGAAAGATGTAGAGAATTTCATGGGCTTTCCGTATTGTAAAAGAATATAAATTTTCGTTGTCTAGAACTCTAGTTATGATTTTTCTAATCAACTGTACTGCTGCTGCCTTAAAAATTCAGAGAATTTGATAGCAAACTGATTATATGTACATAACTGTTTCCATAGTTTTGATTAATTAGAACCATGTTATATCTGAATCTGTTTACATTTTGTGCAAGAATTAGTAAACTTAATATTTTTCTAATATCGTGACCTTCCTGGTAGAACTAGGAAATGTAGGAAATACATTTAACATACGTGCTGAAAACTGCAGCTTTTGCAGTTTTGATTGGGTGAATTGTTCCGAGTAGTAATTTACCTTTTTTGTGATACTTGATAATACCAAAGTTGTAGAGGGTTTAGAGATGTTTGTCGTCGTGAAAGGTCATGATTTTAGCCCTGGAGAATTGGGAGTTATGAATTTTGTAAGTAGCCAGTCAGGTTTTGACCTTGCTCTGAACAGCAGTGGGCGTTTGTGTTTTTCAACTATGATAACTGCAGAATCTTATTTAACAAATAACTAGAAAGATGTAGAGAATTTCATGGGCTTTCCGTATTGTTAAAGAATATAATTTTTTGTTGTCTAGAACTATAGTTATGATTTTTCTAATGAACTGTACTGCTGCTGCCTTAAAAATTCAGAGAATTTGATAGCAAACTGATTATATGTACATCACCGTTTCCATAGTTTTGATTAATTAGAACCATGTTATATCTGAATCTTGTTACATTTTGTGCAAGAATTAGTAAACTTAATAATGTTCTAATATCCCAATCTTATTCTTTGGGGAGTAGGTGGACAAGGTTTCAGTGGGAGGCTCATAATCAAGCAAGGACATAGCCGAGGCGATGACATGTTGGGTTGCTAGGAAACTCTCGAGTGTTGCATAGATGTTAGGAAGTTTTTAAAAAGTTATCAAATAATGAGTGAACTGTACTCGTTTATGATTTTAGGTACTTTTCCATGGTTTGGCAACATATTGAATGATTGATTATAATTAATATATGTGAGTGCAATTGCTTTTGTTATGGTTTATTGATTTGCAATGATGATTTATTAAACCAAAATTAAATGTTACTAGCGTTGCAATAAAAGCTATGCCTACGAGCCACGATGCGTGGCAATATGCTCTATGGCAACAGACTTATTTACGTTGCAAATAATAGTATTGCCACGACATTACTATTGTTGCAATAACAATTAATCTCCTGCAACGAATAAAATTGCATGGCAATGATACTGTTGCAACGGCACCGCAGTTGTGGCAATAATGAACGGTATCTCGCAACGCCTAAATTTGCGTGGCAAATGATACTATTGCCACGCCACGACAACCGTGGCAAAACCATATCATCTCTTGCAACGAATAAAAAAGCGTGGCAAATGATACTTTTGCCACGCCACAGCGATCGTGGCAATAATGTATACTCTCTCGCAACGAATAAAATTACGTGGCAAATGGTTTACTTGCCACAGCATAACGGTCATGGCAACAACACCTTAGGCAACAAAATTCTATCGTGGCAACAAAATTCTATTGCTACGCTATCGCTCGTTGCATTTACCACCTGTTGCTATGAAGACGAGCGTGGCAAGTGCTCGTACTGCCACGCCAATGAATGTTGTGATAACATCCTATTGCCATGCTTGGCAACGGACAGCTATTGTTGCAAGAAAAGCTAACTCTTGCAACGCCAAACTAGCAACGGTTGTAAGTTCTTATTACAACGTGACTTTTTGCAACCATTGGCAACGAACGCGATTTGGTGGCAAGAACTACCTTTTGCAACCAAATTGGGCCTATTGCAACGTTTTCTCGTTGTTTTGCAAGGGTTAGAAGTTTGTAGTGCACGTGATCTCCTCAAATTAGTTGAGCGGAAATCCTCCCCTCTACCCCGCCGGCAATCCCCTCAAAACCCGGTGTGAAATGATTCAGGATTGAGCTCAAACTTGAGATTGACTCAGAGTCTGCCGCTGCTCGAGTTTGCCTCCGCCATAGCCGCCTTATCCGCCTCAGACTCCTCTAATTTACGACCCTATAAGTATCACCGTCCTCCCCTCAGTCCACCGCCGCCCTTGCCCTAACCCTAAACACCTCAGAGAGCCCCAGCCATGGTAAGATCCCAGTGCTGCCGCCGCCGGTAAGTCTAGCTGAGTCCGCGCCGCCGCTCGGTCCGTCACCGCCCTTCATCGACTGCCTAGTCGTGTTCTCCTAGTGGAGCAGCACCTAGTCCACCACTCAGCAGCCGCCCTTCCCCTCAGGAGCACCGTCGCCGCCGAGTACCCGAAGGTCACCGCCACTTCTTCTTATCGCCGGTGGTCAATTCGTCGTCGTTCGTCGCCGAGTACCTGCAAGGTAAGATTGCCTCGTCGAGCTCATCCTTTAGCACAAACCGCAGCCGCCGCCGTGCATGGGATCACCGGCGAGCCTCGCCGCTCGAGCTTCCGCCGCCACCGGATGTCCACTTCATTGCCCGGACAGCCGCTGCGTCACCCCTCCATCCCCATGGCTGCCAGATCGGTGCCAGGTGTTGCCTATCCGTGTGCCATGATCGGGTTTCATCCGAACCATTGGATCTTGATCCAATCCATCCTAATCGTTAAACCCGGTGGACTGATCCCGTGGACTAGGTCTACAGTGGACCACTCTCTAATGACGTAATAAATCTCTGTTTCCTTTTCAAAATTAATTCATTATTGCATCATTAATACTTTAATAATTTCTGTAAATGGTTTTAATTGGTTTAAACTTCCAAAAATCATAAACAATTCATACGAACTTGGATTGAGGTCATTCAAGTCTCTAAATTCTTTAAAAATCGAGTTCTATCCATTAAAAATATCCAAAAGTGCTATTGCTATGTGCTTATGTACTGTTTTTGCTCGTTTTGTTATTTGCTATAGTTTCGGACATTCGGAAGAGCCGGTTTACGCTGAGGAGGGTTCGGAAGACTTTGCGGAGCAGCAAGGCAAGTCACACAGATCCACAACCCTTTGAGCATGTTGATCTTAAGATTTAAATCTCTGTTTTAATTCAAAAGTGCATTTATTTTAGAATGACATCGGAAGGGAAACCCTAATCCTTGTTTACAGCCCGTTGTTTTGATACCCTACCTTTGTGCCTATGGGATTAATATGACTAGCTTGCTGAAATATTGGTTAGCTAGAATAATTCTAGGTTGCTTAGCTCAGCTTAGAAACTGTAGAACCACATAAAGGTTGTTGGTCACATATGATTACACATAAAATGATGATGGTTCTGTTCACGACGGTGGTCGTGTGAGAGTGATTTTTAATGGGCAACTAAAACATGGATGAATGGTGGGTTGTGAGCACCAGGTTGGTTTTGTTGCTAGTGGTGCTCATGACAATTAAGGACTAGTTCACGAGCTACCGTTGTGAAGCATTTACTGTACTAACCACAAGCCAGCATGGGCAACGGCTGGACTTGTAGTGTAGCATGTCCTAGCAGGAGACACCATGATGTGTTTAGTTGATAGGTGGTAGTGTCAATAAATCCATAATGACAGTGCCAATAAGACCATATGTTTGGGAGCCAAAAGATTCTCTAGCTTGGAGGTTGGGCCATCTCTACTGGGGACTTGGCGGGTAGTCATTCTGTTGGACATGTTATGTGAAGAGTCCTGTCACAACTCTTTTCCGAGGTATCGTGGTGGTGCCAAGGCGCATGGTGACATGTTGTGGAGTTGTGTCTTGTGGGTAAAATTGTACACCTCTGGCCAGAGTAAAACTGTTCGAATAGCCATTTCCGCGGTCATGGGCGAGCTGAATGATGTTTTCGTGATTAGTCCCATTTATTAATTAATGTTTAAATGAGATATGAGACATCCAGATTGGGATGGTTTGGGCCTGTGTAGCTAGGTGGGTTGTATAGTGTTAATTTAATATTGCTTAATTGTTTCACTGTTTTAATTCTCTCAACTGGTTATTTAAATGTTGTTTATGCAAATTAGCCCTATATCTCATCCTTTGCTACCCTGTGCACTTGCATATTTACTGTGTGGCTTGTTGAGTATTCCATGTACTCACCTTGCAATATCAAATCATCAGAAGAAGAGTACTACAGTGAAGGAGAAGATCTAGAGGACTAGGCTGGGTCCAAGTCAAGTTTGCCTGTGGATTATGGAGACGTCGCTGTCGCTAGTTAATTCCGTTATTTAGACTTTTTATTTGTTTGAGAGGTTCCATCTGCCTCTGTAATACTTATACATTTGTCACTTTATTCAATGTAGATTCGTACTTTGTTATCAAATTTGTCATTGTGTACCTCGGTTGATTCCTAGACGAGGATTTAATACACATGTAAGTGTTTGGAATTTTGGGTGGAAATTTCAGGCGTGACAAGTTGGTATCAGAGCCTCCTTGACTTTAGGACCAGCCAAATGGTAACCCATAGAAGCCTCCTAAGATTTTTGGTAGAACTGCTCATTCCCCGTTCTCTTCGGAAAAAAAACCAACCCGTTGGTAAAATTTTTGATTGCCAATATATATATATATATATATATATATATATATATATATATATATATATATATGTCTAGTTATTTTTCTTCCCCTATCTATTTCCAAACTACCTTGCTACCCACCCTGTTTTACTTATGCCTAAACCTATTTTGTTTCATTTAATCAAAATTTTGCCTCTCGTCACATTCCATAGATGTCGAATCGTGAGCCTGTACATCTGTTTGGCGTCGGAGGATTCGTCAAGGAGCTTCGAGACATGGCATTTGCCATAGGATTCAACCCAGCCCCCGAGTATCGGCAAGTCACTCATAATCCAGTTGAAGAGAAGTGTCAGGTTTGATTGACAATTTCAAGTGATTGTGAAGGAGTCCCATCCATGATCTTTGGAACCGAGGAAGGGATTTCGAGCACGCATGTCAGGAAGTGGCACTAGAGGCCATTGGAGAACTTTGCCACCGTTACGCCGTCCGCTTGAGGTATACTACTTACCACTACCATCCGCTCAGGACCCACAATGACGAGTACAACAATTACTAATGCCCTAGGGTAGAGAACAGTGCCACAATGCAACGCTTGGTGAGGATGCTTAGCGCCATGGACGATGCTCATACAGATGTGATGATAGCAGCTCATGATCGAGAGAACGAGAATCATACTAAGATTTACAGACTGCAAAACCAAGTGGATCGTTTGAAGAGGGAGCTGTGTCGGTGCCATGGGCCCTGGGTACCTCATGAGAAGCATTTGGGCCACTCAGACAGAGGATGGGCCTAACCTTTTAATTAGGGATATAATAGGACTCGGCATACATAACCTTGTACGACAAGGGAAGGATACAGTCCTAGTCAGGCACGTTGTATTCCTAGAAGGAAATCCTTTAGTCGGAGTCCGACTGGGATTCCTACTCTGTAACCCTATCCCCTGGTATATAAGGGGAGGCAGGGTGCCCCTTGAGTCCAGAAGAAGAAATCTCACCAGAGAAACCTCAAAGGCAATACACCACAACTGGACGTAGGGTATTACCTCATCTTGAGGGCCTGAACCAATATAAATTATTCGTGTTTCTTTGCAATCCATCGAGTTTCGGTCCGATGAGTAGCCCTATATATTTATTGCCGATACAAAACATTGATAGTTGGCACGCCAGGTGGGGGCTTCGTCGAGATCATCTTCAACAAGCTTGATGGATCCAATCACCAGAGTCAACGGCATCAACTTCTCCCTAGGGAAACAATCACCTTCGGGAGCCTTGACTTCATCGCCGACAAATTCGGCAACCTCATCCTGTCCGACTCGGACCCAATCCGATCAGCCAGGGACCAAGCCGACTCCACGCCAGTTGGCCCATGCAACGCCGCAGCAACCCTCGTTGACTTGCTGCGACAATCTTCAATGTGCCTAGGTCTCGGGAGAACTCTTTCTTTCGGTGTTCGACTCAGACTCGGCCTTGAGCCAACCAAGATCGAGCTAAGAAAGGAGGAGATCGTCAACCTCCCATTCGGACTCGGCAACGCCGCGGATAATTGCGACCAGCATCTGACGTGGCAGACCCGATCCCCTGGGGTTCAACTCGGATATGGCCCAGAACCACTCGAGATTGGATCTAGGGAGGTCAGAGTCGTCATCACCCCCATCAACTACTCCGACTCTGACGCTCAGTCGGACTACAACTCTAAGTCGGACAGTAGTTCGACAAGCTTCTCTCCGCCACGTGAAGTCTTTATGATATCCAAGGGTTCAACTCTCACTCAGGACGCACGCCGACTACGAGAACAACAAGAAGAGGAAGCCAGCTGACTACAAGAACAACAGGATGAAGACACAAGATGCTTACAGGCCAAGCATGATGCTCGCAACGACGATCTGTGCAAGGCTGGGCGAACTGCTCAACAAGATATCCTCCAGACCCGAGGCGGCGACCACCACGTTTTCATAACTCCTCAACAGAATGTTGTGGCCACTGCAACTCTACGGATACAATGCAGTTTGGGCTTGATCATCAGGCCACCCGGACGATAGCAAGGATTAAAGCCATGATCACCACTGCTGCATGTCAGCAGCGTCAACAGTCGGGTGACACACTCATACCGACTAACAAGTCGGCTTCTCCAACGGCGATCTCATCTACCTCAACACAATGCCGAGCGGCTGGCTCTAGTCAGTCGCACACAGAGTCACGCCACACGTCACTCGGCAACCACAATAATGACCGGCGGCGCCGACATCAAGACAACCGTCGGGATAACCAGGACGTCCAAGGCCGACTACGACGTGATCTTCGGCAATACATCAACGCACGACGCTGCGAACACGAGGATAGAAATAGCTTGCCTACTAAAAGACAGAATGAGTGGTTTCGGCCCTCCACATGGTGGTTTCACTGCCGTAGTGGAGTCAGAGTCCTCACATAGATGAAGGTGTACCAGCCTTGACCACAAGCTGCAATAAGTCGACTGCATAAAGGCTTCAAGCTGGAATTGAAAAATACGACGGGAAGACCAATCCCGAGTCTAGCTCACAGTTTACACTCTGGCGATGCCGAGCAGCTGGAGGAGATCACAGGCATGGCTAACTACCTCCTCTAGTTGCTCTAGCTGACTCGGCGAGGCATGGATATAACAGGACTTCCTAAGAGATCCTTGGCTTTGGGGAGAACTCCAGGGGAATGCTTCATCGCAATTTCCAAGGAACGTACGAGAGGTCATCTTCCGATGTACGATCTATATCAGTTGCATCAAAGGAAGAATGAGTCTCTTCGTGATTTCATGAAGAGGTTTTCTGAGAAGAGAAATTCAATCCCAATGATCAAGGACGAGGTCGTCATCGCCGCCTTTTGGAAAGCTAAATTCACTCGGAAGCCTCCCAACTCAGTCAAGGCTTTGTTCGACATAGCGAACAAGTACGCCGACTTGGCTTGATGCTGTTGCTGAGGCCCTTGACAAAAAAAACATACCCCAATAGAAAGAGTGTACAGCCCTAGATTTAACTTCAGGTATTAGTTGCTGTTATGCCCTACTGTCATTAGAGTAACACTTAAATGTTTGCATTATCACTTCTTGCAAGATAAGTTTTGCAATATTTAAACCTCAATAATTAACCTAATCGGAAAACAAACACCTACAAAAAAAAGTGCATCAAATTGAACTGAAGTGTATATGGGAGATAATTTATTCAAATATTAGTTTATTTATCATGAATTAATATAATTTTTCCAGAATTTAATTCATTAGTTTAGACCCCTTAAAAATTCAAACAATTTTCAGCCTGGGTCCTTTTTGTTGAATTTCTGTGAGCAAACCATTTTGAATTTTTGTGTGAAACCTTCAATAATGGAACCTAGGTAGTCTGGGATAGCTACACAAAAATACCATATTTTTAACACCAAGTTTTGCTTACTCAATTTGATTTTTTTTAAGTGATGCATATGCATTTGTATAGTCTAAGGAATTTCTAAAAGTGATTGGTTAAACATAAAATCATGGAAACTTTCCTGTAAACACTATCCACATAATTAATCACTGTAAATTTTACCAATGATTTTATCACTTCAATAGCTACCCAGAAATATCTTCCAAATCAGCAAACTAGAAGACTAGTTAAAATAAAATTGCTTAGCTCTTATTTTCACACAAATAAAATAATACTATTCAAGCAGTGCCTTTCAACACAAAATGTGTACCGAAATTGTATCCTACAACCATAAAATTTGGCTTAATTTAATTCTCAAAGAAACTACATAGCCCAATGATAGGAGCAAGGCACTAGGAAACAATTGAACTGCAGATAAACTGTGTTACTAAGCCTATTTCATCTTTTTGCCACATTAAAAATATAAGGCCTCTAGCTTTGAAACTTGGCAGTTTTTGTAGAACATATATTCACCTACAACCATAAATTTCTCCAACCCCAGAAACCTCAGCAGCTCGGTGAAATCTCCAGTGCAAGACAGCCACAACACAGCTTCCTAGAGTTAGCCAAATCCTTGAGTTTCTCTCCAATTACTGTGGCAAGTGAGACCCACTGACTCCTAGGACCCACCTGACAGTCAAAGACACCGCCCAAGCTCGCCACATGCCCTGGAACGCTGCCACGCTTCTCTCTTGCACGCGTCAGCGTCAACTGAGACACCATGGCCGACCTCTCCACGCCAAGTTCACCTTTTGGATTGATAATTCGCCATTAGCAACCTCTCCTCGCGACCTAGTCTGTTCTCCAGAGAAAAACCACATCTACTCTCGGGAGAATCAGCTACAGCTCGTCTTCCCGACCCGGCAGCTGTTCGGATCCAAACCAACTCAACCTAGGTGAGCCTTGCTCGTTCTTGACGCACGAGAACATCATCCAGTCTTCTGATGATCCATTTTTGACACTTTTACCATGTTAGGATTTTTGCCTGCCGGGAGTCGCCGCCGTGCACTGCCTCTTCCTGTAGAGCGCCACCGTGACGTGCCACCATCCCGACGAGCTCCGACAACCCCGGGCCTGAATCATCTCGCGCCAGATCGCCTTGGTCCCAGAAGACTCTGGCCTCGACCAATCGAACCGCAGCGCCGTGTACCAGGAGATCGACACCGTCTTCTTTCCCTCCGGTCAAGTTGTCACCGCTGTCGATTCATCCTCTCCGGTGAGCTTCCTTTCGATTCCTCGCTCTCTCACCATCCGTAGGAGGTCCCTAACATTATATATGTCTTACCTTGGTCTCAGATCAATTGGAGTGAGTTGCCGCCGTGAACCCATGGAATTTCACCGCCGCCGAACTGTCTTCACCATTGCCGCCGCTGTCCAGTGTTCCTCCATCTCGGGTAATCACATAGTGAGCTTCCTGGGAACCCATAGGAGCTTTGCATACCTCACTCTCTCGAAATAATAGCCGCAAGGCTATATGCACCATACACCCGAGAACTAACCGCCGCACGAGCTCGTCTCCGGCGAGCCTCCGTCCACCTCTAATGTCCGCACCTGCATCCACGGGTCCGCCTCATCTTTCTCTACCCTTTTCCTTATGACGCAACCCAGGCCAAGCCGTCGTTCACACGCTTGGCGCCGGCGAACAGAGCCCGGCGGCCTAGTCTGCCTGCGCCTGCTGCTCTGTCTCTCTGATGTGTGGGGCCGGGCTGAGAAATAAGAAAAGAAAAGAAAAGATGAACTGATTTATTTTTTCTCGGAATAGAAAAAGGCCAACCTTGAAAAATTCCATAGCTAATTTCATTTTAACTCCATTTGAGGTAACCAAATTTTGTTGGATTTCAGAAAACATGTACTTTATTTCTGAAATTAAAATGACCAACACAGTGATGGGAAATCTCTCTCTAAAAATTTGTTTAATGAATGCGTGTATATTTTGCATAAAGAAAATGTAAATGTAAAAACTTTAGTGGTGTAAGCGTGCTCTGGGGCGGGGAAATACAGCATCACCCTAATGCTCGTTAAATACGTTTCCCTGTTACATAAACTCAGGTACAGAAGCCTCACCAAGCCCTGTTCTTTTTCTGTAAATATGACACTTTGTGTATGTTAATCATATACTAGGGTAAAATGACATAAATGGAAAATATAGTATATATTTTTCCAAGGTGCATAAAAGCTTCTTTCTATTTCTGAATTTGGCACTTTGGATTTGTATTATGAATGGGTAAATATTATGGCAAGTCTGCGATGAGGATGGATGGTTACTACGCTTATTTGGTTTTGATTCGAGATCCCATCCATCTAGATATTTCACATTGTCATAGCAATTACTCTCCATAATGCACTTCCGGGGTGTCCATAGAAAGAGCGGAAGGATACCGATGACGTGGCCCCGACTAAGACTGGGAACCGCAAACGCAAGTCAGACGACTTCATTGTGGCAGTCGGTCACAACCGTCTTCGACCTACTATAACTAAAGATTATCAGAACGAGTAAGTGACATGCTCGGGGGCTCAAAAGCTCAATGCATGGATGGCACCCACTCCCAACTTGTGCAATACCGAACAGTTAAGTCGCTTTCTAATAAATATTTTTTCCTTTATATGATATTCTCATCTAAATGGGCTAGGAGGCAACTCACTTTCCCTATGGTTTGACTCAGATATGGCTTAGTGCCAGTCGGGATCGGTCTGGGAGGCTGAGATCGTTAATTCCTCACTCGGCCTTGCCAATGCCGTACCCGCTTACACCTAATAGGTGTACATTCTGTGCATTTTCTATTTTTGCTCTTAATGATTGCAAAAGTACTCGAGTAGCATAAGTTCCGATCCGTGAAACTTTTCTCCATGAAGATGAACTCAAGTAACCAAAACGCGTGTCTACGAAAGAGCCATGAGCCGACTCCTGACGCTAGGGGCTTGACATAGATCGGGTAGACAAGTGTTTAAACGTAAGGGGTCAACTACTCGGGGAAAAAAATATCAATAAGAGAGGAACAGCATATTTACATCTATTATAAAATAGATCAATATTCTTTGATGAGTGATTGTTCTTCATCAGATGCTACTCATCCGATATTGTTTACAATGCAGACCAGTTCCAGATCTGCGTACAGGAACTCGAGGCTATGAGCCTATATCCTATGCTCGGGGGCTAGACCAGTTTGCTATGATACACTTCGAGTGCGACGCTTCAAGAATCACTTAGAATGCTCCACGAGAGCTATTGATCGAGTACTCGCGCCAGTCGAGAGCTCGGTGTCACCTTTACTTTGGTACGCTCCATGTGGGCTAATAACCGACCTCCGGCACCAGTCGAGGCTCAAGTACCACTTGGCTGAGTAGGGTACGCCCATGAGGGTCGCCAACTGATCCTATGCTAATGCTAGGTTCGGGTACCTTATTTGGTCACAACTCTACTGGGTTTGGTACACCCCATGAGGGTCGCTAGCCGAATTCTATGCTAATGCGAGGTTTGGGTACCTGATTTGGCTAAAAACCGACCTCCTGCACCAGTCGGAGCTCGAGAACCACTCTGCTGGGTAGGGTACGCCCCATGAGGGTTGCTAGCCGAATCCTATGCTGATGCAAGGTTCGGATACCTTATTTGGCCATAACTCTGTTGGGTAGGGTATGCCCCATGAGGGTCGCCAGCCGAATCCTATGCTAATGCAAGGATCGGGTACCTTATTCGGCTACAATTCTATTGGGTAGGGTACGCCCCATGAGGGTCGCCAGCCAAATCCTAGCGCTAATTGAGGTTTCGGCCGTACCTTATTCGGCTTCAATTTTGTCAGGTTGGGTATGCCCCAAGAGGGTCGCCAACCAAATCCTACTCTAGTGCAGTGTTTGGATACCTATCTGACAAAAACATGGCAACAAGCTACTACTGAAGCTTTCAATCGGGAGCAGCATCGAACCCGGAATCTACGGAGGTGCTCATAATTATTCAAGACTGGAAGACCCCAATCCTTCGATTACAATGAAGTCGAGTAAATCAAGTGACGGAGCAAAACCTTTATCATAGTCAGAGAAGATCTATATCATCAAAACGCATTCAGAGTTCTCATGCACCGCGTCACACCTGAGGAGGGCGAGCAGATCCTGCGATATATCCACGCCAGCATCTGTGGTAACTATGCTGCATCCTGAACATAAGTCAGAAAGGCCTATAGACAGGGATTCCTCTGACCAATTGAGGTTACCGATGCTGAAATAGGGCTGCACTGGGTAGGTCAATTTAGGCCGGCTTATTCGGTAGTAGGCCAAAGATATGAGTTCTTAAATAGCATGCCCTATTGGGTCGCCCGCTAGTCGCGTTAAAATCGCGATGCAGGTGCTATTTTACAAGAACCGATCAAATAATCAGATACGCTTCATGCTAAGCCTACAGCCGGGTGTATACATTTGGATATCTTGATTATTTACCAGGTATTAAGGATATATCCTTATAAGGATCAACAGCTAGTCTCCATTAAAATCGGGGATGCAGGTATCTCTCAAGCACACCTGACCACATATTGGGTTAAAATCCAAAACGTGGTACTTGGCTTACATGCTTAGTCAACAATTACCCTAAGCAAAAATTCTTCCAGCTGACATGACGCTGAAGAGTCTAATTTCTGGGTAGTATACTATTTGGAAAAAAGACTAACAAGGTTAAATCTTTGACTTTATGTTTAATTGTTTCACAATTAAGCACAAAGTCGGGAGCTACACCTAATAGGTGCGCCTATTCGGTGCACACTATCCATATTTTTCTATGAAGCCCTTCATAGCCTCGTTGCTAGCTGACATAAAGCAGGACTCGGAAGAAGAAGCACTCGAACAAAGAGTACTCGGGAGCAATGCACTCGGGAATTCTTCACCGTGGAGGATGAGCACTCGGCATCAGCTGTGACTCAACTATGAAGGTCTCAGGGGCTGCTGTCGGAGCCATGGGCCCTGGGTACCTCATGAGAAGCATTTGGGCCACTCAGATAGAGGATGGGCCTAACCTTGTATTAGGATACAATAAACTCGGCACACATAACCTTGTACGACAGGGGAAGGATATAGTCCTAGTTGGGCACGTTTTATTCCTAGAAGGAAATCCCTTGGTTGGAGTGCGACTGGGATTCCTACTCTGTAACCCTATTCCCTAGTATATAAGGGGAGGCGGGGCGCCCCCTGAGGGCAGAAGAAGAAATCTCACCAAAGAAACCTCAAAGGCAATACACCACAACTGGACATAGGGTATTACCTCATCTTGAGGGCCTGAACCAGTATAAATTGTTCATGTTCCTTTGCAATCCATCGAGTTTCGGTCCGACGAGTAGCCCTCTATATTTATTGCCAATACAAAACATCGACAAGCTGGCATAGGCAAAAGGAGAAGCACCCCCAGAGGAGCCAGGATCGCGCACCACTGCAAGGAAGAGAGTTTACCTACCACCTCGGATTCAGCTCGCTTCTAGGGCCCCCTTGCTCAATGAGTAGGTCCCACTCAGATTAGTTCCACCCGTGGCTTATGTTCATGATGCAGAGGAAGAGGACCCGGAGGAGTCGGAAGCTAGCACCCCTTCAGAAAGGTCAGGAGACAGTGGGACTCGTACCCATTCTGAAGTGGAGTGGCGTGAAACCCAGGAAGAGGAAGAGGAATCCAAGCACAATTCTGACGCAAGACGAAGCCCTTCACCTCGTTAAGTTGAACCTTAGTAGTAGTTCACCCTAGAGCGTTGTGTTAGCCGTTGTGTGTTTAGGTGATGCTTGTGAGTGTGTGGGTTTAGATGGTAGTTTATGTCAGAGGGTGGTGATGTAACTGCTTCAGTTAGGTGTTTTCTGTGGTGTGGTGTGGGTTTAAGAAACATAAATGTTAAACATCTAGTTCAGATCAATAAAAGCTGAAGTTTAAGTAAATAACACCTGTTCTAAGGGTTCTCTCTTGTTTCTCGCCTATTCTAATCCCTACAGATGGTGAATACTCTCAATGGAGGTGGTCAGGACACCAGCATTGGCACAAACAACAATCGGGGAGGTGCACCCAATGGATCGCTGCCTTCGGATGACAATCTCACCATAGCACAAGTGCTTGCAAATCAAACGCATCTTATGAATATGATGTTCAAGCACATGCAAAGCTAGCAGCACCAAGTGCTTCAACAACAGATACCTCCTACACCCTAGAACAAGCTTGCAGAGTTCTTGCGAGTGAGGCCTCCCACTTTTTCCAGTACAACCAACCTAGTGGAAGCAGGGGATTGGTTACATGCCATTGAGAAGAAGCTAGATCTTCTTCAATGCACGGACCAAGAGAAGGTCTCATTTGCTTCGCATCAATTACATGGACCTGCATCGGAGTGGTGGGACCACTCTACGCTAATCGAGCCGAAGGTCAGCCTATTACTTGGGCCGAATTCTCAGTAGCTTTTAAGAAGATGCACATTCCTGCAGGGATGGTGGCCCTAAAGAAGCGGGAGTTTCGAGCACTGAAGCAAGGGAATAGGTCGGTGACCGAGTTCCTCTATGAGTTTAATCGTCTTGCCCGTTATGCACCGGAAGACGTTAGCACCGATGCTGAATGACAGGAGAAGTTTTTGGATGGATTGAATCATGAACTCTCTGTCCAATTGATCTCAGGGGTCTACTCAGATTTTCAGAAACTTGTTGACAAGGCCATCTGGCAGGAAGATAAGCACAATCTGATGGAGTAGAGAAAACACAAGATTGCTAGCATGAGGGCACAACAGTCTAGTAGCCAGAGGCTGCGTATAGCAGCACCCCCTCAGACTCACCCAGGAGGACCACCGACTGCACCCTGTACCCAATGCCAGTTCTACAACAACATCATTGGTAGCAATGTAGTGGTTAATCGTCCTTCCCCTCGTTCGATTGTTGCCCCATCACATAACCAGTCGGTTAAATAGGAGCAAGGAGGTAGGACTTTGGTATGCTACAACTGCAACGAGCCGGGGCATTTCTCTAATCAATGCCCGAAGCCAAAGTGTGGAGGCCATGGGCCCTGAGTACCTCATGACAAGCATATGGGCCACTCGGATAGAGGATGGGTCTAGCCTTGTAATTAGAGATATGACAGAGCTTGGCAGATTTAGCCTTGTACGATAAGGAATATACAGTCCTAGTCGGACAAGTTATATCTCTAAGAGGAGATCCCTTGGCCATAGTCCGGCTGAGACTCCTATCCTGTAACCCTATCCCCCAGTATATAAGGGGAGATAGGGTGCCCCCTGAGGACAGAAGCACACGATCATCCCAATCACCACAACCATACCTCCTCAAAGGAATACATCACAACTAGATGTAGGGTATTACCTCACATCGAGGGCCCAAACCAGTATAAACTTCTCGTGTTCCTTTGCAGTCCACCGAGTTTCGAGCCGACGAGTAGCCCTATATTCATATTGCCGGTGTAAAACATCGACAATTGGTGCGCTAGGTAGGGGCTTCGACGAGATCAACCTCAGCAAGCTCGATGGACTCGACAACCGGAGTCGACAACAGCAAATTCTCCCCTGGAGACACAATCACATTCGGAAGCCTCGACTTTGTCACCGACCAGCTTGACAACCTCACCTTGGCCGACTCGGACTCGATCTGATCTACCAGGGAACAAGCCGACTCCGCGCCAGTCGGCCCACTCGGCGCTACGGCAACCCTCCTCGACTTGCTGCGGTGATCTTCCACCTGCCCGGGTCTCGGGACAACTCTCTCCTTCGGCGTTCAACTCGGGCTTGGCCTTGAGCCAGCCAGGGTCGGGCTAAGAAGGGGAGAGATCATCAATCTCCCGTGTAGACTCGGCAACGCCATGGACATCCACAATCTACATCCCACGCGGTAGACCCGATCCCCTACGGTTCAATTCGGACACGGCCCAGAGCCGTTCGAGATTGGATCTAGGGAGGTTGGAGTCATCATCACCCCCATCGACTATTTTGATTCCGACTCCAAGTCAGATAGAAGTTCGAACAGCAGTTCAAGCAGCAGTCTAGCAAGCCTTCTATTGCCCCGCAAATCTTCATGGCATCCAAGGGCGACACTCCCTCTCAAGAGACACGCCGACTACGTGACCAGCAAGAAGAGGAGGCCCGCCGACTGCGACAACAACAGGAGGCCGAACATGACGCTTGTAACGACGAGCTACGCAGGGCTGGGCGAACCGCCCAACAACAAATCCTCCAGACACGAGTCGGTGACCACGATGTCTTCGTCACGCCTCAGCAGAACGTCGTGGCCGCTGCAACCCTACTGGATACGCTCCAGTTCGGGCCTGATCACCAGGCCACCCTAACTATTGCAAGAATCAAAGCCATGATCACTGCTGCCGCATGTTAGCAGCACGAGTAGTCGGGCGACACTCTCATACCAACCCACCGGTTGCGTTCTCCAGCAGCAGTCTCATCCGCGTCAGCATGACGCTGGGCGGTTGGCTCTAGTCAGCTGCATGCGGAGCCGCGTCTAATGTCTCTCGGTAACCCTAATAACAAAAATTGGCAGCGTCCCCAGTACGACTGCCGCAACAACCAAGACGTCCAAAGCCATCTGCGACGTGACCTCCGCCAAGACATCAACGCTCGGCGCAGTGAACATGAAGAGGACGAGCGCCACCAACTGGAGGATGAGAACGTGCACTTCAGCCTCCACCATGAGCCGTTCCACCACCGCAATCAGAGCCGGAGCCCTCCTGCAGATGAAGGCGTCCTGGCCTTCACCGAGGAGCTACAACAGGTCGACTGGCCATCAGGCTTCAAGCCTACAGGAATACAAAAATACGACAGCAAGAACTAATCCCGAGTCCTAGCTCACGGTCTACACTCTGGCAATCTGAGTAGCTGAAGGCGATCACATGGCCATGGCCAACTACCTCCCGGTCGCCCTAGCCGACTCAGCGAGGACATGGCTGACAGGGCTCCCAAAGCGGTCAATCAGCTCCTGGGGAGAACTTCGGGAATAGTTTATCACCAATTTCCAGGGGACTTACGAGAGGCCATCTTCCGAGCATGATCTCCATCAGCTGCACCAGAGGAAGAACGAATCTCTTCTTGAGTTCATCAAAAGGTTTTCTGAGAAGCGCAACTCGATCCGTATGATCAAAGACGAGGTCGTCATCGCCGCCTTCCGCGGGGGGTCAAAGACGCCTCGTTTATCACCAAATTCACTCGGAAACCCCCAGCCTCTGTCAGGGCTCTCTTCGATATGGCGAACAAGTACACCGACTCGGCCGAGGCGGTCGCTGAGGCCCTCGATGACAAGAAAGAGCCTTGGCAAAAGGACCAAAAGGCCAAAGCCGACAACGAGCCAGTATAGAGCAAATCCTGTAGCCGCAAGCGGAAGTCAGAGAACGTGGTGGCCAACGTGGAGTGTACTCGGTCGTGACCTCCAAGAAACAATGAGTACCAGAAAGTGATGAATGGGCCTTGCCCCTTTCATCCCAAGGGTAAACACGCGGGTAAAGACTGCTTCATGCTCAAGAAGTTTGCTTCCGAGCAGAACTCAACATCTAGTGTCGACAAGGACAAAGGCAAGCTAGATCCTAGCATGGCTAGCAATTATCAAGATCCCCTGGCCGAGCTCAACCATATCTTCAGAGGGCCATCTGCATACGAGTCCAAGAGAAAGCAGAAGCTAATAGCACGCAACATCAACTCGGTCTCTACAGCAGACGCCCCCCAATATCTGCGTTGGTCAGAGATGCCCATCACATTTGACCGTGCAGATCACCCCGATCGGGTTACACACCTAGGACGCTATCCACTCGTCCTGGACCCGGTCGTCAAGAGCATCAAGCTGAAGAAGGTTCTCATAGATGGAGGCAGCGCTCTCAACATCCTGTTCGCCAAGACCCTGGATGAGATAAAAATTCCTCGTTCAGAGCTACGGCCGAGTATGGCGTCCTTCCACGGGGTAATCCCCGGCCTATCTTCAACACCTCTCGGACAGATAACTCTGCCGGTCACCTTCGCCATGGGGATAACTTCCGCACAGAGAACATCTGCTACGAGGTCGCCGACTTTGAGACTGTGTAGCACGCGATACTCAGACAGCCAGCGCTAGCCAAATTCATGGCGGTGCCACACTATATCTACATGGTGCTCAAGATGCCTGGGCTAGCCGGAGTCCTCTCCCTTCGTAGCGATGTAAAGCAAGCCTTCACCTGCAATAAGGAGAGCTGCGAGTTGGCTCAATCCTAAGAAGCAGCAGTTGGATGCAACAACATTTGGCAAGCCGTCACATCTGAAATTGAGGACGATCAAGTTTCAGTAAAAAAAGCAATGAAGTCGGGAATTTCAGCGGACTTTGACATGAAGAAGATCCCCCTGGACCCTTCCGACCCCTCCAAAACTGCTCTAGTCGGGACCGGACTCGACCCCAAATAGGAATACGCGCTCGTCACCTTCCTTCAGGCGAAGAGCAACATATTCGCTTGGAAACCATCCGACATGCCTGGCGTACCAAGGGAGGTGATCGAGCATTCCCTCAACGTCAAGACGGACGCCAAGCCAATCAAGCAACGGCTATGGCGCTTCGCACAGGACCGCAAAGATGCTATTCAGGTGGAGATAACCAAGCTCCTTGCAGCCGGGTTCATCAAAGAGGCCTACCACCTGGATTGGCTGGCAAACCTAATCCTGGTCCGGAAGAAGAATGGTAAATGGCGCATGTGCGTCGACTACACCGACTTGAATAAGGCGTGCTCCAAAGATCCATTTGGTCTACCTAGAATAGATCAGGTGGTGGATTCAACTACAGGGTGCGAACTTCTCAGCTTTCTCGACTGTTACTCAGGATACCATCAAATCAGTCTGAAGGAGGATGACTGCCTGAAGACTTCTTTCATCACGCCGTTTGGAGCATACTGCTACATCACCATGCCGTTCGGTTTGAAAAATGCTGGAGCAACGCATCAATGAGCAATTCAGCGGTGTTTGCACACTTAGATCGGGCACAACGTGGAGGCATATGTCGATGACGTGGTGATCAAGACAAAGTCCAAAGAAGACCTCATCGCCAACTTGGAGGAAACCTTCCAAAACCTTCGAAGATTCAAGATGAAGTTGAGCCTGGAGAAGTGCGCCTTTGGTGTGCCATCTAGAAAGCTACTCGGCTTCATCGTATCGCATGGCATCAAGGCCAATCTAGAGACAATCAACGCCATCATCAACATGGCACCCTTGACTAGCCAAAAGGACATCCAGAAGCTGACAGGCTGCATGGCGGCACTTAGCCGGTTTATCTTCCGACTAGGCAAACGGGGCATGCCCTTCTTTAAATTACTGAAGAAAGCAGATAATTTTCAATGGACTCCCGAAGCCTAGTAAGCCATCGAAGACTTCAAGAAATTTCTCACATCACCACCAGTGTTGGCGTCACCCATGCCCCAAGAACCATTAATGTGATATCTAGCGGCAACCACTCAGGTAGTCAGCATGGTGTTGGTGGTCGAGCGATCCGAACCGGGTCATATCCAAAAAATTCAACAGCCAGTCTACTTCGTCAGCGTAGTCCTAGTCGAGTCCAAGACGAGATATTCTCAGTTCAGAAGCTGTTATATGTCCTATTCATCACTATCCGGAAGTTGGTGCACTACTTTCAGTTGCATCAAGTCACCGTTGTCACGTCATATCCACTCGAGGATGTCCTACATAACCACGAGGCCACCGGGCGAATTGCTAAATGGGCACTTGAGTTAATGGTGTTTGACACCATTTTTCAACCACAAACAACAATCAATTCTCAAGCTCTAGCCGACTTTGTGGCCGAGTGGACAGAAGTTCAGATGACTACAACAACAGACAAGCTAGAGTACTGGACAATGTACTTCAATGGTTCTCTAGGGATCGGCGGTGCCGGGGCTAGCGTCGTATTGACGTCACCCACTGGTGAAAATCTCAAGTACGTTCTCTAGATCCACTTCCCGGCTTCCCATAATGTCGCCGAGTATGAGGCACTTATCCACGGGCTCTGCATCGCTGTATCACTCGGCATCCGCCAACTGGTTGTGCGCGGAGACTCTCAACTCGTGGTGAACCAAGTCATGAAAGACTGGACATGTCTCGATGATACTATGGTGGCGTACTGTCAGGACGCATGTCTTACGACAATACAATGATGCTGCAGACGAATTGACAAACATGGGATCCAAGCGAGAAGTGGTCCCGACTGGGATCTTTGTCAGCAACTAATGGAGCCGTCAGTCAAGAAGAAACTAGTGCCAAAATAGTCAGGAGATGAACCTACCCCGGTAATAGATGAAGTACTGATCATATCTCAAGATTGGCGGACTCCTATTCTCAAATTCTTCCTGAAAGATGAACTCCTAGAAGATCGCAGCAAAGCCGAACAAATCAGACGTCGAAGCAAATGTTTCCTAGTAGTCGGAGAAGACCTGTACCAAAGAAGTGCATCCGGTGTCCTCATGCGTTGTGTCACAACCGAGGAGGGCAAGAATATTCTGCAATTGATCCACTCGGGCATATGTGGCAACCACGCCGCATCCAGGACGTTAATCGGAAAGGCTTACAGGCAGGGATTTTTCTGGTCAACAGCAGTAACAGATGCCAAAGACATAGTTCGCACATGCGAGGGTTGTCAATTCTATGCAAGACAAACAAGTCTTCCAGCCCAAGAACTTCAAACCATCCTAATCTCTTGGCCCTTTGCAGTATGGGGGCTTGACATGGTCGGGCCTTTCAAGAAAGCGCCAGGAGGGTTCACACACTTGTTCGTCGCAGTGGATAAATTCACAAATTGGATTAAGGCAAAACCCGTTGCTACCATAATAGCGGCACGAGCAAAGGACTTCATCATGAGTATACTATACCGATTTGGAGTTTCTAACCGCACCATAATGGACAACGGTACTCAATTCACGGGTAGCGTATGTCAAGATTTCTGTGATGACTTTGGCATCAAGATTTGTTATGCTTCTGTGGCACACCCGCGGAGCAATGGGCAGGTTGAGTGTGCCAATGGCATAGTCTTACAAGGTATCAAGGCAAGGATATTCGACCGACTACAACCATATGTGGGCCGGTGGGTACAAGAACTCCCATCCGTTCTCTGGTCTCTGAGAACCACGGTTAGTCAGGCCACAAGGCAATCCCCTTTCTTCCTAGTCTATGGTGCAGAGGCTGTGTTACCTACCTAGTTAGAGTTCGGCTCTACGCGAGTTCGGGCCTACTTAGAAGATGGATCAAATAATACCCGATTGGTCGAACTAGATCAGATGGAAGAAGCGAGGGGCATCGCAATAATCCAGTCGGCACGGTATCTTCAAGGCATGCATCGTTATCATAGTCGAAATGTCCATGGCCGCACCTTTTTGGTCGGGGATCTCGTCTTGAGAAAAATACAAACCACCAAAGACAGGCATAAACTATCCCCAATATGGGAAGGGCTGTTCATTATCGCCGAGGTTACACGGCCAGGCACCTACCGACTGAAGACCGAAAACGGTGCCCTAATCAGCAACTCATGGAATATAGAACAGCTACGTCCTTTCTATACCTGAGTTTCATATTTTCCCATGTGTACAGTTTTTCTCTGACTCACTACGCCACTTGTTCCAACCAAGTAGTGAGTTGGGGGCTGCATGTATTATATGTGCTTTGTCAACAATATACGAGCCTATTTTACTTAAGTTATGAAGTTTTACAACGGTTATGTTATGTTTGCCCGAGTACAGCTTTCTGTGGTGAACGATTTTATTAAGTTCCTATAGACTAACTCGACGTAGACTATATAGTCGGATAAAGCTAATGATAACTAAGTTAAACTCAGAGCTCGGTGGTATTACACATATATTTACACATGTCCTTACAAAAACTTTATATACACCGACTGCATGATGGATTGTTCTTACATTCCTAGGTCCTTGGTGATCACCTCTGCAGTCAGCCTTGCCTGGGTTATCAACTCCAGCGCCACCTTTGGGGTTGTCTCTTCGGCAAATTCCTCACCGATGGCCTCGAGATCTGCCCTCGGGTAGATCGACTTGGTCATCGCGAGGGTTTGGGCCACGCCGACGACAACACGCTCATCCGAGTATCTCTTCAGGACACTTGGGGCTTCGTTAAGGTGCGCCTGCACCTGGGAGACTGTGTTGGAGCTGGTTCCCACGTGGTGAGGATTCATAATGTCAAGGAGCCCTTTCACGGACTTGGCGAGAATCTCCCGTGACTCCTTGACGACTTGGATCTCCTCTGCAAAGGCTTGAAACTGGGTTTGGGCGTTGGCTCTTGCAGCTTCCCAGATTCATTGACAAGTAAACTTGTTAGCCAAAACCGCAGTTGGAGTACCTAAAGGATTGGTTAAGATCATTGTCAGAGGGAAGACTTACTTTTGTAGTCGGCCTCTACTTTGGCTTTGGCCTTCTCTAGTTCAGCCTTTTCTTTCTCAAGTTTGCCGTTGGCCTTCTCTAGTTCGGCCTTGTCTTTCTCGAGTTCAGCCTTAGCCCTCTCGGCTTTCTTCAGCTTGGTTTCCCTCTCTGTCTGGGTCTTCAACTCAGCTTCGAGGGCTGTACATCAGAATAGTCAAGTACTCAAGATTATAGTCAAGACACAACTGGGCAGTCGGGAAGCAACAAAGCTGGAGAAATATGCTCGGGACTTAGTCAGAAAGACAAATACAGGAGACTTACTTCTGATCTTCTCAGCTAAGGCCCAATTCTTACCCCTGAGCTGGTCAACTGCTCCCCTCAGCCAAGTCTCCCTCTCCTGGCTAGACTGCTCCAAGTTGGCCTTTGAGGTCTGGAGCTGGCCCAATCATTGGAGCTGGGGGGTGAGCTGGGTCAAGACCTCATTTATCTTCTCCAAGCGGTCGACAATCTTCTGCTCGGAGCAAAATAGAGCAAAGCAGAGTCAAATGACAGAATACCCATACAAGGGAGACTATCAAGAACTCAATATGGTGAAAGTCATACCTGGACCCCCCGGGACACAGTGATTGTGGCGCGAAGAAGAACTTCACACTCCCTCTCCGCTGCCTCTTCATCATGCTCGTAGCACTTCACAGTTCCCTTGGGAGATACCCAGTGGAATGTTCTCGGGAATCTGCCGGGAGGAGCCTCAAGTCTGGGGAGATCTGGTCCTTTTGAAGACGATGATGACATGGATGGTGACAAGGTCCTAGTCCCCGACTCGGTGGCTACTGGGGCTTCAGGGATCCGCTTAGGGGCTAGAGCAATAGCTTCAGTATCTGTCCCCTAGCCGGCTGGCATTAGCGGTCCTGCAGTCGGGACAGCCTCAGTTTCTGCGACTGAGACAGTCACTGGCTCGGCAGATGAGCTTGCTGGCACTAGTTCGGCTGGGGCTGGCTCAACAACAGGAGCGGCCGGTGTGGTCTCCTTGAGATCAATATTGGCCCATTTCCTGCGCGATGAGCTAAATATCAAGACACTACTATGCCGAACAAGATTTTCAGAAGATTCAAAGTTACTTACATCTTGGAGGTTTTGAACCTCCATGAGGGGGTTCCTAATGTCGGCAGTGGAGGGCTGCTGGCTATCGGGATGGATGGCGCGGAAATCGGCGGTGGTGTTTTTGTCCTAGTCGGCCCAGTTTTTGGTGCGGCCGACTGGGGCGTTGGGATACTCGGCGGCACCACCTTATGGCTCGTTGATGACGTTGTACTCAGCGATGCCATCCTTGGGCTCGATGTTGCTGAGCCTGGTGGCGCTTGACTCGGTCTTGGACTCGGCGGCCTAGGAGCTGTGCTGACGGTGTCTTTAATCTTCAGGCTCCCGGCTGCGGCACTCGGCCTGCTAATTTTCTTCTTGCCCGGGTCTTTGACAGGTTTTTTCCCCGCTCTCTTGGAGCTGGGCTGGGTAGCAAAAGGACTTAACGGCCCTTTCTTCAACTTCACGGCCGACAAAGTTTGGGAGTCCTCATCAAACTCCTTACATTCCTGTAAGTGGTTTAACAGTATACATCACACACCGTAGAGTGACCCAAAATACATATATGCAAGCATTCATCACAGATGGACAGCAAATCTGCATCAGCAAGCTTTACCTCTGGACGTGTCGATGTTTTACACCAGCAATAAATATATGGGGCTACTCGGCGGATCAAAACTTGATGGATTGCAAAAGAACACGCAGAGATTTTATACTGGTTCAGGCCCTCGATGTGAGGTAATACCCTACGTCCAGTTGTGGTGTTATTCCTTTGAGGATTTGTGGTGGTGATTCTGGTGAACCAACTCAACCTGCCCTCAGGGGGCGCCCTGTCTCCCCTTATATACTGGGGGACAGGGTTATAAGGTAGGAGTCCCAACCGGATTACGGCCAAGGGATCTCCTCTTAGAGATATAACGCATCCAACTAGGACTGTATATTCCTTTCTATACATGGCAAAGTCTGCCGAATCTAGCTATATCTCTAATTACAAGGCTAGGCCCATCCTCTATCCGAGTGGCCCATATGCTTGTCATGAGGCACCCGGGGCCCATGGCACCCACAGTAGCCCCTGAGACCTTCATAGTTGAGTCACAGCTGATGCCGAGTGCTCATCCCCCATGGTGAAGTCTTCCTGAGTGCGTTGCTCCCGAGTACTCTTTATCTGAGTGTGTCTTCTTCCCAAGTCCTGCTTCATGTTAGCTGGCAGCGAGGCTATGAAGGGCTTCATGTAGATGTATGAATAGTGTGCGCCGAATAGGCGCACCTATTAGGTGTAGCCCCCGACTTTGTGCTTAATTATGAAGACAATTAAACATAAAGTCAAAGATCTTTAACCTGGAAGTGTTTCCCGAGTAGGTTACTATTGGTATATGAGACTCTTCGGTATCATGTCAACCGGAATAAACTTTATAGTCTTGCCGAGTAGGGAACTACTCGTATGTAGGACTCTTCAACTTCATGTCAGTCGGAATATGTGTTTATAGTCTTGCCAAGTAGGATGCTACTCGTATATGGGACTCTTCAGCGTCATGTCAGCTGGAAAAGGGGGTTTATAGTCTTTTCCGAGTGGCGTCCCACTCAGAAGTTAGACTCCTCCGCATCATGTCAGCGGGAAAAGATATTTATAGTCTCTCCCGAGTAGTGCACTACTCAAAAGTTAGACTCCTCCGCATCATGTCAGCGGGAATAATGTTTCTCATGGCAACTGATGGCCACGCATGTAGGCCGAGCACCACTTTATGAAAATAAATCCACGGCGTGGTCAGGTGTACCAGAGAAAGATACCTGCATCCCCAATTTTAATGAAGACCAGCTTGTGATCCTTGTAAGGATATATCCTCGAGACCTGGTGGATAAAACAGATACCCAAACATATATGTTTAGCAATAAAGATCTCATGAAGCATATCTGTTTACCTCATTGGCTCCTGTTGGTAGCACCAACGCTATAATTTCAACTCAGCCTGCGGGCGGGCCATATGGAGTATGCTACTGTAGGAACTCATATCTTGGTGGCTGCTACCAAATAAGCCGGCCTGAGCCGACCTACCTAGCATAGCTCTATAGAAGTATCATCCATCACATGTCATGATGAGTTTTTTGGTGTCGGTAACCGCAATCAGCCAGAGAAATTCTTATTTGCAAGCCTTTCTGACTTATGTTCTGGATGCATCCTGGTTGCCACAGGTGCCTGAGTAGCTATGTTGTAGGATCTGCTTGCCCTCCTCAGGTGTGACGCAGTGCATGAGAACTCCGGATGCGCTTTGACGATGTAAGTCTTCTCTGACTTCAGGAGAGCCGAGCAGGGTACCCGAACCTTGCATTAGCATAGGATTCGGCTAGCGACCCTCATAGGGCATACCCTACCCAACAGAGTTATAGTCAAGCTAGGTACCCGAACCTTGCATTAGCATAGGATTCGGCTGGCGACCCTCATGGGGCGTACCTAACCTGACAGAGTTGTGACCAAATAAGGTACCCAATCCTAGCATTAGCGTAGGATTCGCTGGCGACCCTCATGGGGCGTACCCTATTTAGCTGAGTTGCGACCGAATAAGGTACCCGAACCTAGCGTTAGCGTAGGATTCGGCTAGCAACCCTCATGGGGCGTACCTCACCCAGTCGAGTAGTACACGACCCCCAACTAGCACCGGAGGTCGATCGTCAGCTCACATGGAGCGTAGCCGGGGAAGATGTCGTCCCGACTGGTGCAAGTGCTCGGTCAGTAGCCCTCGTGGAGCATCCCGAGTGTATTTTGGCAGACTTGTCCAGCCCTTGAGCGTAGGAGATAGGCTCGCAGCCCTGAGTTCCTGTCACGCGTATCCGGAGCTGGGCCTGCAATATAAAGATATCGGATGAATAGCATTTGATGATGAAAACAATCACCCGAATAAAATGTATTTTACAATATATGTAAATACGTGTTCTTCCTCTTTTTGATATTAATTTTCTTGAGTAGTTGACCCCTTACATTTAAACGCTTTGCCCGACTAGTCATAGCCCCCTAGCATCGGGAGTTGGCTCGTGGCTCTTTCCCAGACACGCGTTTTGGGTGACTTGAGTTCGTCTTTCATGGAGCAAAGTTTTACGGATCGGAATTTATGCTACTCGAGTACTTTTGCAATCATTTAAGGGAAAAAAACAGAAAAAAGTGCAGCGCAACTTGTACACCTATTAGGTGTAAGTGGCTGCGGCATTGGCGAGGCCAAGTGAAGAAATCAGAAAGCGACTTAGCTGTTCGGTATTTGGGAGTGGGGATGCCATCCTTGCGTTTGGGCTTTTTGAGCCCCCGAGCATGTCACTTGTTGTCCTGATAATCTTCAGTTGTTGAAAGTCGAAGACGGTTGTGACTGACTGCCACAATGAAGCCGTCTGACTTGTGTTTGCGACTCCCGACTTTAGTCGGGACCGCGTCGTCGGTGCCCTCCCGCTTCTTCTGTTAGGGTGTCTTCTTGTCATTGAGGGCCTCAGTAATAGCATTGGCCGAGTCGGCGTACTTGTTCGCCATGTCGAATAAAGCCTTGACAGAATTGGGAGGCTTCCGTGCGAATTTAGCAATGAACGAGGTATCTTTGACTCCTTTTCGAAAGGCGGCGATGACGACCTCGTCCTTGATCTCCAGGATTGAGTTCTTCTTCTCAGAAAACCTCTTGATGAAGTCACGAAGAGACTCGTTCTTCCTTTGATGCAACTGATATAAGTTGTACTCGGAAGATGGCCTCTCGTTTGTTCCCTGGAAGTTGGTGATGAAGCGTTCCCGGAGTTCTCCCCAGGAGCCGATTGATTGCTTGGGAAGTCCTATTAGCCATGTCCTCGCTGAGTCGGCTAAAGCGACTGGGAGGTAGTTAGCCATGACTTCATGATTTCCTCCAGCTGCTCGGATCGCCAGAGTGTAAACCGTGAGCCAGGACTCGGGATTGGTCTTGCCGTCGTATTTGTCGATGCCTATAGGCTTGAAACCCGACGGCCAGTCGACCTGTTGTAGCTCCTGGGTGAAGGCCGGTATGCCTTCGTCTTCATGAGGGCTCCGACTCCGTATACGGCGGCGAAACCACCCGTGGTGGAGGCCAAAATGCTTGTTCTTGTCTTCCAGTTGGCGTTGCTCATCTTCTTCTCGTTCGCGGCGCCGAGCGATGATGTCTTGCCGAAGGTCGCGCCGTAGTCGGTCTCGGAGGTCCTAATCGTCTCGACGGTTGCTTTGACGTCGCCGGTTGTCGTTGGGGTTGCCGAGTGATGCCTGACGTGCCTCCGTATGCGACTGACTGGAGCCAGCTGCTCGGCGTCGCTTTGAGGTAGATGAGACTGCCGTTGGGGATGTCGACCGGTTGGTCGGTATGAGGGTATCACCCGACTGTTGGTGCTACTGACATGCAGCAGCGGTAAGCATGGCTTTTATCCTTGCGATCGTCGGGTTGGCCCGGTGATTAGGCCCGAACTGGAGTGTATCCAGTAGAGTCGCAGCGGCCACGATGTTCTGTTGAGGAGTAATGAAGACGTCGTAGTCGCAGACTCGGGTTTGAAGGATTTGTTGCTATACAGTCCGCCTGGCCCTGCGTAAAGCGTCATGCCAGCGTCTTGCTTCTTCCTCTTGTTGCTCTCGCAGTCGGCGTGCTTCCTCCTCTTGCTACTCGCGTAGTCGGCGTGATTCCTGAGTAGGAGTAGAGCCTTTGGATGCCATGAAGATTTCTTGTGGCGGGGAGAAGCTTGCCGAACTGCTGTCCGACTTAGAGTCGGAATCCGATGGAGAGTCGTAGTCCGACTAAGAGTCGTAGTCGGAATAATTGATGGGGGTGATTATAACTCCAACCTCCCTAGACCCGATCTCTAGCGGCTCTGGGCCGTATCCAAGTCGAATTCCAGGGGATCGGGTTTGCCGCGTCAGATGTTGTCTGAAGATATCCGCGGCGTTGCCGAGTCTGTATGGGAGATCGACGATCTCTTCCCTTCTTAGCTCGATCTTGGCTAGCTCAAGGCCGAGTTTGAGTCGAACACCGAAGGAAAGAGTTGTCCCGAGACCCGAACAAGATGAAGATTGCCACAGCAAATCGACAAGGGTCACTGCAGTGTCGTGTGGGCCAACTGGCGCGGAGTCGGCTGGTTCCCTAGCAGATCGGATTGAGTCCGAGTCGGCCAAGGTGATGTTGCCGAATTCATCGGCGATGAAGTCGAGGCTTCCGAAAGTTATTGTGTCTTCTTGGGAGAATTTGCCGCCGTCAACTCCAGTTGCTAGATCCATCGAGCTTGTAGATGTAGATCTCGCCGAAGCCCCTACCTGGCGCGCCAACTGTCGATATTTTACACCGGCAATAAATATATGGGGCTACTCGGCGGATGGAAACTTGATGGATTGCAAAGGAACATGCAGAGATTTTATACTGGTTCAGGCCCTCGATGTGAGGTAATACCCTACGTCCAGTTGTGGTGTTATTCCTTTGAGGATTTGTGGTGGTGATTCTGGTGAACCAACTCAACCTGCCCTCAGGGGGCGCCCTGCCTCCCCTTATATACTGGGGGACAGGGTCACTAGATAGGAGTACCAACCGGATTACGGCCAAGGGATCTCCTCTTAGAGATATAGCGCATCCAACTAGGACTGTATATTCCTTTCTATACAAGGCAAAGTCTGCCGAATCTAGCTATATCTCTAATTACAAGGCTAGGCCCATCCTCTATCCGAGTGGCCCATATGCTTGTCATGAGGCACCCGGGGCCCATGGCACCCACAGGACAAGGCCTTTTTTGGCTGTAAGCCAGCATGGACCACTCTGCATCTTCTGTCTCAATCACCCCGCTGGCGAAATAATCAAGCAGGATGTCGGTCACCTTGTGCTTGTTGGTCAGGTCAGGATATTCTCAGCTGGGATCATTTTTGCCCCTATAATCCTAGCCGAAGTGTCTCCTTAGCTTCAGCGGCCTGATGCGACTAGTCAAGAAACGTCTGGCCACCCATGGACCAGTCAATCCCGAGCTCTTCAACTTATCAATCTTATCAATCAACAAATATACTTGGCCCATGTCCTCAAAACTAGGCACAGACGACTAGTTGGGCACAACCTCCGGAGGCAGACTAGTAAAAAGGGGGAGGCGTGGTTCAGGACTAGAACAGTAAAACCACTCCCTATGCCAGCCTTTAAGTGAAGATTTCAAGGGAACGTGGATATAGATCTTCTTCATCTCATTCCTAAGCTCGATATTGGCCCCCCAATCACTTGGAATTTGCTTTTGGAGGGCTGAGGTTTGATGTGGAACAGATATCTAAATAGATTCAAATGGGGCTCGACACCCAGAAAACATTCACATAAAGTTGCAAATATAGAGATTTGCAAGATGGAGTTGGGATTCAGATTCACCAACTCTAGCTCGTAGAAGGAAAGAAGTTGGCGAAAAAATCTGAAGACAGAAGAGAAAGACCCCAGTTAAAGAAAGAGGCGAAGACTACAGTCTCACCAGCTTGGGGTACCGGAATCGATTCTCCTTCAGCCGGAAGCCAATGGATGACTTTCACGGCTCTGCAATCTCAGCAGCTTCTCCAAGTACTTCAGCTTAGTCAGACCACAATCCGAGGTTGGCCAAGTCTCATCCGACACCTCCGGGATCTCTGAAGCCCTCGGCATGGTTAGAAGCAAGGAGATTTGGGGGAAAAGCAATCGAGGGCTTGGAATGGACGCGAAGGAGCGAGATTGCTCAAGTTTCGAGTAGGAAGTGCTAGCAATGGTGAACCCTAGCGAAGCAAGGCGCGAAGTTTCGGTGCGGAAGTTGGAAGACGAAGCGATTGGTGGAATGGAGAAGATGAGGGAATCTTTTCTCTCTCACCCCGCCTTTATAGAGCCTGTGCTGATAAGTGGGCTTGGGCCTATAAATTCGGTACTGGGCTACAAGATATGAGTTTCTACAGTAGCACGCTCAATTTGGGCCGCTTGTTGGCTGTGATAAAATCACAGTGCTAGTGCTACCTACAGGAACCGATTGAGTAATCGGATATGCTTCATGAAAGCCTGACTGCTGAACACATATGTTTAGATATCTGTATTATTCACTAGGTATTGAGGATACATCCTTATAAGGATCACAAGCTAGTCTCCATTAAAATTGGGGATGCAGGTATCACTCAAGTACACCTGACTATATATTGGATTGAAATCTATAAAGTGGTACTCAGCTTACATGCTTAGCCAACATTTGCCATGAGCAAATATTTTTCCAGCCGACATGACGCTGAAGAGTCTAACTTTCAAGTGGTATACTACTCGGGAAAGACTATAAATAATTCTTCCAGCTGACATGAAGCTGAAGAGTCTCATATACGAGTGGCATGCTACTCGGAAAAGTCTATAAAATATTTCCGACTGATATGATGTTGAAGAGTCTCATCTACCAGTAGTATACTACTCGGGAAAGACTACAAGGTTAAAGATCTTTGACTTCATGTTTAATTGTTTCAAAATTAAGCACGAAGTCGGGGGCTACACCTAATAGGTGCGCCTATTCGGCGCATGATATTCATACTTCTACATGGAGCCCTTCATAGCCTCGCTGTCAGCTGACATGAAGCAGGACTCGGGAAGAAGAAGCACTCGAACAAAGAGTACTCGGGAGCAATGCACTCGGGAAATCTTCACCATGGAGGATGAGCACTCGGCATCAGCTGTGACTCGACTATGAAGGTCTCAAGGGCTGCTATGGAGGCCATGGGCCCTGGGTACCTCATGACAAGCATATAGGCCACTCAGATAGAGGAAGGGCCTAGCCTTGTAATTAGAGATATGATAGAGCTCGATAGACTTAGCCTTGTACGATAAGGAATATACAGTCCTAGTCGGGCAAGTTATATCTCTAAGAGGATATCCCTTGGCCGTAGTTTGGCTGGGACTCCTATCTTGTAACCCTGTCCCCCAGTATATAAGGGGAGGTAGGGTGTCCCTTGAGGGCAGAAGCACACGATCATCCCGATGACCACAACCATACCTCCTCAAAGGAATACATCACAACTAGACGTAGGGTATTACCTCACATCGAGGGCCTGAACCAATATAAACTTCTCATGTTTCTTTGCAATCCACCGAGTTTCGATCCGATGAGTAGTCCTATATTCATATTGCTGGTGTAAAACATCGACACAAAGCTTTAGGGACTCAGGCCAGCCGCGCCAAGACAGAACAACTCTAACCTGCCCAAAACGCGGGTCAATCATATCACAACCAAGGAAGCCGAAGTCGCCCCAAATGTGGTCTTGGGTATGTTTCCTATTAACTCAGTTCCTGCCACAGTACTTTTTGATTCTGGTGCTACACATTTATTCTTGTCTGAAAATTTTGCAGGATAGAATGGGGTAAGGGTAGAAAAGTTGGCTAACCCATTAATGATATGCACCCCTGTTAATCAAATGCCCTCCACCTTTTTTAGCCCTTCTGTTACCATCGATATCTAAGGGGTCCCATTCCAAGCCAACCTGATTCTGTTAGAATCCAAAGATCTTGATGTCATTCTAGGGATGGACTGGCTAACCAGATATAAAGGAATGATAAACTGTGCAAACCGGGAAGTCACTTTAACTAGTAATTTGGGGCAGAAAGTGATAGTCCATACCCCACCAGTTGGATCCCCAAAAGCTATTCTCAATCAGGCTACCCTAGAAGAAATCCCAGTGGTGAGAGACTACCTGGATGTGTTTCCTGATGATCTGCCAGGCATGCCACCCAAGAGGGACATAGAGTTCCGGATAGATCTGGTACCTGGAACCGCCCCCATCCGCAAAAGACCGTACCGAATGACGGCCAATGAGTTAGCAGAAGTGCAGAAAAAAGTGGAAGATTTGGAACAGAAAGGATTCATCTAACCAAGCACCTTACCATGGGGAGCGCCAGTTATCTTTGTGAAAAAAAGAATCATACCCAACGGATGTGTGTGGATTATCGAACATTGAACGACGTCACCATCAAGAATAAGTACCCGTTGCCTAGGATTGATGATCTATTTGACTAGTTGGAAGGAGCCACGGTATTCTCCAAGATAGATCTCCGTTCCGGATATCATCAACTCAGGATCCAAGAGGAAGATATACCTAAGACAGCTTTTACCACCCGCTATGGGCTATATGAGTGCACAGTCATGTCTTTCAGGCTTACTAACACCCCAGCCTTCTTCATGAACTTGATGAACAAGGTGTTTATGGAGTATTTGGATAATTTTATGGTGGTCTTCATTGATGACATCCTCGTCTACTCCAAGACTAAGGAAGAACATGAGCAGCATCTTCGATTAGCTTTGGAAAAGTTGCGAGAGCATCAGTTGTACACTAAGTTCAGTAAATGTGACTTCTGGTTGTTGGAAGTGAAGTTCCTTGGTCATGTCCTTTTTGTTGAAGGTGTTGCTGTGGATCTGACCAATGTGGAGTCAGTCACCAAATGGAAACAACCCAAAACAGTTTCAGAAATACGGAGTTTTCTTGGTCTGGCAGGATATTACCGCAGGTTCATAGAGAACTTCTCGAAGATTGCCAAACCCATGACTCGGTTACTCCAGAAGGATGTTAAATTTCAATGGTCATCTGAGTGTGAGTAGAGTTTCCAAGAACTGAAGAAGCATCTGGTATCCACGCCGGTGTTGACTTTAGCAGATCCCAGGAAAGATTTCCAAGTTTACTGTGACACATCCCGACAAGGCTTAGGATGTGTTTTGATGCAAGATGGAAGAGTGGTCGCTTGCGCGTCTCGGCAGTTATGGCCACATGAGAAAAACTAGCCTACTCATGACCTAGAATTGGCCGCAGTAGTTCATGCATTGAAGATATGGCACCATTACCTTATGGGTAATCGTACGGAGATGTACATGGATCACAAGAGTTTGAAGTATATCTTCACCCAGCCAGACTTAAACCTTCATCAGCCAAGATGGTTTGAGTTAATCAAGGATTATGATATTGGGATATATTATCACCCTGGTAAGGCCAACGTGGTGGCAGATGCTCTTAGCAGAAAGAGTTATTGCAATGCTTCCGAAGGACGACGGTTGCCTTGGGAGTTATGTGTAGACTTCAAGCAGTTAAGTTTGGGAATCGTCAAGAAAGGTTTCGTAGCAGCATTGGAGGCACATCCCACGCATATAGACCAAGTCAGAGAGGCCCAAGTCAATGATCGTGACATCCAAGAGATCAAGAAGAACATGGGAAGAGGAAAAGCTAGTGGATTCTCTGAAGATGAACATAGAACAATATGCTTAGGAGAACGAATATGTGTGCCAGAGGACAAAGAGTGGAAAGATATTATCATGAAAGAAGCTCACGACACCCAATATTCTATCCATCCTAGCAGTACCAAGATGTATCAAGATCTTAAGGAGAAGTTTTGGTGGGCCAGTATGAGACGAGAGATAGCGGAGTACGTCGCAGTCTGTGATGTATGTCAGCGAGTGAACACAGAACATCAGAGGCCAGCAGGGTTGTTGCAACCATTGAAGGTACCTGAGTGGAAATGGGAAGAAATAGGGATGGATTTTATCACTAGATTGCCAAAGACATCTTCAGGATATGATTCAATCTGGGTAGTGGTCGACAGGCTTACCAAGGTGGCTCACTTCATCGCAGTCAAGACTACCTATTCTGGCAGCAAGTTAGCAGAGTTATATATGGCACGGATAGTGTGTTTACACAGTGTACCTAAGAAGATGGGTACTCATTTCACCTCAAAGTTTTGGCAAAAACTCCAGGAGGAGATGGGTACTCGTTTAAACTTCAGTACTGCTTATCACCCACAAACGGATGGTCAAACCGAACGTGTTAATCAAATCCTAGAGGATATGCTAAGAGCTTGTGCCCTAGACTTCGGTGGGAGTTGGGACAAGAGTTTGCCTTATGCGGAGTTTTCCTACAAAAATAGTTACCAAGCCAGCCTTCAGATGGTTCCGTATGAAGCATTATACGGTCGAAAGTGTCGTACCCCGCTCCTATGGGATCAAACGGGGGAACGCCAAGTTTTCGGAGTCGACATTTTGAGAGAAGCCAAGGAGAAGGTAAAAATCATACAAGAAAGGTTACGAGTAGCATAGTCCCATCAGAAGAGTTATGCTGATAACCGCCGAAGGGATTTAAGTTTCAACGAAGGAGATTATGTATATCTTCGAGTTACGCCACTACGAGGCATTCATCGGTTTCAGACCAAGGGAAAGTTAGCACCACGTTTTGTGGGACCGTACAAGATTCTTAACTAGTTTTAACAGAACCTTATTACTCGACTCGGCTTGACCATTAACCTGAGCATAGTAAGGAGAAGAATTTAACAACTTGATACCATAAGATTTAGCAAAATATTTCACCTCTTTGCAAATAAAAGAAGATCCTTGATCCATAGTTAAAGTCTGAGGAATACCGAATCTATAGACAATGTGCTTCAAGATAAAATCAATTACCTTTTTGTGCGTCATATTCTTGAGAGACACAGCCTCGGCCCACTTTGTGAAGTAATCTGTTGCTACCAACACGAACCGATGCCCTTTTGAAGAAGAAGAATATATTTGTCTAATAAAATCTAAAACCCAACCTCGGAACGGCCATGGTTTAATGATAGGACTCAACATGGCGGTAGGCGCCAATTGAACATTGCCAAACCGTTGACAAGCCTCACATCCTTTATAGTACTTGAAACAATCATCAATCATCTTCGGCCAATAAAAACCAGCTCTCCTCAATAACCAATTCATCTTGTGGGCCGATTGATGAGTTCCACAAATCCCTTCATGAACATCCCCCATCTCAACCTTAGATTGATCACTATCCAAGCACTTCAAGAGCACTCTGTCTATATTTCGGCGATATAACACATTCTCAAGCAAAGTATGCTTAAAAGCTTGCCACCGAATTTTCTGATCAACCTTGCTACTAGGATTTTTTCAAATACTCGATCAAAGGGATTCTCCAATCACTGATATGATCTTCAGTACAAACAACCAAATTAGGACTCAATTTGGTCTCTGAAACACAAACAAAATCATGCTCCCTAGCCTCCTACTAGGGTCCGGTAAGACCGGCCATACTACTCCGGTCAGACTGCTCTAAGTCTCCAGTCAAACCGGCCATAAGGCGTCGGTCAGACCGCCGTTGGTCCACAGTCAGACCGGCCATCAACATCTGGTCAAACCATCCTTGGTCTGAGATTTTGCCTATTTCGCCCAAACTTTCACAACCAAGCACCAGCTTTTCCAGAACAAGAAATAAGCCTCTTTTAGCATGACAACCAGATGCTTGTTGTGCCAAGCCATTAGCTCTCGAATTCTCATCTCTAGGAATATGTCTAATGATAAAATCATCAAAATTAGCAATAATATCTAAGCAACGATCAAGATACCTATTTAGTGATCCATCAAAACATTGATACACTCCAGCAACTTGTTGCACTACCAATTGTGAATCACCAAAGGCTTCTACATGCTTAGCACCAATAATTTCCATCACTTGTAAATCGAATAACAAAGCATCATATTCGCCTTGATTATTAGTACAATAATATTCTAAGCGAACCGATGTCTCAAAAATAGCACCATTGGGCGAAATCAACACTACACCTATCCCTTGTCCCTCTTTGCAAGAAGAACCATCAAAATATATTTTCCAAGGTGTAACATCAACTACATGAACATCAACATCTACGTGATGATCCACAATAAAATTAGCTACAATTTGGCCTTTCATAGATTTTAAAGACTCATAAGCTAAATCGTATTCAATTAAAGCATACGCCCATTTGCCAATTCTCCCACTCAAAATTGGCCTTTGCAACATGTACTTAATAACATCGGTCTGACAAGCAACTACGCAAGTACTTGATGCGAGACTGGGTGCCCGATCTTCTGATAGGTTCGATTTGGCGACGTCTAGACGTTCACGTTTTGAGTCTTCCGATCAGTAGATCATCACCTCGCACTCGCTACACCTGCGCGTCTTGTCGTTATCAGCCACGCTCTCACGTAGTCGACCTAACCACGAAGGTTTTGCTCCGGCTAACAATCGAAAAAATTTGCAAGAACAAAGAAAACACAACCTGAATTGCAGATGTATGTTTAGCACACGAAGTTGGGGTTCTACAAACCGATCTAGATGGCGAAACTGTAATGGCAGAATAATCTAAGCAAAACCCGACTCTAAACGACGACGGCTACTGTATATATATGAGTTGGGACATCCTAGGGTTAACCCTAGATCGCACACCCCTTGGGCTTAGCCCACGACACAATCACAAGACCCAAGGCCCAAAACAGACTCAGATTGGAAGAGGTACATGTCTTGTTTCGACGATTCCAGGTAGCTCAAGAGGAATTTTGATGTGGGACCAAAACCATCTGAAAGTAGACTCCATAAGCTTTCCAACAAGTACTCATGGGCCCATGTAAATCTTACGTAGAAAGCATGCACCTTTGGTTGATAAATACATAAGGTAGTTATGGTCATATCCGAGCTAGTGATGTCCTCATCATCCTTCCCTTCTTCATTGGAAACCGTCCATGGTTTCACCTTGTCATTAAGCTTGATGAACATATCTTTATCTTTCACAACATAGGGTGAGGTAGTGTTGTGCATATGGTTGGATTCTAAAATTTTTAAACACAGAGAACACTTTGTAGTGTCATGCAGCTCACAACACTCCCCTTCCTGCAAACCAACCTGCAACTCATTTAAACAACTAGAGGAACTAGATAGAGAATTATTTATACTCATGCGGTCCTCTAGACAAGACATGTCATTATGAAAAGAAGGTATGTTAAAATTCGAACAAATATATACTCTATGCACATTATATTCTCCTTTATTATCATAATTGCCAATAACATGAAAAATCACATGAGAAGGACATGGCAAATCAGATCTAGCAAATAATTTCTTCTCTAAACAATTGAGTGGACAAAGATCATCAAATTGAATATAGCCCCAAGTATTTAAAGAAGATAGCAATCTAAGCTCTTCATTCTCACTAGCAATGTGAACAACATGTCTAAAATCAGCACATGGTGGTTCAACAACATTACTAACATGTTCATTCACTAGTTATGACATGGATATAAGTGAAGCATTGCGCAACTCTTCTTTATCACAAGAAATAGGAACCAAATCATCGTGTGACAAAGGTAATTTAACACACGATTCCACTGGTGATTGCTCTAAACTAACATGATTAGTGAACATATATAGCACATCAGAATTGTCCATACCTTGAGTGAATGTAGCACCATTTCTGTTACCTTTGTTCTCATTTTCAAAAACTGTAGCTGCACTCTTAATTAAACCATCTTAAAATATGCATGGAACAACAGGTGGATCTTCTTTCTCTATATCTTTCTTCTTTTTCTCATTACCTTGTCTCTTCTCAGATACCTCGGTAGCTCGTGAAGATGGCGCTGCTAGTGCCCTATTGGTGGAAGGCGTAGAACTCCGAATAGGGACACTGTTGCCTTGCCCAATCGAAGGCCTCGATGTAGACGCGCTTCCCCAATTGTTCCTTCTCAATGGCTGCCTTCCCTGCAATTCCTATTCAGCTAATATAGCTAGATAGAACAATCGGTTAAGAGAATTGTAATCTTTATATTGAATAATGTCCTGAATTTCATGTCTCAACCCCCCATAGAACTAAGCCATCTTATCCTCCTCATCCTCCTGTACCTTACAATGCAACATGCCTATTTGTAGTTCTTGATAGTATTCTTCTACAGACTTATCACCTTGGTCTAGGTGTTGCAACTTTTTTCGCAAATCTTATTTGAAGGATGGAGGAATAAATCTACCCCACATAGCTCGCTTCAGTTTATCCCATGTGTTAGGTTCTAGGCCAGATTTAACTAGTTCATTCCACCAGATAATAGCAAAGTCTTTGAACTCACTAGTTGCTTGCCTAACTCTATGATTTTCAGGAACTGGATGGGAATTAAACTTCTACTCTACTGTCATCTCCCAATCTAAATAAGCCTCAAGGTCATATTTTCTAGAAAAGGAAGGCAAGGTAAATTTAACTTTAGCAAAAGGATCATCATTACCTCACCCTTGGTGGCGGTTACCTCCCATACCTTGCCGATTGAATCGTAGCCGTTGTCGTAGGCGCTCGTCACGAAATGCAGCGCGTGCATCACTATTGTTGGCTTCGTCTTCTTCATTATCTCCGTCATCATCAACAAGTGGTGGTGTTGGGTGACGGTTTGCTGCCAACTGCTCGATGCTATTAGTGAGGGTGATAATACTCCCCACTATAGCCTAGAGGTCTTCCTGCATAGCATTCAAGGCAGCCACATTTTCCTCAATCTTCTGATCAAACTTAGTGATCTCCTCTTTTGAAGCACAATTAGCAAAATCATTCACCTCACCTGCCATGGTTAGTAGAAAATAGGAAACAAACAGCACAAAAGTATGATCCCTATCAACTACTAGGCACTAGAACACACTATCAACTAGAACACACTCTCAAGTGTCTTACCCTGCTCTTACAAAAATCTTACCAATTGAAGCAGCGGTACGACTCGAAGAGGTGGGATGTTTGATGATGGCAAGGGTGCGATTGCGAGGATCAACCTGTACTGACCAAAAGTGTGTGGATCTCAGAAGACAGTGTATTGTAGCAAGGGTTAGCAAAATTCAAAAACAGAATAGCAAAGCTGAATGAGAAGCCTAAATACTTATCACAATCGCTGGCTGAGACACGTCCCTAGGACTAGCATAAGCAAGTGAGAGTAAGAAACAAAAGACTTAGGACAACTCTCTCTCACCAAGTCTCTCGAATATCTTGGCAGATCAGCTCACCAAGACTGCTCACTAAAAACAGCTCTCTATCCTTTTCTCTTTTTTTTCTTGTTTTCTCTTTTTTTCTTCTCTTTTTTCTTTTTTTCTCTTCTAGGAGTACACCAAGTACCCAAGAAGCAACCACAAAAATTGGCAGCTCGATATGATGCACGGAGTGACCCTGGAAAAATATGCGGAGACGCTTTGAAAAGCGTGCAGGAACTTCGGGGCTCAAAAACTCTATCTTGCAGGCCAAATTTCACGATTTTAGATCAGCCGAACTTGACAAAGTGGGGCAGCAGCGGATGTAAAATTTTTTGTAGATGTCTGCAGATATAAAATTTGCTAGATTTCAAGTCTATATGCAAAAGTTATGGCCGTTTTACGAAATGGGACACAGAACAGGTCTCTGCCACACAAGTCGTATATTTGGCCAAGGCAAAATTTGAAAAATAGGTTAGGCACAGCTGACAAGGAGGCTAGTGATGCAGGGCGATTAACACAAGGTGGCTTGCGGCCTATCTACACGGCTTGCGAAGCGGGTTATTAGCACAAGGCGGTTGCAAAACGAAACCGAGTAGAACCCGGTCTCTCAAGGTAGGCTCTCGCGCAATGCAACTGCTCAAACTAGATACCACGAACACGACTCTAAACCAGCGACCAGACTCGATCTAGGACTCAAACTCAACAAAGCGAACCTAAAATTAAACTTGCGCAGGCACAAAGGAGTTTGGACAGGGGATAAACCTAACACTATGAAGAACACGGTGGTAATAAATTTTGGATTTTCTGGACTCTAGGTAAAGAAAAACAAAACTTAACAAAGGGAAACACAGATGATACCTATCGGGCAACCTGATGCTCTGATACCACTTGATGCGAGACTGGGTGCCCGATCTTCCGATAGGTTCGATTTGGCAACGTGTGGACGTTCATGTTTTGAGGCTTCTGATCAGTAGATCGTCACCTCGCACTCGCTACACCCGCGCGTCTTGTCATCATCGGCCACGCTCTCACGCAGTCGACCTAACCATGAAGGTTTTTCTCCTGCAAACAATGGAAGAAATTTGCAAGAACAAAGAAAACACAACCTGAATTCCAGATGAATGTTTAGCACACAAAGTTGGGGTTCTACAAACCGATCTAGACAACGAAACTACAATGATAGAATAATCTAAGCAAAACCCGACTCTAAACGATGATGGCTACTGTATATATATCAGTTGGGACGTCCTAGGTTTAATCCTAGATCGCACACCCCTTGGGCTTAGCCCACGACACAATCACAAGGCCTAAGGCCCAAAACAGAGTCGGACTAGAAGAGGTATATATCTTGTTTTGATGATTCCGAACATCTCAAGAGGAATTTTGATGTGGGACCAAATCCATCTGAAAGTAGACTCCATAAGCTTTCCAACAAGTACTCATGGGCCCCAAGAATCCTTCTGGATCAGAGGCTAGATCCGTTTGAAGTTGATGCTATCAGGAGGCCCGAATCCGAATCCAAAACGTGCAGAACTTCATCTCTTGCCTTCTATAGACCAAAAGTGACATGGTGATGTAGAAGTAGACTTGGGTAAGGTCTTGGTTTGGTCTCCAATCAACTTCTTTAATCATCCATGTGTTCCTTGCGCTCGGTCTCTTTCCCTTCACCCAAGCAAGTATCTCTGCAAACGAGAACACACAAAACTCATAGTGCAGTAACGGCTGTTCAAATATATAACACGTAAATATTACGTAGAAAACATACATCTTTGGTTGATGAATACATAAGGTAGCTATGGTCATATCTGAGCTAGTGATGTCCTCATCAGTACTAGATAGCAAATAATGTTGCAACTTGGTGCAAGCATAACATAAAGATAAACAAAGTTTCTCCATAAAGACATACCTCGTCTCGGCATCAATTAATTGATGACTCAAAAACGTAATAATGTGCTCCTTACCATCATCTTATTGTGTCAAAATGGCACCAATGGCATTATCTTCAGTAGCAATATATAACCGAAACGGAATTCCGGCTTTAGGCGCTTTCAAAATAGGTGGTGACAATAAATATCTCTTAATCTCTTCAAATGCCTCTTGTTATTTTGCACTCCAAGAAAAATCTGCTTCTTTCTTTAACCGAAGTATGGGAACAAAAGCATCAATTTTTCCAGACAAATTAGATATGAATCTCCTAAAGTAATTTACCTTGCCTAGCAACTTCTGAACTTCTTTTTTGCATGTCGGCGCTTTAAAATCCGTAATCTTCTCTATTTTCTTAGGATCAATCTCAACACCTCTTTCATGCACCATAAACCCTAAGGACTTCCCTGCCGACACACCAAATGCACACTTGAATGGATTCATCCTCAAACCATATCGGTGCAATCTCTCAAAAGCTAAATGCAAATCGGCCAAGTGACCTTCCATGCCATCCGATTTGACCACAATTTCATCTAAATATATTTCCAAGATTATACTGAGCAAACCATAAAAGATCAAATTCATTGCACTTTGATATGTAGCATTGGCATTTTTCAAGCCAAATTTCATAACCTATTCAAACAATCCAACAAAACTGGGACACCTAAAGGCCGTTTTGAACATATCCTTTTCGGCTATAAATATTTGATTGTAACCGGCATTACCATCAAGAAAACTAATGACTCTATGCCCTGAAGCATCATTAATCAACATGTCGGCTATAGGAATGGGATATTCATCTTTAGGAGTAGCTTTATTTAAATCTCTAAAGTCAATGCACAGTCTAATCTTACCACTCACTTTCTTCTCAACCGAGACGATATTAAAAACCCACTCCGCATATCTACATGGCCGAATAAACCCCACCTTTAATAATCGGTCTATCTCTTCCTTGACACGATCATATGTATTGGAATTGAAGTGATGAGGTGATTGTTTACAAGGCCTAAATCCTGATTTGATAGGAAGCCGATGCTCTACAAGCTCACAGCTAAGACCCGGCATCTCATGGTACTCCCATGCAAAACAATTGACATATTCTTTAAGCAACTCAATTACTTTAGCCTTGTAATCAGCTTTCATACTTTTGTTTACAAAAGTCGGCCTTGGAATAGAACCATCTCCGATATCTACTTCTTCTAAAGGATCAGCCGATCTAAAACCTTGACCCAACTTCTCCATTTCATCAAAATCTTCAATGGTTTCACCAAGATCGTTCTTCGTAGACTGATATTCTTGCACCCGCTTTTGCAATCACTCTAAATTTTCTTCTTTACTCATGGTAAAAATAATATCACCTAGCCGTGCTAAGCTAGCTGGCTTTACAGAAACAAGTATAAAACTGTCCTTGGAAACACTAACAAAGTCACTGGTAGAAAGATCTATCCCAGATAAGCATTGCATATTACCGTGTCTCCATTCAACCGAGGCATCAGCCATCGCAACTTCAGCTGATGTATCCGCTTGAACAATCTCAATCTCATCGCCATCCCATTGAATCAAACATTCATGCATGGTAGAAGGAACATAGCAATTTGCATGAATCCAATCACGACCCAAAATAACGTTGTATTTACCTTGCACATCGACGATGAAGAACACAGTTGGCAAAGTCTTGTTCCCCATGGTTAACCCCATGGAGAATAAACCCTTTGCTTCCATTGCCTCCCCACCAAGGCCATTGAGCGTCAAGTTCCCCACGGTTAACTCCACGGAGAATTCACCGTCTTCCCGCCCAAGCTTCTTGAACAATGAGTAAGGCATCAAATTCACCGTGGCACCTCCATCTATGAGCATCCTAGAGATTGGCCTTCCATCAATATGTCCCTTGAGGTACAAAGGCTTCATGTGATTATTGAAATTCTCGAGCTACTCAAAGACCGAATTTCTTGGTCCAAGTGAAAATTGTGCGATTCCAGCCTCATCTTTAGCACGAAATTCCAACGGCAAGGCAAACACCATGTTAATGTCCATGTCCTCTCTTAGCGGCGAGTCATTGCTAATAATCGATAAGTCATCATCTAAAGAATTATCCTCATCATTGCTTTGAGTAGTTACCGGTTTTTCAACCTCTATTACCTTAGGCCTCCATACCTTCTTTGGTGACATTGGAGGTCTCAACTCATTGAACATTTTATCCCGACGCTCTTCGGTCGCTTGTTCCTTCAATTTTTGGGCTCGAAGACGCTGCAGATGCCTCTTCTGAGTAGCAGGCAAATCCAGAGGCATCCATTGAGGATTAGTGTGGGTGCCATGGGCCCCGGGTATCTCATGACAAGCATATGGGCCACTAAGATAGAGGATGGGCCTGGCCTTGTAATTAGAGATATAGTAATCCCTAGCAGACCTTGCCTTGTATGATAAGGAAAACACAGTCCTAGTTGGGTGCATTATATCTCAAAGAGGAGATCCCTTAGCTATAATCCGGTTGGGACTCCTACCTTGTAACCCTGTCCCCCAGTATATAAGGGGAGGCAGGGTGCCCCTTGAGGGTAGGTTGAGTTGGTTCACTAGAATCACCACCATACATCCTCAAAGGAATACTACCACAACTGGACGTAAGGTATTACCTCACATCAAGGGCCTGAACCAGTATAAAATCTCCCTGTGTTCCTTTGCAATCCACTGAGTTTCCATCCGCCGAGTAGCCCCATATTCATATTGCCGGTGTAAAACATCGACAGTTGGCGCGCCAAGTAAGGGCTTCGACGAGATCTACATTTACAAGCTCGATGGATTTAGCAACCGGAGTTGGCGGCGGCAAATTCTCCCCCGAAGATACAATCTCATTCAGAAGCCTCGACTTCGTCGCCGACATGTTCGGCAATCTCACCTTGGCCGACGCAGACCTAATCCAACTGGCCGAGGAATCAGCCGACTCCGCGCCAGTCGGTCCACACAATGCTGCAGTGACCATCATGGACATGCTGTGGCAATCTTCCACTTGCCCGGGTCTTGGGACAACTCTTCCTTTCAGTGTTCGACTCGAACTCGGTCTTGAGCCTGCCGAGATCGGGCTAAGGGAGGAGGAGATCGTCAATCCCCCATTCAGACTCGGCAACCCCGCGGATATCTTCGAACAACATCCGACGCGGCAAACACGATCCCCTGGTGTTCGACTCGGATACGGCCCAGAGCCGCTCGAGATCAGATCTAGGGAAGTCGGAGTTATAATCACCCCCATCAACTTTTTCGAGTTCGACTCTCAATCGGACAGTAGTTCGGCAAGCTTCTCCCCGCCGCGAGAAATCTTCATGGCATCCAAAGGCTCTACTCCTACTCAGGAATCACGCCAACTACGCGAGCAGCAAGAGGAGGAGGCATGCCGACTGCGAGAACAACAAGAGGAAGAAGCAAGACGCCTGCACGCCCGCAACGACGACCTGCGCAGGGCTGGGCGGACTGCTCAGCAACAAATCCTCCAAACCTGAGTCAGCGACCACAACATCTTCATTACTCCTCAATAGAACATCATGGCCATTGCAACTCTATTGGATACACTCCAGTTCGGGCCTGATTACCAGGCCACCTCGACGATCGCAAGGAAAAAAGCCATGCTCACCGCTGCTGCATATCAACAGCATCAACAGTAGGGCGAAACACTCATGTCGACTAACAAGTCGGCTTCCCCAACGGCAATCTCATCCACCTCAACGCAACATCGAGCGGTCGGCTCTAGTCGGCTGCACACGGAGTCACACCAAATGTCACTCGGCAACCCCAACAACAACCGGCGGCGTCGAAGCGACCGTCGAGACAATCAGGATCCCCGAGGCCAACTAGGCGTGACCTTTGGCAGAACATCAATGCTCGGCGCCGTGAACGAGAAGAAGATGAGCAACGCCAACTGGAAGACGAGAACGAGCATTTCGGCCTCCACCACGAGCGGTTTCGCCGCCGTAGTCGGGGTCGGAGTCCTCATTAAGATGAAGGAGTACCAACCTTCACCCAAGAGCTACAACAGGTCGACTGGCCGTCGGGTTTCAAGCCTACAGGCATCAAAAGATACAACGGCAAGACCAATCCTGAGTCTTGGCTCACAGTCTACACTCTGGCAATCCGAGCAGCTAGAGGAAACCACAAGGTCATGGCTAACTATCTCCCAGTCGCTTTAACTGACTCGGCGAGGACATGGCTAACGAGACTTCCCAAGCAATCAATCGACTCCTAGGGAAAACTCCGGGAACGCTTCATTGCCAACTTCCAGGGAACATACGAGAGGCCATCTTTCCAGTATGATTTATATCAGTTGCATCAAAGGAAGAATGAGCCTCTTCGTGACTTCATCAAGAAGTTCTCTGAAAAGAAGAATTCAATCCCGAAGAACAAGGATGAGGTCGTCATCGCCGCCTTTCGAAATGGAGTCAAAGACACCTTGTTCATTGCCAAATTCACTCGGAAGCCTCCCAACTCTGTCAAGGCTTTATTCGACATGGCAAACAAGTACGCCGACTCATCCGATGCTATTGCTGAGGCCCTCAATGACAAGAAGGCACCCTGACAAAAGAAGCGGGAGGGCACCGACGACGCGGTCCCGACTAAAGTTGGGAGTCGCAAACGCAAGTCAGACGGCTTCATTGTGGCAGTCGGTCACAACCGTCTTCGACCTTCAACAACTGAAGATTATCAGAACAACAAGTAACATGCTCGGGGGCTCAAAAGCCCAAACACAAGGATGGCATCCCCACTCCAACATACCGAACAACTAAGTCGCTTCCTAATAAATATTTCTTCACTTGGCCTCGCCAATGCCGTAGCCGCTTACACCTAATAGGTGTACAAGCTGCACTTTTTTCTGTTTTTTCTCTTAAATGATTGCAAAAGTATTCGAGTAGCATAAATCCTGATTCATGAAACTTTGCTCCATGAAAGACGAACTCAAGTCACCCAAAACACGTGTCTAGGAAAGAGCCATGAGCCAACTCCCGACACTCGGGGGCTATGATTAGTCGGGCAGAGTGCTTAAACGTAAGGGGTCAACTACTCGGAGAAATTAATATCAATAAGAGGAAGAACTCATATTTACATATATTGTAAAATACATTTTATTTGGGTGATTGTTTTCATCATCAGATGCTACTCATCCGATATGTTTATAGTGCAGGGCCAGCTCCGGATACACGTGATAGGAACTCAGGGCTGCGAGCCTATCTCCTACACTCGAGGGCTGGACAAGTCTGCCAAGAATCACTCGGAATGCTCCATGAGGGCTACTAACTGAGTACTTGCGCCAGTCGGGACGTCATCTTCCCTGGCTATGCTCCTTGTGAGCTGACAACTGACCTCCGGCACTAGTTGGGGGTCGTATACTACTCGACTGGGTGAGGTACGCCCCATGAGGGTCGCCAGCCGAATCATATGCTAATGCTAGGTTCAGGTACCTTATTTGGTCACAACTCTGTCAGATCGGGTATGCCCCATGAGGGTCGCCAGTCGAATCCTATGCTAATGCAAGGTTCGGGTACCTTATTTGGCTATGGCTCTATTGGATATAGTATGCCCCATGAGGGTCGCCAGCCGAACCCTATGTTAACGCAAGGTTCGGGTACCTTATTCGGCTTTACCCAAGTCAGAGAAGACTTACGTCATCAAAGCGCATCCGGAGTTCTCATGTACCACGTCACACCTGAGAAGGGCAAGCAGATTCTGCAACATACCTACTCAGGCACCTGTGGCAACCAGGCTGCATCCAGAACATAAGTCGGAAAGGCTTCCAGACAAGGATTCTTTTGGCTGATTGCAATTACCAATGCTGGAGTACTCGTCCTAACATGCGATGGATGCTACTTCTATAGAGCTATGTTGGGTAGGTCGGTTCAGGTCGGCTTATTTGGTAGCAGCCAACAAGATATGAGTTTCTATAGTAGCATGCTCAATATGGTGTCGCTCGCAGGCTGGGTTAAAATCGCAGTGCTGATGCTACCAACAGGAACCGATGAGGTAAACAGATATGCTTCATGAAGGCCTAATTGCTAAACACATGTATTTGGGTATCTGTCTTATCCACCAGGTATCGAGGATATATCCTTATAAGGATCACAAGCTGGTCTTCATTAAAATTAGGGATGCAGGTATCTTTCTCGAGTACACCTGACCACGCAATAGATTAATTTTCATAAAGTGGTACTTGGCCTACATGCTTGGCCACCAGTTGCCATGAGCAATATTTTTCCAGCTGACATGACGTTGAAGAGTCTAACTTCCAAGTAGTGCACTACTCGGGAGAGACTATAAATATCGTTTCCAGCTGACATGATGTTGAGCAGTCTAACTCCCTAGTGGGACGCCACCCGGGAAAGACTATAAACCCCCTTTTCCAGCTGACATGAAGCTGAAGAGTCCCATATACGAGTAGCATGCTACTCGGCAAGACTATAAATCATATTCCGGTTGACATGATACTGAAGAGTCTCATATACCAGTAGTGTACTACTCGGGAAGGACTACAAGGTTAAAGATCTTTGACTTTATGTTTAATTGTTTCACAGTTAAGCACAAAGTTGGGGGCTACACCTAATAGGTGCGCATATTCGGTGCACACTATTCATACTTCTACATGGAGCCCTTCATAGTCTCGCTGCCAGCTGATATGAAGCAGGACTCGGGAGAAGAAGCACTCGAACAAAGAGTACTTGGGAGCAATGCACTCGGGAAGACTTCACCGTGGAGGATGAGCACTCGGCATCAGCTGTGACTCAACTATAAAGGTCTCAGGGGCTACTGTGGATGCCATGGGCCTCGGGTACCTCATGACAAGCATATGGGCCACTCGGATACAGGATGGGCCTGGCCTTGTAATTAGAGATATAGTAATCCCTACCAGACTTTGCCTTGTATGATAAGGAAAACACAATCCTAGTTGGGTGCGTTATATCTCTAAGAGGAGATCCCTTGGCCGTAATCCGGTTGGGATTCCTACCTTGTAACCCTGTCCCCCAGTATATAAGGGAAGGCAGGGCACCCCCTGAGGGCAGGTTGAGTTGGTTCACCAGAATCACCACCATACATCCTCAAAGGAATACCACCACAACTGGACATAGGGTATTATCTCACATCGAGGGCCTGAACCAATATAAAATCTTCCTGTGTTTCTTTGCAATCCACCGAGTTTCCATCCGCCGAGTAGCCCCATATTCATATTGCTGATGTAAAACATCGACAATTAGATTGAGTTCCAGGAGCCCAGTAATGACTTTTGATGCCTTTCGCCTTGCTAGAAATCCTTGGCTTCACTTCTGCCTGACTTCTGTCCCCTGGACCTATCAGACCGGCATTGGGCCGTCGGTCAGACTGATCTAGGCTCTGGTCAAACTGCTCTCGGCTCAGTCTGACTGAGATCGGCTCGGTCGGCTCTATATCCTACCACCTTGGTCTTCGGTTAGACTGGTCCTGAGGCACAGTCAAACCGTCTAAGCTGACAATTGTTTTGCCGGCTTCGGTCTCTTTGGCTTGCGTCGCCTCCACCTCTTCTCCAGTAGGCACTTGGACGTCATGGGACCCCACCTTGATGGTAATCACCTCCGAAGTTCTAGTTTACACCTTGATGCGTTTTTCTCCTCCTTCTCTCTCTTCAAACCGATTTTTTGATAGAAACCGGCTTTGACGTAGCGGAGATAGACGATCATATACTGACTTGCGTGGCTCTACCCATCCTTTTTGATACGGCATTGGTGGCACGGGTGGATGTGGTGTATACATTGGCGGTGGTGCCCCCCATGGCATAAAATAAGGGAAGCGGCAACCCGGTGGTGGCATTGGACACAGTCCCAATGGCATAAGTTGAGGATTGTAGGGAAACGGTGGCTCCAATTGTCTTGATTGTCGACCAAATCTCTCCCTAGGAGGTGATCTTGGCCTTTTTGCATTCCTAGGCCGATTATGGAGTCGTTAACCGGCCTTTCCGCTCTCATGCTTGCTCAAAAGCATGTCGAATGTAACCTTTGGCCTTTTCGGGATCTTGGAGCTTGAAGTTTCATCGCTATTAACTTTCCACACTCCAATCTCCGGTTTCTTTGGTTTGATCATCTTAGGCCGAGGTTCTCTAATGACGACTTCCTTTCCTTTGGTAGTATCGGCTTGAGCAGGACAAACTAACACCTTTTTGTTGTTGAAGTCGATAGTATTTATCTGAAAAGGGTCATGATCTAACTTCATCTTTGGACCATCAGTAAACTTCAATCGCCCTTCGTCTATAGCCGATTGAACCTGTGGACGGAACACATTGCAATTATTAGTAGCATGTGAGAAAGAATCGTGCCACTTACAATACGAACGACGTTTTAATTCCTCCGCGTGGTATGACATGGCCTTTAGGTAAACTAATTTGCTTTTCTTGTAACAAATAATCAAAGATTTTATCACACTTGGCCACATCAAAAGAATATTTAATTTCATTTTGCCGATCCTTACGAGGAGTCGGCGTTAAGCTAGAGCAAACGAATGGCTTATGTTTATTAGTCCACTCGGCTGTGTAAACATCATGATCTTTATCATCATCCGATGACTCATCATCAGAACAGTCCAAAATATTCATACTAGGCTTTTTGTTATGAGTTTATCAAATATCTTCACTTCTTCAGTCCGGCTTTCTTGAGCTAGAACCTTTTGCACAACTGGACTAACATCAAGAAATTGTTGGCCTTCTAATTTTTCTTTAATAGGAACAAGTAAACCATTATAAACAAGGTTGGTCAAATCTCTTTCATTAATATTCAAGCTAAAACATCGGTTTTTAGTATCTCCGAACCTTTTGATATAATCAGTAACATTTTCATTGTATTTTATTCTAACTGATATTAAATTAGACAACCTAAGCTTAGTTTCTCCAGTGTAGAAGTAATCATGAAATCTTTGTTCTAACTGATCAAAAGTAGTGATAGTATTTGCCAGTAGAGAAGTAAACCAAGTAAAAGCGGTACCAGACAAAGATAAAGAAAATATGCACACTTTCAAAGCATCCATATTGCTAACTTCACCACATTGTGCTAAGAATTGGCCTATGTGCTCCCACATGGTCCTGTAATCTTCACCACTAAATTTTGTGAATTTGGGTACCTTATAACCACAGAAACAAGGGAGATTATCAAAATAATCAAGATACAGCTTCTGGTAAACCCTAGCCCGATTCCTTGGCTCAATTCCAAAAGATTCTCTCACTATAGCCCGCACCCTCTCATCTATATTTTCAGGCCATGGTTGCTTATTTTCTCTGGCCTAAGAGGTGGTGGCGGTGCAACATAATTATTCTGGCCATGTCATACATCTTGTGCATATCCTCCAACAGGTGGACTAGGAGACAATGGTGGAGCAATGTAATTGGTGGTAACAACAGGAGGTGTATAATGATACAAATAAGAGTTATTGCTAATTGGGTCAACCTCTTGTACTAGGATCATGGCGCCGGTCTGACCGGCCATATAAGGCCCAATCAGACCAGCCTGTTGTGCGGTCTGACCAGCCCAGAAGACGGTCTGACCACTGGCCAGAGGTACGGTCAAACTGACATGAAGTCCAGTCTGACCAGCAGACATGCCGACAGTCAGACCGGCTATAGCGAGGGCGATTGGACCGGCTAGTGACGAACTTGCAGGATTTTCAACCCCCTATGTACTACGTGGTGTGTTTACCGGTAGCCCCATTGGTTCTACTATGTATATGCTGTATAGGGACCACACTAGTACTAGGATTATCATTATTAGATGGCAAATTAGCTTTAGAAGAGCCAATTTGTGCGGAATACTCTTTCATCCGATTATCAAAGAAAGAACTCATAACGGCATCCAACTGATTAGCCAACATAGCACTGACGATTCTATCTATGGAAGTGGCTACAAACTCTTGAATAACAAGAGATGTCATCAGATATATGGATTACCTCATCAACGACAATTCGAGGAAGAGGGGCGTTCCTTTCATAAATGTCTTGACGAGTTCTCGTGTAGCGGTCAAGCATTGTCTTTTCCATCGCCAATTTCTGTTCCTCGAGCTCTTATGGTTCCTCCTCGATCGAGTCCTCCATAGTAAGCGAGAGGATGTTGCTTGGATCGACCTCCGAGCGCTTTGTCATGGCGTTGATGTAGATCTCCCCAACAGAGTCGCCAAAAATTGTGTTGACGCTTATTTGTGGTCAAACAATGAGAATCACCTAAAGCTTTGCGGTATAGGGAGTCGCCAACCACCTCAACCCAGATGAAGGTGGGTTTTGAAGTAGAAACCGGCTAGCGGAGCCGATTCCAACAGATTGAAATAATCACCAGTCTCATGGGTGAAACGGAACGTTTACGGGACAAACCTACAAAGGGATAACTCGCAATCTCATAGCAAAGACGGACGATTTACAGCGCAAATCGACAAAAATGGACAAACTAAGCTAGAACTTGACAAAAAAAAATAGGCAAAAAGTAGATTGAAAGCTAAAAGAATGATTCAATTGGCTAATTGGAAGTTTTTGTGTTGGTTGATCGAGAGCTCTCCAATTGAACTGGCCTTAACCCTTAAAAAGGGGTTGGACTTGTGTTCCCTGAGCCTTCTCCATGTCCTATTTAGGTTAGAGACCAAGTAGGACTCATCAAATACCATACACACCGAAGGAAACATGAAAACTGCCATATTTCCAATCGGACTCGGGCTGCCGGTCTGACCACAGGCACACCGCAAGTCTGACCGGCTCCATAAGGGCGGTCTGACCGGCTTCCTGAGGAAGGCTTAGGACTTTTCCAAATTTGGCTTCCAATCACTATATCTTTCCAATAGTGCCAAATTCGGTTGTTAACACTTTGTTTACAGAAATAATATCCAAATTTTTATGATTTTATCAAAATTGGATTCATCCCTTTTGGGGCTATTATGAATTATCTACGAATTTTTGAAGTTATTACATATATTCTATATACTAATCGAAATATCTATCTACTTACTAATTTTACAGAGTGTCCTCTATACAAGTTTTATCATGTTTCAATTTCTAAAGTATTTATGGACTTTTACCTATTATTTCACTTTTGATGTATATTAAGTACTAGATTTCCCAGATTTTAGTCCTTAGGAATAAAATACAAAATTTTGTGTTTCCAACAAATTTTGGTTCATCCAATTTGCAGTTAAAATGAATTTGTTATGAATTTTACAAATTTGTCAAATTTTCAGTTGAATAGATAATGCATAAATCCATTTCTTAATATTTTTCAGATTTTAAATTGCATGGGTCCATAGTTCAATGAGATGTATTTTTTAGAAAAACCCCTAGAAGATCTAGGGTTTAAACCCAGGGTCCTTGCACGTGTTAAAACATATATCCAATAAGAGCCCTTCTTTTTATTAGGTAATTACATATTAGTCCTAGGCCCACTGTCAGTGAGTAGTCTATTTTAAATTTTAGACCTTATAATTTGTTAAATTCACTGGAGGGATCCCCAACTTCTCTGTTTCTCTGCGGCGGCGAGCAGCGGCGCGGTGCGGTAGTCTATGGCAGCATGGATGCGATGACAGGGAGAGTTTCTGGGAGTACTAGGGTGCTTACCACGAGCTATCTTTGCCGAAAATAGGGTGAATCATCGGGGCTGCGGTGAAGCAGATCCAATCGGCGACAACGGTCGATAGTGGGGCTCCAATGGCTCCTGATTGATGGCTAAATATGGATAAATAATCAGTGGTGTGTGGGAATCGTATTCCTGTGAATATATAGGAGCAAAGCTCACCTCCTTCAGCTTCTCCTTAGTGGCCGGTAATGGCGGATGGGTGGCGAGCTTTAGTGGCTAACTCCGGTGATCCTCTGTTGCAAGTAACAGAGGGGAAAGTTTCAGCGTCCAATGGAACACATCTTGGTGAGAGGAAAATGGAAAGGGCTTACCAGTATTGGAGTTTGGTTGCACGACGTCGCGATGGCGAGATCTAGAGCATGCCCGCGAGATCCTGTGGTGTGGGTGCGTTCCCGGCGTTTGCCTGCACAGAAAGGAGTAAGATTAAAGGGAATGGAATCGGCATCGAAGGGAGATTAGGGAATGTGGAAGAGAAAGGGATGATAGCAGCTTGATGGTGGTGGACAGCGTCGTCTTCCTTCCGGCCAGCAGTGGAGAAATGGAAGAAAAGGCAACTGGGGCTTCCTTTCTCGGTTTGGTTGATTAGAATTCGAAGAGTGAGGTTAAGCGACACGGTTTAGGGCAAAGAAGAGATTAAACCGCGAGTTTGACGAGAGGATGCACGGTGAGGTGGTGTCGCGGCGTCTTGGTGTGTGGCCGCATGCGTGTCACGTATTCTAGAGTGGCGGGTGAGCTGGGCGGTGTCCACAACTGACAGATGGGTCCAGGGAAATTGTGGGGCCCACATGGCAGTGATAGAATGGGAGGAATCTCATAGAGTTGTGGGAAAATGTGATAACCTAGCTATTTTCCATTAATGTTTTCACCATTTTACAGATGCTTTCTAGGGTCAGTAAAATTTATGTGAATAGATGGACATATGATTTATTGATCCGCAAAGTCTCAAAGTTATAAACCTTATAGTTTTAACGTGGCAAAAACATGAAATAGGCTTGGTGACACAGTTTTCTGCAGTCTCTTTTATTCCTTAAGGCTTTGCTCTTATCATTTTACGTGGTTTCTTTGATAATTAAATTAAACTAAATTTTCTGGTTGTGAGGTACATCATGGTGCACATTTTGGTAAAAGGGGCACTACCTGAAAAGTCTTTATTTTTATTTGGTGAAAATAAGAACTAAGCAATTTATTTTAGCTAGTTTCCTTGTTTTGCTGATTTAAAAGATTTTATTGAAGTACTTACTGAAGTGATAAAATCAAGAAAACTTTACAGTAGACTAATTGTGTTGTACAGTATTTATAGGAATTTTTCCATGATTTTAAGTTAATCTAATTATTTTTAGAAATTCCTACTCTATCCAAATGCATATGTATCCTATTATGGAAATGCACTTTAAGATCAAAAACATTGAAAAGAAAGCTATGCACATGAAATGATGATGATTTTATTTATCCCCACGATTTTATGTCATAAGTTTTATTCTACCCTTTTAGGCATATTACATTTTCTGTTTTTTTAAATAAATTCCTAAAATTTATCTACACAAAACCCTAAAGCATTTTTATAACTCGATCAAAAATTCTTATTCATAATTGGATGAATTACTTTCATTTTTATTTGACCCAAAAGGTTTTTAAGCATTTGTATTACAGATTCCTGAGTTGTGTTTTATATTTCTTTTATATTTTCATATTTTGATCTAAATTGAGTTTTTGAGTAAATTGAAAATTCGACTATAAAGGTTTTAACATACCCTTTTTTTTATTTATTCTAGTCAATCTACCTCTTATTTTGCTTCCTTGCAGAAAAACTATAAAAATTACCTTCGAGGCTTTTTGTTAATTTAATTCAATTAAAATTTTGAAATTCAAAATTTGGGTATGTTACCATGCTAGTGGTGCTCATGACAATTAAGAACGGGTTCGTGAGCTATCTTTACAAAGCAATACTCGTACTAACCACAAGCTAGAATGGGTAATGACAGGATTTAAAGTGTGACGCGTAAGTCCACACCTGACAATTTGTAAATCCATGAGTTTAGGCATCAGGCTATCTTATAGGAAGGCACTTGATTACCCCTACCGGAGACCGGAGACTTGGCAGGAGGTGCTCCTATTGTGCAAGTTACATGAATGGTCCTGTCACAACTCCTTTCGAGGTACCATAATGGTATTGAGGCGCACTGCAACATGTTGTGGGGTTGTGTCTTATGGGTAAATTGATACACCTCTGGTCAGAGTAAAACTGTTTGAATAGCTGTGGGCATGGTTATGGACAGCCTAGCAATGTTTTTCGTGATTAGTCCCACACTACTCATTAATGGTAATAATTAATGGTAGCTTGATAACTCCAGGTTTGGAGGGTTTTTGGCCTGAACTGCATTGGAGTGTTGTTCGGTGGTTGGTTTAATGTTAATAATAATTGAACTATACCAATTTTTGCGATGTTTTTAAATACAAATGTTTTAAATGTTGGTTATGCAAAAGATCCGTATTATGCATTTTCTTTGGAATCCTGTTACATTACTTTGCATTACTATGTAGCTTGTTGAGTACGGTGGGTAGTACTCAGTCTTGTAATATTACCATCATCGGAGTGAAGATTTGTGAGGAAGGAGAAGATTTTGGTGTTTGGCTTATACCCCAGTTGAGCTGCTTGTGGGCTTGGTGCTAAAGCTTCACTAGGATTTTCGTTCCACTGCAGTTTTCTTCTGTGCGAAAACTAAGTGTCTCTTTTGTAAGTATTTATTGCTTATCGTTTTGGTCATGTCTCTCAAATTATCGATCTGTGTATGTCGGCTGATTCCTAGATGAGAGTTTAATGCACAAATTAACTTTGGAAGTTTTGGTGAATTTCTAGGCGTGACAACTTTTAACGTGTTGTAGTTGTACTTTCAACTTGTTGTGGTTGCTATTATCGATCACGCGCAACTTTAGTTTTAAATTTGTGCAACTCAGTCATAAATATATGCAACTATATCTAACTTACCGATCACGTGCAACTTTAGTTATAAATTTATGTAACTTAGTCATAAATATATTCAATTGCAATCGATTGATGAATTTAGTTTTTTCAAACGTTTGATCAATAGACGTTCCCTACATATACTCTCTCTATTTTAAATTACTTGTTGTTTTAGTTTTACATTAAGTCAAATATTCCTACTTTAATCATTAATTTTAGATAATTTAATAACAAATAAATTACATATTATAAAAGTATTTTTTATAATGAATAAAAGCATAAATCTTATGCTGTTAAACTACATAAATTTTTAAAAGTTAATTATGAGAAGTTAGGAATGTGTAACTTTGATAAAACTAAACGGTAAGTTACTCTGCCTTCTTTATCATTGATGTTGTCACGCATGATTATTCTTTATATTAGAGTCAGCCATGTGATAGGATCGCACCAGTTAATTAAGCTATCACACAGATATGCTCAAATTTTAAATTGTACTCGCTCAGTTATACCTTTCTGTCAATGTGTTAGTCAAACAGCTGCCCATGGCGTGGGGCTCATCACCTGATTTGCATCTCCTCCTTCCCCCAAGCACTAAAGGCTCATCAATGGCGAACACCACAGCGCTCTCCTTCCTCTTCCTCTCGCTGGCATCAGCTCTTTTCCTCCTCACCCTCCTCCGGAGCCTGCGGAGCAAGAAGCGCCGCCTCCGCCTCCCGCCGAGCCCCCCGTCTCTCCCCGTCATCGGCCACCTTCACCTCTTCAAGAGGCCGCTCCACCGCGCGCTGTCCGGCCTGGCGGCGGCCCACGGCCCGGTGCTCCTCCTCCGCTTCGGCTCCCGCGCCGTGCTCCACGTCACCGACCCCGCCGTCGCCGAGGAGTGCCTCACCGACCACGATGTCACCTTCGCCAACCGCCCCCAGCTCCCCTCCGCGCGCCACCTCTCCAACGGGTTCACCACGCTGGGGTCCTCCAGCTACGGGCCCAACTGGCGCAACCTCCGCCGCATCGCCACTGTTGAGGTGTTCTCGGCGCACCGCCTCCTCCGCTCCGCCGACGTCCGCGCTGGCGAGGTCCGGCACTTGGCGCGGCGGCTCTTCCTGGCCGCCGCGGCGGCTGGCCCCTCCAGGCCCGCTCGCGCCGACGTGAAGGCGCGGGCGTTCGAGCTCGCGCTGAACGCCGTGGCGCGGATGGTCGCCGGGAAGCGGTACTACGGCGGCGAGGGCGACGCGGAGGCGGAGTCCGAGGAGGCGGCGCGGTTCAGGGAGATGGTGCGGGAGTACTTCGCGATGCACGGCGCGTCCAACCTGCAGGACTTCGTGCCCGTGCTCGGTCTCGTGGACATCGGCGGCGCTAACCGGCGGGCGGTGAGGCTGACCAGGGCGCGCAACGCGTGGGCGCAGAGGCTCATCGACGAGCACCGCGCCGCCGCCGCTGCGACGGGGGTGAGGACGATGGTCCGCGACTTGCTGGAGATGCAGGCGTCGGAGCCGGAGGCGTACAGCGACAAGGTCATCAGAGCGCTCTGCCTGGTGAGTAAACTACTCACCTGATCATGTCTCAAATTACATACTACTTGGATTGGATTAATTGCTTCCTCTTGCTCTCTATGGCTGTGACTGGAATGCCACTGATGGGGCAGAGAAATCTGACTGAAAATAGATAATTACTCTTGTACAAATTGGAAGAATAGACAAACATAAATGATAACCCTAATCACTAGCTGCTCATAAAAACTTAAATGCATCTCCAGTTCTTTGATACAACAAAATTGCTAAGGAGCTTCAAATCAATGCAGCAATTAGTAATAAACAGGGCATAGGCTAGTACCGTGTTCCTTTTCTTTTACTTATAAACAGAGTTTTAGGTACACACAAGTTACTATTTGTCAGCAAAAGAATGTTGTCTAAAATTTATACATGAAAAGTTTGGGGATTAAAAATGCCAAAGTCAATTGGTACTCGGGCCAGCGTCTTTGTTTTTGGGAGAAAATGGCCATATTCGACATGGCCTTAGGCTGTGTTCGTATGTGAGTTTGCTTTCGGCTTATAAGTCGTATGGAAAACAAGAAATGTTATTAGTGTGTAATTAATTAAATATTAGCTATTAAAAACTAAAAAAAATAGATCTATTTGATTTTTTAGAGGTATTTCTATGTAAAAATTTTTTACAAAAAACACACCGTTTAATGGTTCGAAAAACGTGCTTATGAAAAACGAGAAAATAAAGCAAGTCAAAAGCACATCCGAAAAGGCCGTTAATCAGTAGCTGTTCACACAAAGTAAGCTGCACTATGTTTGTTGGAGTAACCGTGTAATTAAGATATTTCAGTAGCAGCAAATATACCTTAGTGTTCGTGATCGTTGTCTTGATTGATTAGTATCTTTGAATTCGAGATGTGTAGTCGACAGACCTTTTTATGTAGAAATGCAGGCATCACTCCGAAGACAGCACACTTTGCGTGGCTAACTCCATGTGAAACCATGTGCTTACCTTGTAAGAGTATCTCCCAGTTAGTTGTTTTCTACCGCACAAAATTATATTCACATTTCGCCTTTTGGAGGCAAGTTTAATTTGGCTGAAGTCTACCACAGCCACTTTTAGTTTTGAGTTTTGGGTAGTTGAAAAAGAATTCATGAAAAGATCACCCCCAAAAAATTTGAGCACTGTACCAACTATACCTTAAGAGACGGTTTGCAGAAATGGGAGCACGTGGAAATTTTGAGTGAAATACTGAGATCCCATGAAAACAAACTATGGTTACGAAAATATATATGAGTTATTTTGGATGCCCTACAGGAGAAGTATATGAGTTTTTACTTTTTAGAAGACATAATATCTTGTTATCATTCCCGGGGAAAAAAAGTCTTGTTATGATGTCCTTTTTTTTTTTGCCGAACGGAAGAAAGCATTAGTTTATTAATACCTCCCCAACTTGGAGCTTCTGCCGTAATTTTAGACTGTGTTATGGAATAACTTTGGTTAGTACTGTCTGAAAATGTCATACAAGTGCCTAAGGATGTCAAACATTGGAGCTACAGCTGACCTTGCCAAAGGGGATATTGTTGGTGCTAACTCTGAACCTCAGCTCTCGCTCACACTGAAGTGGATGAAATGGAGAAGGTTTTCTTAAGCACCGCTTTAAGGAGCTTATGGCTTTAACTTATCAGCGTCAAACAAGTCATTAGCATATGATTAACTGAGTATTTACTATTATAAACTTAAAAAATAGATTTATCTGATTTTTTTAAAGAAACATTTATATATAATTATTTAAAAAATATATTATTTAACAGTTCGAAAAGCGTGCTTACAAAAACGAGAGAATAAACCTAAGCTATAAGCTCTCAGGAACGATGCCTTAGGTACTGAAGCTAGCTAGTTCATTGTATTGTAATTCATATATAGATACAACTAGTAGGTCGGTTTGATCTAGCCGACAAACTCCAACTTGCCTGCACACTGCAGCAGGTTTTACAACTCAGGAAAAAACTAAGGAAAAACAGAATTGATTACTACCTAGACTTACTAGTTAAGTAAATAAGTGGCGTGTGAACTAGTTCTAGCCTACCTTCTAGTTGGCAAAACTGATTTTCTAAGCACAAGACTCATCTGTCAATCACCCCCAAGTCTTAGCTTCTACTTTTCTGGGATATGAACCATCCCAATTTTGCTGCGCAGCTCCTGGAATGAAGTCCTTGCCAATGATTTGGTCAGGATGTCATCCAACTGCGCAGCGGAGTTGATGAAGTCAATCCTTGTCTTCCTTTGATCCACGCATTCACGGATGAAATGGTATCGTGTATCAATACGCTTGCTGCCCACGTGGAAGACAGGATTTTTGCTCAATGCGATTGCCGCCTTGTTGTCCATCTTCAGCTCGAAGGTCTCAGTTTCTCTGTTCTGAAGTTATCCCAGCAAATGCGCCAACCAAATTCCTTGGCAAGCAGCAGAGGTGGCGGCGATGTACTCTGCTTCGCACGAGGAGAACGCAATGACTCTCTGTTTCAGAGAGTACCAGCCGATGAGGCTTGAGCCAAGGAAGAAGATGCCACCGCTTGTGCTCTTGCATGTATCAATGTTGCCAGCCATGTCACTATCTGTATAGCCAACAAGTCTGGGTTCTTCTTCTCCTCCCTTCTTGTAGCGAAGCCCATAGGACAGTGTTCCCGCAAGGTAGCGCAAGATTCTCTTGATGTTGGCGAGGTGTTTTGTCATCGGGGCCTCCATGAAACAACTGACATAGCTGACGGAGTAGGCGATATCCAGCCTTATGTGCACAAGATAGCATAAGCTGCCCACTATGCTTCTGTAGGCCGTTGCATCTGCTGCGGGCGCCGAGCTTACCTTGCTCAGCTTGAACCACGGTTCCATGGGAACTTGGCAAGGATTACATCCCTGCATCCTAGCAGTGGCAATGATCTTTCCGGCATAGGTGGACTAAGCCAGAGTGATTGTGCCGTCTTCCTGCTTCACCTCGATTCCAAGGTAGAACGAGAGCAATCCGAGATCGCTCATCTTGAATTTCCCTTTCATCTCCTTCTTGAACATGGTGATTTCATCTGAGTCACCGCCGATGACGATCAAGTCATCTACATAGACTCCCACCAGGAGCCTATGATCACTGGTGCCACGCATGTTGACACCGCGGCACTTGTCGCAGACCGTAGAGTGCCTTGTCGAGGCAATAGACAAGGTGCTCCTTCCCCTTGATGGCGAATCCGGGTGGTTACTCAATGTAAACTTCTTCATTCAGATCATAGTAGAGGAAGGCAGACATGATATTGAGGTGGTGCGGTGGCCAGCCAGCGTGCGCCGCGATTGCAACCTTGAGCCACATGGACTCAAGTCGTGTAATCGACACAAAGACTTCGTCGAAATCCATCCCAGCACGCTGCACATAGCCCTTTGCTTAGGCATGCTTTATGGAGGACAATATTGCCGGTGGCATCCTTCTTGAGCTTGTAGACCCATATGAGTCCTATTGGGCGATGCCCAGGTTGGAGCTTGGGGAGCCACTGTGTCTAGTTTTCTTCCACCGCTTGCAGCTCCTCCTTCATCGCCTTGTGCTACACCTTTTCTTGATCTGCCTCGGCACGCTCCTATGCACTCATCATTTGCAGTTCAGCATCTTCAAGCTCACACACAGCTTGCCCAGGTGGCTGCGCATCATCACCGAGCATGCCGTCAAGCAATCGAAAGCACACAGGAGTTGTGCCATGCTGCATGTTGAGCTGATCTTCAGCGTTTGGTGGCGGCAAGACAAAATTGATGGCCATGTTTAGGGTAGAACTCGGGGAAGCAGCGGGTGTGGCTATTGACTATGGGTAGGACGGTGATAGCCCTGCGCTCTCCACCGCACACCCTTTTTCGGTTGTCGTTGGTGCCACAAGTCCATGAACATGTGTGGTTAGCTCAATGGAGAAGTCAACAGAGTGCTAGGTATCATTGTCAATGCCCTTGCTCTAGTCTCAGCTGGGATTCATGTTGAACAGTAGATTGCATGTCACGTGGACACGCTGGGACACAAGGTCAAACACCCTGTATGCCTTCACACCAACTTCATAGCCGTTGAAGATGACGAGAACGTTGAAGTCATCTAGCTTCGCCTTATGAGGTTGTCACCTTCATGAACGTCAGACACTGAATGTTCAGAGGCTTCTTGTCGTGCCAAGCTTCAAATGGCGTCACGGCATTGAGTGCTTTGGTTGGTGCCCTATTCATAGGAAAGACTGCCGTTGAGACGGCCTCACCCCAGAACTCTGTAGACATGTCACGTTGCTTGAGCAAGCTTCGTGCCGTCACCACGATGGTTTGGTTGCACCGCTCGACGACGCCATTTTGTTGTGGTGAGTATGGTGCGGAGTGGTGCCTCTGCACACCTTGATTGGCGCAATAGTCACCAAATTCAATTGACGTGAATTCGCCGCCATAGTCTACTCATAGCACTTGGAGCTTGCAGCCGCTCTCAAGCTCTACCACCGCCAGGAAGCATTTGATTGCCACCGGGGTGTCACAGAACTGCTTCACATGGTCCAGGGGCAGCAGGCCCCTGACCATCTCTCGATGCTCCATTTGCCGGAGCGCCTTGAACTTGATGTGGTAGAAGCGCTCATGCCACTACCAGGCATCGTTGCCATGCCGGGCAGAGAGGCAGAGCGGCTTGGTCACCTTCAGGTGCATGGTGCTGAGGCGGTGCTGATCCCTCTTGATTCTAGCTAGGAGCTTCCTATGGTGATCCCAGATCAGGGTACACTGCCTTCGATCTCCACCTTGGTGCCGTCCTCGTCGATTGCCCTACACTCAAGATATTATTCTTGAGTCACGGGATGAAGTGTACACCAGTCAGGGCACGATGCTCGCTACCTTGACTGATGAAGACGATCGTGCCTTGTCCCTTAATATCGACATGCGATCCATCTCCAAATCGCACGGTGCCGATGATGTTGCTATCGAGATCGGCCGAAGACATCCGGCGCCTTGTCATGTGGTTCGTTGCACCAGTGTTGATGTACTAGCCATCGTCGTGATTAGCATCATCGGCGCCGAGGTAAACCTGCGCGCGTGGCTCCTTGAGCAGTATTTCACCTGGAGTAGAGCTGCTCTGTTCCTCTAGGGCGTACGGGCAAGTGCTCTGCTTAGCCAAGGTGCACACCTTAGCCATGAGAAGAGCAGGCCCATCATCGTCTTCACCGGCAAGGTGTAGTTGCTCGTGCCAAGGTTGCCAACAATCTTTGGCCCAACGTCCATATTTGCTGCAGTTCCAGCAGCGGTCATTGCGCCAGGCATCGTGTGTGTTGTCGCGTGACACATCCTTGTTCTGTCCTTCGCCACCTATCTTCCTCCTTGCCCGACACGAGCCACAGCGGCTCCTGCCGCTGTCTTTTGCCCTTTTTTATGACGATTTGCCTATGAGGACACCATAAGACTTATACCGTGATTTGCAACTCGTCACGTTAATGCTAACTATTGGAGTGGTGGGATCTCGAATAAAACTAAATAAATACTGTAACCACTACACCTCAAAGCAGAGTTGACATCGCGAATAAAAAATATAATATTAATTCAAAGTGTCAAACTTGAAACAAATGAGATACTCGACAAAATAGCCATGCTAGTCCTCCTCGAGGTATACCCGTCAACCACTTGATGATGGCGACCAAGTGACTCAAACCCAAACGGCTATTAAGAAAATATCTCAATTGATCCAAGCCCATACTCATGCTTATCTAGTCCCCAAGAAAAGTGACTAGCCTCGCACTTTCATCAAAGCATTTGATATCAATAATTATAGGGAATACGAATAGATAAACTAGATTACAACTAAATTATTACATAGGCCGATAGACTAAATAGGGCTTAGCAGATTGCGTGCCTATCTAACCACACAGGCAAACCGACTAGGGGGAGGCGCCTAGTTAGAACCATCCTGAAAATAGCGAGTCCCGCGAAGCACTCAACCTAAGCAACACCTTACCTGCAACAAGTCTAAAGCAACAACACAGAAATATAGTAAGAGTCAGTACATTATCGAAATAATGTACTGTCAAGGACAAAACTAACATATTACGTGCAAGCTTATATCAAAGGAGGCTATTTGTAGTCTCATTTTCAGCATAAAGCAACTTTTAGTTCATAAGGTTTTGCAATGGTAATTTGTAAAGCATTTAAAACATGTACATAATGTAGATCATAGTAAATGTCATCACATCATAATATCTCTCTTACTCCGTCATAACCATCATCATAAACTCATGTATATCATAAATAAACCATTCCACATCCCATTTTCACAAGGCATATTTAGAAAGGATAAAACTATACTCATGACACTTCACCATGTCGCTCTTGACCATAAGCACGGCTAACCGATTAGTTTTGACTCTGCAGAGTTTGTACAACTTTACCCACATGATGAGATTTCTCTAGTTTATCCAGTACCCGTCGGTATCTCCATACTCTACATGTTGAATGCGGTCTAGATGTCACAACGTAGCCATTACATTACTTACAGCCTAGCCTTGCACCAGCGATGGTAAGTGTGAAATCCGCTCTAGGCATGACCTAGAGCCGTTAGGTGGCAGGCCCATGCCTTAAACTTAACGCCGTGGCGGCAAACCGTCTTGTTTCCCCACGAGACACTATACCATTGTATTGGACAAACTTAGACACCTACACCATTACAGGTCATAGGTAGCTCCTCTGGATCAATACAACAACATAACACATACTACTCCGGCCTACCAAAATGTAAGGCTAGACAATAAGCAACTTAATAGGCTAAGGCCATCCTATTCTAGCACATGTGGTTGCACTGTATACATTAGTTAGTTGGTGACATAGAGTTCGGTCTTTAATTGACTCAGGCAAACACTACCTCTATCAATGTGCAACTACTCCATATGCACACCACTTCCCGCCCAAGTCTAAAAAACATGTTTCTCTCCATTTTGGTTCACAAATAACTAGAAGCTTCACCTCTATCCAGGAGTTATAAAATGCCCATTTTAACAAGTATAAAGTGACCATAGTGTTTATTAGAAATTTTTCTAAGCATGGTTAAGCATATGGCATGTATATAAGCAATATTAGTCCCATGTGAGTACAAGTGAAGTACATTAACCATCACTAGGGCTACAAACAACAAGGAGTACAAGCTTTCAGGGTGTATCATGCAACAATTAGGCTATAGCTACCATTTACCACATTGCAAAATACCGATAATTATAAATACGCATGCAATTTTATAAGCAACACATTTCATTCCCCAAAACATAGGATTCAACTTGTTCAGAGGAAGAGGGGAGAATACTTGCCTTACTCTTGACCAACCTGAACACCAACAATAACCACTCCACCGATCTTGAACTTGATCTCTAAACAATTTAACGTACGAGCAAATAAATACCAAATAATGCAAAAAAAAAAACAACAAGCTCTACTATGTATGCAATTCACACAGTGGGTGGGTACTGATTTTAGATGATTTTTGGTGAAGAAATTTCTATTTTATAATTTTGCATTTGGGAGATATGAATTTTTGAAGTTATATACGCGATTACGGTATTTATACATGTATTTTAATTATACATGCGATTTGGGAGGTAGATTTGTCAAATTTAGATTTACAGTGATATTGAGTGTGGTTTAAGATGAATTTTGGTGAAAGATACTTAATTTTATGATTTAGTATGAGCAAGTTATGGGTGTTTGAAGTTTAAATGCAGTTGAATATGTTATTTATATACGATAGAAATTTTTGGAGGTATTCTCTGTAGTGATTTGACCAAGTTTTACATCACAGTGGTAAAGTTTGCAATTTTATGAGTTCAACAACTCTTATATCACTTTATTTGGAGTTAGCATGAATTTTCTATTAATTTAAGAAGTTATTATACGCTCTATGTACTATACAAGTATTTATACTTTATACATATTTTTAGATTTTCTCTCTGTACTAGTTGGCAAGTTTTTAAATATACAGAAAAGATATCAAAATTTTCTAAGTCCAACAAAGCTGAGCTCATAATTTTTGAATCTAATACGAATTTCTTATGAATTTTACAATTTAAGGTATATTTTATGGTATACAAAATTTTAGAGGTGTTTTCTTTACAGAGAGTGCCAAGTTTTAGTTTATAGAAATAATGTTCACAAATTTGTGCTTCCAAAAAATTCTGTTTCATCCCAATTGGACTTAAAATGAATTTGTTGTGTATTTTTGAAGTTAAATCTATTTTTCAGTTGAACAGGAAAGCCCTTAAGCATTTTTATGTATTTTTTGGAATTTTAATTAGCCCGGGCCAAGTGTAAGTGACTGCAATCTTGCGAAAAGGCCCCTCGGGTTACTAGGAATAGAACCCACATTCCCCCCACGTGGTTAAACAAAATTCCTAAGTAGTCATCATTGTTTTCTCTATTAACGGTTTAGCTCCTAACCCACATGTCATGCACTGCAGCTTTTACAATCTAGTACCTAAGATTCTAAATATACTGAAAATAAAGCCCCCGCGCCTGGATAGAGCAAGCCATCCATGGCCGGAACTCCTTCTTGGCCTCACCAGCGGCGAATGGCGAGGAATCTTGTGACACGGCCAAAAACAAAGTTGTCGAGCAGCTCAATGCAGACTCGTGGGGTGCTTATTTCACGGCTAAAGGTGGCCGGAGCTGGTAGCAGAGGCTGCGCGAGCGGCGGGAGCTCTTGGCCTACATATGCATGCAATGCTAGACCTCGTTCCCGAGCAAGATAGCGCATGTTTGGGCTCCCAGGGAAGCTAGAGAGCTCACCGGGCTGCAGCTGTGTATGGCGAGGTCAGGATAGCAGCCACAGCGGCAGGATGGCTTGGTAGCGGTAGATGACATCAGGCTCTCGTCGGCAGCTTGCTTCAGTTGGTCAGCTACCAAGAGGTGTCCATAAGGTCACTAGGGCCTAGATAGGCCATATGTGCAAGCAATTGAGTTGCAACTCATCGAAGACGGCGGAATCGCTCACGGAGGCAGCGGGCGGCTGTGAAGAAGACGGGTTCGATTCGGTCTCCTCACGGTGTCTCCGGCCTTGGTTCTTGGTGCGTTTGACTCTTTAGGTTGAGGTGATCACGGTGACGCGGGTGGTTCAGAGAGAGTGCCCCTGAGGCTATCGGAATGGCGAAAACCTAGGCGGCGGCCGCTTCCCATCGCTGAAGACGAAGACGACGGTGAAGCGATGAACTCAATCGGCGAGACCTAGGAAGCAGAGCACTAAAATGGATTAGACGAGGGTAGGGGATTGCGTTCCGATGGGTAGTCTGCAGTGAATCTCACCGGTGGCTCAACGGAGGTGATGGAACACTTGCCGGCGCTAGGAAAGAGGCTCTTGTTACAGGCGATCCATTGGCGTTTTTGCTGTGGTCATGCTTGGAATGCGATGAGGGAGTGATAAAGAGTATGTTGGCGAGGTGAGGGGTGAAAAGGGTGAAGTTTCTCTCGAGGCCGTCGGTGGGGATGAGCTGGAGTCAGCTGGGGCATTGGCGATGTGTGGAGTTGTCGTGGCAGCAGTTCTCGAGGAGTTGTTGGTGTGCTGACATTGATAGGTGGGGTCTATGGCTACTGGGGCCCACCAGTCAGAGAGAGAGAGCTAGAGAGATAAGCCTAGGAGCCAAGTCTGGTGCTAGTGCCATCATGCTGTTTTGCCATGCAAAATTGAGCGACTTAAAGGGTGAAATAAATTCTAGGAACTTTAGGGTGGTTAGCCCATGGTATGGTCAAAGCACTGGTCCAATTGGATTTGGCTTATAGGTTTAGGTCGAGTTAGGGTAAATCTCCAAATTTGGCTAATTAACATGATTGACAGAATTGAGTTATGTGCAGGGGTTTTGCACCTATTATTTTATGTGCTTTAGTTGTGAATTGGACTTCAGGAAAACTACTGGGGAAGGAGGGTACACAGGGCAACAAACTGGTGGAGTCTCACTGGATGATAGGCTATGGATTTTATTTGGTGAAATTACAAAGTTGGCAAAATTACACAGTTTGGGTACTCCAAAATTTGGCTGTCCTAAAAGTTGAATTCTTTCAGTTTTGAATATTTGATCCAACTAGGTTCCCTTGAGTTATAAATTTTGGTAAAATTCTTGTGAATTGAGAGATGTGTGGTTTATCTCCTTTCCAATTGCATACCTAGATGAGTTATGGTTTAATTTGGTTAAAATTGTGAATTAGGCTTCTCAACACTGCTTCCTGCACTAAAGTGATTAATTAGGGATTATTGTCACCACTATTTTATATGTTTAACTTGTGAATTAAATTAGGCCCAATTTGCTGTGAATACATGGATAATTTATTGGCATTATGGCATAGATACAAACCTAAAAACCTTATGGATTATTTATGGTGGATATGGGTATTTTGACAATGTATTTTATAAATGGTTAATATTTAGGGTTTTCTTTGCATGCATCATTTCATGTGAAATTATTGTGATTTATGGTTGGGCAACATTAGTGTGTGTAGACTTCATTAGTTATAACAGTTTTGGTATGTTTTCATGGCAAGACAATTTAGGGATTTGATGTGGTGAAATTGTGAATTAGGTAACTTACATTGTTAATTTCCATATTGGGCAAATTTGAGGGGTTTTATTAAAGCACTAGACAAAGTGATAAAATTACACAAACATTATTGTGACATCTATGTGATGTGTAGCACTTGTCAGAATTTCCTCATGACATTATGTTGCACTAATTATTTTTAGTACTTTCCTTTAGCCGCTCAAATGCACATGAACCTATAATGGAAATGCATTTAAAAGCCAAAAAAATTGGAAATAAATTATGCACACCCAAAGATGGTATTTTATTTATTTAAACTTCTTATTACTTAAGTTTTAATTATATCACTTTGGGTTGGTTACACTGTTATTTTAATATATTCATTATTAAGATTTCTATTTGCCAAATTTCTAATACAGAAGGATTTACACTTCAAGACAAACAATGGCATAATACAAGGTCTATTTCCAAACTTTCTGAGATTTCCAAACTTTTATGTTGAGTCTATTTTACCAATTTACTTCATCACATTTACTTTCTAAGATTTCCAAACTTTTATGTTGAGTCTATTTTACCAATTTTAGTCCTTGGGGTGATTTTAAATTATGATTTGTAGTTGGACTATTTGTTGCCAGTTTTAAGTTGCACCTAATTAATTTAGCAACTTGCAACCTAAGGTCACAGAGTCACGTTTTGTATTCTATAGGGTTGTCCGTATTTTAAATCTTGGGTGGTTTTGGTTTCAAGGAGAAGTAAAATATTTTACTAGTTAAACTTTGAATTTAATGTCATCTAAGTTAATCTTAGAAGATTGTTCTGAGGATTTTAAGGAATTTTTATGGCTATTTTTAGGTGTTTGCAACTAAGATACTCTATTCAAAATTGTTCCAATTATTTTTATTTTTGCTTGTGTGCAAGAGAGAAGCAGCAAAACAGGTTTTATTTTTTCTAGAAAATGTCAAAATTCCATAATTAGATTTTGGGTCTGTTACATCGCCCGCCTGGTGTTCCTTCATCTAGGTCCTCCACTGCTCCTCGACGAGAACGATCTTGCCACTGGATACCACCGGCTCGGGCTCTGTTGGCACAGCGCGATGACCATTGACCGCCTTGAGTCGCCCTGTCACTTCCTCGATGGAGAGGTCCGTCGTGTCGATGAGAGCCTCAATCGACAAGGCGATCTAGGAGTACTTCTGGGGAACGACATGTAGCAATTTCTCCACAGCCGACTGCTCACAGACAACATCGCCATGGACGTTGAGCGAGCTCATCAGGCCGAAGAGACGGAGCACGAAGTCGTTGACATTCTCCCTGTCACGGAAGACGAGTGCCACCCATTCCCCACGCAACCTCTGCACCTCAGACTTCCACACATGATCTATGCTGACGTGGAGCGCTCAGATTGCCTCCCACGCCTCCTTTGCCGTCCTTTTCACTGCCAGCGTTTGGATCATCTCCGGCGGCACAGTGCTCAAGATTGCATGGAGCGCCATGAGATCCTCTTGGTGTTCTGCGCCCCCAAACTCAACTGCATCCTAGAGTCCTCGAGCCTCCATCTTCACCTTCATTAGGAGACTCTAATCCTCTAGTTGCTTCGCGTCAACTGAGAATATGGCGTGCCACCGACTTCCTTCACCGCACGCTAGATTACGACCTCGTCGCACCGGCACGAGCGTTGTGGTGTGGAAGGGGAATGGCGCACACACTCTAGGGTACGTCCTCCATGAGCATCACCACCAACAGCTGCAGTACCAGCAGCACCACCAGTGGCGGTAGCAGCATTAGCAGCAGCACAATTACTGGTAGCACCAGCAGCCGGCGAGGCCATCTTCCTATTGACACCCGAATTTGGCACTATAGGAAAAGATATAGTGATTGGAAGCCAAATTTGGAAGAGTCCCAAGCCTTCCTCAGGTGGCTGGTCAGACCGCCCCTTGGGTGCTAGTCAGACCGGTGGTATGCCAGTGGTCAAACCGGTATAGGCCTAACGGTCAGACCAGCAGCCCAAGTTCAATTGGGATTTTAGTAGTTCTCATGTTTCTTCTGGTATACACGGGGTTTAATGAGTCCTACTTGGTGTCTAACCAGAATAGGATGTGGAGAGGTTTAGGGAACGCAAGTCCAACCCCTTTATAAGGGTTAAGGCTGGTTCAATTGGGGAGATCTCGACCAACCAAACACAAAACATCCGATTAGCCAATTGAATCGTTCTTTCAGCTTTCAATCTACTTTTTGCCTAGTTTTAGCCTAGTTTATTCATCTTTGTCGATTTGCACTATGAATCGTCCGTCTTCGCTATGAGATTGCAAGTTATCCCTTTGTAGGTTTGTCCCATAAACGTTCCATTCCGCCCATGAGATGGGTGATTATCGTAATCTATCAGAATCGGCTCCGCTAGCCGGTTTTGATTACAAAACCCACGTTGATCGAGGTTGAGGTGGTTGGCGACTCCCTACACCGCAAAGCATTAGGTAACTCTCGTCGTTTGACCACAAATAAGTATCAACACTAGTTTTGACGACTCTACTGGAGACATCTACATCGACGTCATGACAAAGCGCTCGGAGGTCGATCCAAGCAATATCATCTCACTTACCATGGAGGACTTGACCGAGGAGGAATGACAAGAGCTCGAGGAGCAGAAGTTGGCAATGGAGATGGTGATGCTTGACCGCTACACAAGAACTCGCCAAGGCGTTTCTAAAAGGAACATCTCTCTTCCTTGAATCATCCCTAACTTCGATGATATATCTCTTGCTATTCAAGAGCTTGTGGCCACTTCCATAGATAGATCTATTAGTGTCGTGTTGTCTAATCAGTTGGATGCCGCTATGAGTTCTTTCTTTGATAATCGGATGAAAGAGTATTCTACACAAATTGGCTCTCCTAAAGCCAATTTGCCATCTAATAGTGATAATCCTAGTACTAGTGAGGTCCCTATATAGCACATACACAGTAGAACCAACAAGGCTACTAGTAAACACACTACACAGTACATCGGGGTTGAAAATCCAGCAAATTTGCCACGAGCCATTCAGACCGCGCTCTCTATAGCCGGTCCGACCGTTGGCATGTTTGCCGGTCAAACCGGACTTCAAGTCGGTCTGACTGTAGTTCTAGCCAGTGGTCAGACCAGCTTCTAGTCCGGTCAGACCGTACAACAGGCCGGTTTGACTGGGCCTTATATGGCTGGTCAGACCGGCGCCATGATCCTACTATAGGAGGTTGACCCGATTAGCAATAATTCTTATTTATATCATTATACTCCTTCTGTTGCTTTCACTAATCATATTGCTACACTGTTACCTCCACCACCTTACAATCCTTACCATAGTCACGCTCCTAGTCCACCTATTGGAGGGTACTCACAAGATGCATGATATAGACAGCATAATTATGTTGCGCCGCCACCACCCCTTAGTCCACAAAATCAGCAAAAGGCCTAAGAATATAGATGAGAGAGTGCGAGCTATTGTGAGAGAATCTTTTGAAATTGAGCCAAGGAATCGGGCTAGAGTTTACCAAAAGCTGTATCCTGATTATTATAACAATCTCCTATGTTCTCATGGTTATGAAGTGCTTGAATTTACAAAAATTAGTGGTGAGGGTAATAGAACCACGTGAGAACACACTAAAAGTTGAAATGGAGGAGATTTTAGCTGCTGAAGCTAGCTAGTTCCTTGTATTGCAATTCACACACACACACACACACACACACATATATATATATATATATATATATATATATATATATATATATATATATATATATATATATATATATATATATATATATATATATATATATATGTATGTATGTATGTATGTATGTGTGTTGGTGTGTGTGTTACAACTAGTAGGTCGGTTTGATCTAGGCGACGTAAACTCCAACTTGCCTGCACACTGCAGCACGTTCTGACAACTCTGGAAAAAACTAAGGAAAACAGAATTGCTACTACCTAGACTTACCGGCTACTTCCTATATCTTAAAATATAACTTATTTATAGATTCTTAATACCATATTTCATCACTTAACTAGATGAAGAAAAGTTTTCATGTTCAAATTGTAGCTACGAGCCGAACACTACTCTAACTTGCATGGTCAAATTAACCTGCCTAAAGGTTGAGACGAGAGAGAGCATCGAGTCGTACCTACGCCAGCACGCAGCACCGCCAGCTCTCTTCATATTTTTCATACTGTTCTTTTTAGATGATGAAGCCGGATTTGGAAAATTGCATTACTCCCTCCAGCACTGCTCTAACTTATATGTTTGACATTGTTGGCTTTCGAAATTATATTTAACCATTTATTTTATTCAAAAATTACATAATTATTAATTAGTTTGTTGTGATCTGTTTTACATTAAAAGGTACTTTAAGTATAATTTATATTTTTGCATATTTGCATAAAATTTTTGAAAAAAAGAGATGGTCAAACATAATTCCAAAAGTCAATGGTGTCAAATATTAAGAAACAGGGAGAGTATAAATTATAAAGTTACAAAATAGCTTAGTAAAATTTATCCAAGTAGTGCCGGTGAAAATTTTTTTTGAAGAAATCACGCTTTTGTAAGCTTGGTATGAATAATCCTGTTGATAAACTGCCCCTATAATTTGAATTGAGGTAAAAATCTGCGCCTATCATGGTATTTGGATTGCAGAACCAAGCAAGCACAATTTAGTTCATTCTTCAGTAAATCTTTCATTCAGCTAGCTTCTTTGTTATTTTATATTACTGTAATTATTTATTTGTAATTCAATTCTTGTGCACAAAACTATATGCCTTTTCCTCACCGATCCAACTAATTTTTTTTATAACTTATAGAAGTCAAATTTAAAGTTTGTGAGTGATATATCATATATTAATCTATCTTGTCAATTTTTTTAAAAAAATTTTGACAACTATTTCGATGACCACAAGTTTACATTCAACGTGGCCTTAATCAGTAGCTGTTCACACAAAGAAAGCTGCATTTTGTGTGTCGGAGTAACTGTATAACTAAGCTATTTCAGTAGCAGCAAATCCACCTTTGTGTTTGTGATCTTACATGGTGTAGTCGACAGACCATTTTGTTTAGAAATGCAGGGTATCACTCCAAAGGGAGCAGAGCTTGCGTGGCTTCACTCCATGCGAAACCATGTGCTTACCTTGTAGGAGTATCTTCCAGTTAGCTGTTTTCTAGTGCATAAAATTATATTCACTTTTCGCCTTTCCAAGGCATGTTCTGGCTGAACTCTATCAGAGCCACTTTTAGTTTGGAGTTTTGGGTCGTACGAAAAAGAATCCATGAAAAGATTACCCAAAAGATTGATAGTACCAACTATACCTTAGGAGATGGTTTGCAGGAAAGAGAGTTTATCGAATGTTTGAGGGACGTTGCATCAAAACAAACTATGGAGATGAACTGAATAAGAGTTATTTTGGATGCGCTACAGGAGAAGTACACGATTTTCTACTTTTAAAAGATATAAATGCTTTTATCTCCTGTCTTTTTTTCTTCTTCTTTCGAACTGAAGGAAGCATTAGGTCCATTAAAACCTCCCCAACTTGGAGCTTCCACGGTGTTCCGTCAAAATTTTACTGAATTTTTTAACCGTGTTGTCAATAAGTTCTCATGTTCAAATTGTTACTAAGAACCAAGCACTACTCTAAACTCCCAAGGTCAAAAACCTGCCTAAAGGGACTTGTGCCAACCTGTGGCTACCATTGTCTCCGAAGTCAAATCTTTCAATTTACAGTTGCATATTCATACTGATATCGTGGTGTTCACGTTCCAGACCAATCAAGCATATCGTAAAGCTCCAATGTGCAATTCAGTTCATAATACAGTAAATCTTTTATTCAGATAGCTTCCTGAGATTTACTGTAATTCCATTCACATGGAAGCACATTGTCATTGTGTTTCAGTTAATGGTAATTCAATTCATCCACACCGTACAGTAGCTTTTCCTCACTGATCCAACTAAATCTTCTTTTGCTGTAACAGTCCATCTTGCAAACTGGAACGGACACATCGTCGAACACCATCGAGTGGGCCATGGCGTTGCTGCTCAACCACCCGGCGGCAATGGCGAAGGCGAGAGCGGAGATCGACGACGTCATCGGCACGGGCCGCGTCCTGGAGGAGGCCGACCTGCCCAACCTCCCCTACCTCCAGTGCATCATCAGGGAGACCCTCCGGCTGCACCCCGTCGGCCCGCTGCTGGCGCCGCACGAGTCCTCAGCCGTCTGCTCCATCGCCGGCGGGCGCTACGACGTCCCGGCGGGCACCATGCTGCTGGTGAACGTGCACGCCATGCACAGGGACGGGAGCACGTGGGGCCCGGAGCCGGAGAGGTTCTCGCCGGAGAGGTTCGAGGGCGGGAGGAGCGACGGGAAGTGGATGCTCCCGTTCGGGATGGGCCGGAGGCGGTGCCCCGGCGAGGGCCTCGCCGTGAAGGTCGTCGGCCTCGCGCTCGGGACGCTTGTGCAGTGCTTCGAGTGGAGGAGGGTTGGTGACGAGGAGGTTGACATGGCTGAAGGGTCAGGGCTGACTATGCCCAAGGCTGTTCCATTGGAAGCATCGTATTGGCCTCGTCCAGAGATGGTGCCTGCACTAAGGGCACTGTAGGAAGGAAGAAAGTTTAGAATTTTAGAGTGTTTTTTGAGAAATTGGACTGAATCTTACGAAAATTGTGTAAAATTTTTGTGCTGAATGGACTGAGTGACTAACAATTTGTTCATATACATGGATTTGCTTCAAATGTTAGTCAAAGTAAAGAGGGAAATTATCATATACACACAAGTCTTTACGTGTACACACTGTATACATCAACTAACAAATGGTATAAAAAATTTTAGAAAAAATTATATATATAATTTCAATAGTATTATACATAAAGTTTCATCTTTAAATTTATTATACATAGAGAACAACAAAAATAACAAAATTCTGACTGATTTATACTTTTAAAACTGTCAGAATTTTATTTTTGTTGCTACGGCTAAAATATAATGAATTTGACGATAAACTTTATATGTAGGTGCATTACTATTGGAATCATATGTATAAATTTTTCTAAAATTTTTGATAATATTTGTTAGCTGGTATGCATCGTATGTGTATGGAAAAAACTTGTGTACCCAGGATATGTTAGCAGTCAACTGATATACAAAATGTAGGACGTAGCTGGTGGGCTTGAGCAGGGGCGCTGTGCACGCAGGGGCTGCCGATGGGCTGCAGATGCACTGAGCCATTGGGATAGAGGAATTGGTTGCTATCAAGGGTCAGCTATGATGTGGCATTTTCACACTCAAAAAAAGGTGGAAACGGGTGTTTGCATAACTACACCAGGTGCGTGTGCAGAGTAAGTCACGCTTGCACAAGTTGGACCTCCGGCCCGGAGGTGAGAGTGACCGACAAATCGTGTGGAGGTCGGACTCTAGATTCTCCTACGAGATCCTTTCCTTTTCTAGCCAAAATCTAAATTTTCTATTGGCGGCATGAAACTTTCAACTCGATTTACAAAAATCTAAAGCTTCCAACTAAAAATCTAAAAAAATATTCAATTGAAAATTGCAAAACTTTCGATTCACAATCTGAAACTTCTAGTTGTGAACTAAAACTTTCAAGTCAAAACGCAAAACTTTTGATTCAAAATTAAAAAGTTTCAATCAAAAATATCAGAACTTTCAATTCAAAAGGCTGAATTTTTCAACTAAAATCTCCAAACTTTATATCCAAATCACTAAACTTTCAATCAAAATTATTCCAATTTCAAAAATTTCAGCTAAAATAAGGATCCCACCGGAGGAGGAAGATGCAGATCCCAAGCTCACTGGTGCCCTACTGTGGAGGAGGAAACGGCTAGGGGAAGCAGCACGCTGAAGGATGAAGAAGAGGATCCCTAGTTTATCAGCGTCTTGCTTTGAGGAGGAAGACGAATAGCAGGAGCAGCACACCAAAGGAGGAAGAAGGGGATCCCGAGCTCACTGATGTCTTGCGATGAAGGAGGAAGAACAGTAGACGGAACAACACACCAGGGAGGAGGAGGAGGGAGAAGAAGATCTCGATCTCATTGGTGTCTCGCCAAGAGAGGAGCAGCAGCCTCACCAGTGCCTTGCTACAAGCAGGTACGGGGAAGGGGGGACCGGTGGTGGCTTGTTGGGGAAGCGACAACAATAAGAAAACAATGAAAGACAAAGAAGTAGGAATCAATCTAAATGGATAAAGAGATAAGGTGTGCGCTACTTTTCTTTCTAGCGTGTGCGTCAAATAGTAGACCGCCTCTGCCACTACCATAGATCATGATTTCATTGAAATTTGTGCTAGATGGGCCGAAATCTCGCTTGTCGGGCCTAGGCGAGAGAGTTTTTGATAGGCCCAGTAATTTCGGGTGTTTTTGAAATTTCTTGACCCAAAACTTCTTCAGCCCAAGTCATGGACGCTCCCCTCCCAGCCTCCCCACGCTCGCTGCTTGCAGCGCTGCCCTATCGCTCATTCGCTCTCTCTGTCGCTGGCGCCGCCGCCCCCCGCGGCTCACCTCTCCCGCAGCTAGCCATCTAGCTGGCCTAGGCACCTAGGCCCTGCTGCCGTGCCCCCTGCCACGCGCCCACACCCACGGAAGCTCTCTCCCTCCCTTGGCCTACCTTCCTCCCACGGAAGCTCTGCTCCGATGGACGACCACCGCACCACTGAGAGGCCAACTGGCAAGGATGACAGAAGGGGAGCTGCGGCAGCGGCAAGTTCCATCGATGGATGACAGCCACGCCTGCCTGCGCCTGCAAGAGGTACTGTAATGTGGTTCTAGTTCTACTACAATTAATTGAGGAGGCTACTGTAAAATCAACTAGAATTTTTGTTACCACAAATAATTGGGTGTAAATTCAAAGAAATTTCTAGGAAGGTTGAGTAGAACGAGATTATACTAGAATTTTCAGAAATCAGGATGGCTATATGCATGCATATTTATGATTGTATGGTTAAAATCCGAATGTATGGTTGCATAAATTGTATAGTTGCATTGCTCAATTAATATAGCTTAACTTATTTTCATTAACATAAGGAGAATGTATGGATGTATGATTAGTTCGACTAAAATTTTCTACTGTAGTATTGTATGTTTAAATGCAGCTATCTATTTATTGTATATTTAAATACGGCTACCTTTTTTTCATGTAGTTCACTAGTATGCATTGTTTTTGAAGAACAAGAAGATGGAAAAATTGAAGACTCCATCATGGGACTAGGTTTGGAAATGGTGGCTTCAAATACAAGTACTGTACATTAGCATGGCAAGATGGAGGGGTAACTCAACTGAAGGAACATTTCGCCGGAAAGTAAGGAGATGTTAGGTCTTGTCCAAGTGTACCACGTATGGTCCAAATTGCCATGAAAAAGGCCGTCCATTAGAAAAGCTGCTGCGCACACGCACATGCACAATAAAAAATAATTAAATAATAATAATAATATTATTATTATTAAAAAAATAAAATATTGAAAAAATTGAGTAAATGTTATAATAATAATTGAAAACATTCATCTCTAATTTAAAATTTTCAATTCAATTTTCGAAACTTTGAACTCAAATTTAAAAACTATTAACTAAGAATTTTAAAAAATCTACTCAAAATTTGAAATTTTCAACCAAAAATTTGAAACTTTTAATTAGATTTTTGAACTTTTCAACTGAAATATAAAACTTTTAACTCTGCTTATTTATGTATTATTTTATAATTAAAAATTATTAAACACTAATGATAGTGATTAGAGAGGTAATTAGTACTCAATGAGGGGTGTACGTACGGCTTGACGCGCGCGCGAGTTACGTAACTCGTGCGTGCGTACTAGCTATACCCATCGTCCATAAGGAGAAAAAGGCAAGTAAGAGGCGGGTAAAAAAATTGAGAATTAAAAATGAGATCTTCCAACAGATGAAGTGTGGTAACAGAACTGAAAGTGATGAAGATGACGAGATGCAAATTGCCATGGCCCAATCACAATTGGAATATGAGTCTGAGAGTTCAATGCGTCAGAGCGGTGGCGTGTTTGATGGTGGCAGCAGTGGGCTTGGAAGTGGTGCTACCTGTGATTACAACAATAGTCGAATTGGTCAGATGTTCAGTAAAGCAACGAAGACTCCCTATAGTTCTATTAGGGGCATTTTTTCCAGATCTAGCAAGAGGTACATCAGTTGTGCAACAAAGGGTAGATCATATGCTAAAAGGAGGTGCCAAAGAGGATGTTGGTATAGATAGGGCAAAGTGGTGCCATGCAAATGATATCCCTAGAATAAAGGTTGATTGTCCATATTTCAAAGGGGCACTCAAGCTCTGCAACGTGGAAGGGGCTGCTGTCCCCTCAAGGGCGTGAAATCGATGGACCTATAGATGTCCAAACAGGCCGCTCGAGCTAGCACGGCCCGAGGCCAGCTACGGCACAGCTTGTTAAGGTACGACACCTATAGCGGGCTATGCCATGCTGGCCCATGTGCTGATGCCTTGGCCCATACATGGCCCAAGGAACCATTAGGCCGTGCCGTGCCGGCAAGGGCCCGGACGAGGCTCTGATACCACTGAAGGAGTACGCGCAGGCTACGATAGCAGAAAACAAAACTTTTCTACCACGCACACCAGGATATCATGCGAGAGAGGGATCATGAATCGTTACCACTAGATGCGCAGTGCAGCGGAAGAAGGGTTGGAGAAGCCGGTCCAACCACGAGAGCGTCAAGGTAGTAGTGGAAGTAGTCGATCTCCGCAGATCTAATCAGCGTCGATGCCGATCAACACCGCAATGAGCAGCGCCTCTACCGGTATCCACACGTCTAGGGCTGGAACGCCGATTGCGAGTGTACTAGCACTCGTGAGTAGCTAGGGTTTGGCTCGGGACATGGCGGCTAGGGTTTAGCTTGAGGTCAACCGAAAAATGTGAATCTCCTTGGCCCCTCGCCTCCCTATATATAGACCTCCTCACTCGGGCCTCGTGGACTGAGGCCCAGTAAGAGTCTACTTGGATCTCTATCCGAATCGAGCCCATATTCAAATCACATTCGAATAAATGTTCCAACCCTTTAAGCGTGCGACCCTGTAGGTTCACGTATATTTTGTTGCGACGTAGAAATATCTTTCTGGTCACCCTGTTAAGAGCGGCCTCTAGCAAGGCATATTAACCCCAAAATATACGTAAAGATCATATCGGCTAAACCTGTAATGTCCTCATATACAAATCCCTTTGCCTCACTATTAACGCCAAAATTTGGTACAATTCGTATTGGACTCAGTTAAGGAAAGAGATTGTGTTAGCCGGAGGAAGCTAATCCAGAAGAAGCCGAGTACAGGAAGGAATCGTGAAGACCACGGCATGGCAGTTAATTGCCTTATCTACTAATTAGGTAGTTTTAATAAATTTTAGGAAACCTGATCTCATGTCCGATCAGGGCTTGTTAATTTTCCTTTTATAGATAGGAAACTCCTGTTTCGTGTCCGATCAGGACTGTATCAACTCGGGGTATAAATACGTATGCCTGGGTACCTTGTAAATCATCACAACGATCAATCAAATTCGGCGCATCGCCACCCTTTACCAACGGGTTCTTGCTTCTCGAAGCGGGCTGCATCGGTTAGGTCCGAACTCCTGCAAGAGGGTAAGTCTCGTTACCCCGATTACCTATCGACTAGGACTTCCTCGGTTAGGTCCGATATTCTAGTCGGTTTATGGTAGTCGGCTTACCACGGTATATTCTGCTCTGTCTACGGCTGCATCAGTTAGGTTTGATCTCATAGGCCGAGTAGATATATCACATCACGCGTGCATAGATCGTATCGGTTTACCGGGAACAGTTTATCATCAGTTTGTGCTGCATCGGTTGGGTCCGACCTACTAAACTGCAGTGATAAATTGTTCCTGTTAGATCGATGGTTTTTGTGCAAGCGTCTTATCGGGATGTATAGCCGATAAGTTATCATACATCACAATTGCATTAGATCTATCGGTTCATCGAGGTTCTTTTATTGTTATTAAATCTGTGCTGCATCAATTGAGTTTGAACTACTAGATTGATAATAATAGATTTATCCTCGCTAAGTCGATGGGTGTTTATGCGATGTTCTGTCGGAGTGATTAGCCGATAGGTTATCTTTTTATTAAATAAAGCCGACTGCATTGTTTATTGGTTATTGCTCTGCCCATTCATTCTATCATCAGCTTCTAGCCGATGTCCAAGTGTTTCTGTTTTTGGCAGTCGGTTGGATTACTTGCTTATATCAGTATCGGCTTCTAGCCGATGCACGGTTGGGTTATTGCTGGTTTATATCATCAACCTCTAGCTGATGCATATCTTCTGTTTATCATTGACTGATCTAATGTTTGCTGATACTACTATCGGCTTCTTAGCCGATATACAAGTCCTACTGGTGGTCAGGCAGTCGGCAGGAGGGAAGCTAGCGAGTTCTCCATCTTTATATCATTATCGGCTCCTAGCCGATATACAAGCGCCATCGGCAATCAACCAAGGACCTGGGCGCGAGCACAAGCAAGGATTCGGGCGCGGGCACGAGACCCGGGCGCGGACAACTAGGGCCCGGGCACGGTTTTTTTAATCGGATTTCAGCTGGTGCTCAAGTGTTCCTTCGGCAATCAGCTAGCAGGATTCTTGTCGGCCGATTGAATCCCTGAGCTAATATTTTCTCCTTGTCAATTGCTGGGTCAAATTGACTGGCACGCCCACGAACCTCAGATATTTAGGACCTGCACTGGAGCTAAGTAGATCTCCCAGGCCTTCGCGTGTCTCCCAGACGCCGGACGGCCCCTGGCGGGTTTTCGGTGTCAACACTCACGATATCGATTGAGCTCAAGGCGAGACTTGTGTCATCCTCTTAATAGCTCAATCACTCTCTCGATCCTGTGATGGATTACAAACTTGTGATTGACACCTCAATCACACAAGCATGGCAATGCACTTCCATAATCCATTACATCGAGGGGCCCAGAGATATCTCTCCCGTAAAGAGGGGCAAATTCTATCTTAATCATTCACATCCCACTACATGTTTCATAGCAAACCTAAAGACTACTTTTATGACTATCCAGTACGGAGTAGTGTTTAGTAGTCCCAAAATAAGCTACTATGTATGTTGGGAACCATAATGATATCAAGTCTAAGGACTTTACATAAACACTACTTGAGACTAACTGATGACACATGAAATCTCTGCAGTATCTCATGGCGGATCTATCCAACATATGTTCACTAACATATGTCCATATTATCGATTTGGTATCTCCATACCATGATCCATGAGACATGATCATCAATCAATACATATGCTGATGTTAGAATTATATTTGTTCCTCATATGATATATGATTAGGGATTATTTAGAAATAGCAATATTTGACATTAAGAGTCTCATGAATAAGTCACGTACTCATTGATCAACAATGATAACATCTATTTCAAGGAACAAATCAATACATTATAAACATAGCATGTGATATATATAACATCTCCATGTTGCCTCTAGGGCATATCACTAACAGGCCAGTGTCGGCCTAGTAGCACGTGCGGCCCGAGCCGAGTGACTGACGGCCTGAGCAACATGTAGGCCTCTCTACACAAGTGCGTGACTGCGCCGTGTGCTGCGGCCATTCAAATTTCGAACGAGCGCGAGGGCACGGTCGGCGGGCAGGACCGTGGGAGGAGGCCGAGGGGGATAGTCAGGTGTCCATGTTTTATATCGATTGTATTGATTATAGGGCTATTCATAAGACCTAAACTTGATGGATACGAAGGGACATAAAGAATTTATCCTGATTCAGGCCCTTAAGGTGAGGTAATACCCTACTTCTAGCTGTTGTGTATTGCCTTTGAGATTTCTCTGGCGAGATTGGTGGTGTATGTCGATCTTCTCTGCCTCAAGGGGCTCCTTGTCTCGCCTTATATACCGAGGAGGCAAGGTTACATGGCAGGAATCTTAGTCGGATTTGACCAAGGGATTTTCCTATAGGAACATAGAGTAACTGGCTAGAACTATATCCCTTTTCTTGTCATGCAAGGTAACATAAGCCGAGTTCTACCATATCCCTAATTACATGGCAGGCCCACCCTCTATCCAAGTGGCCATATTGCCTTTCATGAGGTACCCTGGGCCCATGGTCTCTACAGTAGCCCCTGAGACCTTCATAGTTGAGTCACAGCTAACGCCAAATGCTCATCCTCCATGGTGAAGATTTTCCGAGTGTATTTCTCCCGAGTACTCTTTGTCCGAGTACTTCTTCTCCCAAGTCTTGCTTCATATCGGCTGGTAATGAGGCTATGAAGGGCTTTATGAAAAAAATTGAATAGCGTGCGCCGAATAGGCGCACCTATTAGGTGTAGCCCCCAACTTTGTACTTAATTCTGAAATAATTAAACATAAAGTCAAGGATCTTTAACTTTTAAGTCTTTTCTGAGTGATATATTTCTCAGAAATTAGACTTTTTAGCATCATATCAGCTGGAAATATTTTTGCTCAAGACAGTTTGGCTAAGCATGTAAACCGAGTACCACTATGGATTTAACCCAATGGGTGGTGTACTTAGGAAATACCTGCATCCCTAGTTTTAATGGAGACCGGCTGTTGATCCTTATAAGGACATATCGCTAATACCTATTAAATAATATAGATATCTGAACACACGTGTCCAGCAATTAGGTTTAACATGAGCATATCTGATTATTTTAATCGGCTCTTGTAAAACAACACCCAAACTACGATTTTAACATAGTTGGCTATCGGCCCAATAGGACATGCTATTTAGGAATTCATATTTTACGACCCATTATCAAGCTGACCGGCCCAAGCCAGCCACCCAGCACAGGCCTATAAATTCCAGGGAGAGAGAAAAGATTCCCCTTTCTTCCCTAGATCGCCAAAACTTTTCACCTCCCGAATCTACTCGTGAAGCTCTTGTGCTCTCTGCTCCACACTTAGGGTTTCCACACAACTCAAGCTCCCCTTCACAGATCCATAAAGCACTCCAATCCAGCGTTGATTCTCCTCGTTTAGAAGCTTTCCCCTCATTTTCCAGACTCCCACCATGTTGAAATCGTCGTCCGATGCTCCCCATGTCCTAGTGGGAACTTGGCCAACATCAACTCCATGCTCCTCCAAGCTGGCTCATCTAGGGAGGAACAAGTGCCTCCAACAAAAGGAGCTCATCAACTAGCGCCCGGCCAAAGGTGAATTCTCCCCACTCCTGACTCCCACGAGATCGTGGTTTTTGAGTGCTTTTTCGATAAGGGTTTCGCTCTTTGTACCTCTGATTTTTTCTGGGCTCTTCTGGATTTCTATCAGATTGAGCTTGTTCATCTCAACCCCAACTCCATTGTTCATATTTCCATCTTCGTGACTCTCTTTGAGGCCTTCCTTAGAATCGATCTGTAACATCCCCAATCTAGTAGAGGTAACTATTTAAGTTTCCTAGAACCATCTTGGTTCGCTAATTAAAATTTTTGAATCATCTTGTCATATAACTCAAAATTCGATTTAATTAAAACCTAATCGGTAAAATTAGACCAACTCCTAAAAGTGCAACAAACCTCACAGAAACATATGTGGGAAATAATTTATTCAAATACTAGTTTATTTATCATGAATTAATATAATTTTTCCAGAATTTAATTCATTAGTTTAGACCTATTAAAAATTCCAACAAATTTCAGCCAGGGTCCTTTTTTTTGATTTTTTGTGAGCAAACCAGTTTGAATTTTTGTGTGAAACCTTCAAAAATGGAACCTAGGAAGTCTGGGCTAGCTACACAAAAATCAGCACATTTTTAACACTACTTTTGCTTGGTCAAATTGATTTTTTAATGTGAAGGGGGGAAATAAATCTGAAAAACCTGGGAAATAGCTAAACCGTGCTGTATGTGGGTTTTTACCCATCTCCCTCACGTTTCCTCAGATCATAATGCCCTGGACCTACCTGGCAGTGGCCCTAGCTCGCCCAGCCCCCTATCCAGCCAGCCCAAGTGGAGGGACACGTCCTGGCCAGCCTCAGAACGCAACTGACGCGTGTTTGTCGTCGTGGCTTGCGTGAACTCTTTCTCTCGCCCTCTAACTCCTCCCAGCTAGCTCATTCATCCTCACAATTCAACATAGAGCTGAGAAACCCAGCGAGGAGGGCTTCCCTTGCCTCTTTTTCTCCTCCTTCTTGCTGCCAGCTGAGAAGAAGAAGCCATCACCGGCGCTTGGTCCTGCAGCGATCTTCCCGTCTCTTTTACGTTCTCTGCCCTCCGTTGCATGCCTTAGCTTCTCCCACTGACCCCGATCCATTTTGACCACTGCAGCACCGGGAATGCGGCCTCGCCGTGGGAACCGTGGAGCACGCTCGGCGTGCAGCCGCGCCGCTGACGCTGCCGTTCCCATTGCCTTGGAGCAGCCTCGGCTGAGCTGTTTCGCCACCAACGCTGCCTCAGCTCCAGGAGTAGAACACCCCAATAATCATCCAGTTCGGTGCAGCGAGGAGGGAGATTGGCCATCGTCTTCTTCGTCTCTGGCCGAGCTCCGGCGAGCCCGATCCCGTTCAACCGGTGAGCCATCCTCGAATTCCTCGAGTGAGCAGCCTCCTCGTGACCTCACTGACCTCCTGCATTGGTTTGAATCACTAGTTTGTTAGCCAAAGCTAGCTATCATCATCGCCTTGTTGATTTTTGCCAGCGCCGGGAGTACTCCACCATCGTTGGGCCTCGCACGAGCTCGCCCAACCTATCTAGGAGCACAATGAGTCTCCTCATGACCCCTAGCACCCATTCCATGCAATTCCGGGCTTGGTTTGTGGCCGCTTTGACACATGCATGTGCAACCCGAGCAAAGCCGCCGCTCGAGCTCACCGCCGCTGAGCTATAGTCCACCATTAGCCACCGCGCGACCATCGATGTGTTTGCCTCGTTTTCCTCTCCGTTTTCTCTTTTGGCCTTGAGCCAAGCCATGCCGCCGTTTGCCATCGGCGCCGGCGAACAGAGCCGGCAGCCTAGCCAGCCTGTGCCTCCCTTGTTCTGTGCCGCCAACAGGTGGGCCCGGGCTGGGGGAAAAGAGAAAAGAAGAAAGAATTAAAAAATGATTAAGGGATTTATTTTACAACAGAAAAATAGCCAAACTTTGAAAATCCATAACTATTTCATTTTAACTCCTTTTTGAGTGAACCAAATTTTGTTAGATTCATCAAAGCTGTTACTTTATTTCTGTAAAATAAAATGTAGCACATGCAGTAGAGAAAATATCCCCTAAAATTCATATTACTAATTTATATGTTATTTATTGCTTGAGTTATATACAAGCTTGATAAACTTATTCCAATTTCAAATATTCTCAAAACCCTGTATCAGTACACTCCTTTTGGCATATATGTCACTTAAGTAAAATACTGTATAGCACCTTTATATATGTTCTACACACTAAAATATAATTCAATAATCATTAATGTATAAGGACATCAAAATTTATAATAAATTGATTATAAATCTAAATTGAGTAAACTCAACTTTATTAGAACCAGTAGGTTATGCTCTTTTATATAAAAATAATTAACTTCTTGAAATCTTATTAGAAAATATCAGTCAAATATAATAACTATAGTTTACAATAAAATATTTACAGAACTGCTATTCCCAGCCTTCCTATCTTGTTATTTTTGTAACTCATAGACTGTAAAAGATTTTGAAATGATTCTTTCACTAAAATTCACTTTAAACTATTAAATACCTGCTGTATTTATCTCATAATTAATTGATCATTTTGCATAGACATATTTAATTGATTTTTATTCGCATATTCACTTTTTATCGGTAGATTCAGACAATTCGGAGTATGTGGAGCAAGAACCTGAGGTTGAGTGTGACTTCGTGCTGCAGCAAGGCAAGCATCTAAGCATATTGAACCTATGTCTTCAATAAATTGATTTGTTTGCGAAAATAATATCTATATGCATGTTTCAGTCCTTTTAAAATGGGAAAACGGGTAGAGTCAATATTGCCCAATTGTATGCATTTCTATTCCTTGGTTGTTGATTCCATTTTTTTACCTTGTCACCCTTGGTTAAGGACTTTGGGATACTTTTATTTTACCGAATGCTTAGCCATGCTTAGTTTTAGACTTAGAAAAATCCGATAGATGGAGCTATCAGTTCAAAACTAGTTTAATACGAATGGATGGGTTAAAATCTGAAAAGAATAACTTTTGATTTATATTTGAGAATATGTTTGACTTGGACGGATGATAGGGCGATGACGGGATGGTGTTTCCCTGATGCATGTAGCTCTGTCTGGGTCGTTAAGGACCGAACATGTTGACGTCTATTCAAGCACCCTACGTACTTCCACACGCTGGGAATGGGACGGCTTAACTTAGTAGCACGGGAGGCTATGGCCATCTACTCCCGTCAGTCAGTCGTGAGGATGGTCTTTCCTTTGGAAGGCCTCGTGCACGCCTGGTTTTGGCCGGAGGTGCCTCCCACGACGGTGAGCCCGCCTTAGTCAGCTGTGTGTGTGGCTAAGTCGTCGGGGGCCCAGACGTGGTTTAGGTGGTTGGAGCTAAGCGTGGGAAAGGTTTTGTTGTGACCTCTAGTCCACACTCAATGTGTAGAGTGTGGGTACTGACGGGTACGGATCAAACTAGAGGGTAGCCGCTTGGCTTCTATCACATCATGTGGGTAAAGATGTATACCTCTGATCAGAGTATGATCTATTCAAATAGCCGTGTTCACGGTTACAGGACGACCGCTTGATGTGTTAGTCAGTCTATGTTAGCATCCAACTTGGGATATGTGGTTATATCATGACTTAGGATAGTCCTGGATGGATGGGTTTATATGAGAGGCTTTGGTGTTAAATATGACTTGGTTTTAGTCATGAAAGATGGTATGCTTGTGTAGCATATTTATTTGGGCAATGGTGGCCCATCGTTGATGTTAGAGCATGGGATTGTGCTCATTTTTACCTCTTTTTCAGAACATATTACTTGCTGTTATGAAATTTCATATTGCTTTTTTTCGCAAATGCTTATAGTTTCAAGGTATTATTTTGCTCAATAAACTTAGCTTTATGCAAAACCAGATCAACATAGCCATATTCCTTGATGTAGAGACCAGCATTACTCCTTTGTACTATTAATATTGTGTAAGTCTAGCTGAGTACCATTAGTACTCACGCTGTATATTTTTCAGGTGAGGATAACGATGATGTTGGTGTGGTCTACTATTATCCCGCCGAGGGTGGCGAGGATAATGTGTAGTTGGAGTTAAGCTCTATCCCAGTCAGTTGCCTTGTGGGTTTGGTATGGCACCACTGGTTTTATCCTATATGTTTACTTTTCCGCTGCTATCTTTTGTGCTACTCTGTGATGAATTAGGGTGGGTGAACCCTATATGTAATTTATATAACCCTGCTGCACTTTTATCCATATTTAGAGTACGTGTGATGTTTATCAATTGCTTGCGATGAAAGTGTGAGGCTAGTCGCTTTCCTGGGGACTAGCTGAACATGAGTATGAGTTGTGTATAAATGAGATGGTTGGGGGGTAGCTATTGTGGTTCGAGTCCTCTGGGGTACGTATCGTGTTTGGTCGCCACCATCAAGTGGTTTGACGGGCGTATAACGGAGAGAACTGGCAAGCTATCCTTATGATTATCTCTTTTGTACACTTCTCGGCATTTCAGTAATTATATTGGAAGGGGTCAACCGTGATCATGGACACATTGAGGTCGAGTGGCTATTATGCGTGTATGGATCCCACTCGTCCAACAATATGTGGTGGTCGCATTGGGCACTGGACGATATAATACTCGCGGTGTCCACACGATCCCCACTTCAACCTCTTCCGCTTCTTCTTCCACATTAACGGGCTGGGTTGTCCTCCACTTGGAGGCCGAAATGGTGTAGGTGCGGCAGCTGGTGGAGAAGATCGAAGTCTTGAAGAAGAACGGGCTGACAGGGCCTTGGGTCGCCCGGACGTTTATAAACTGGTGCATACAATAGTTGACGCGAAAATCGCCGGGGGCCGACGACCTGGTTCAGCGCCTAGAGACACGCGAAGGGCTGGGAGATTTGCTTCACTCCAGTGCAGGTCCTAAAATCTTGAGGTTCGTAGGCGTGCCAGTCAATTTGACCCTGCAACTGACAAGGAGAGAAAATATTAGATCAATGAGCCAATCGGCTGAAAGCCGGCCGATATAAACTGTAGTACTTATACACCGACTGGAAGCCGATGATGGCATGAACAGTAACTAATAATGATAAGCAAATACCAAACTAGCCGATCACCGAAGGAATACTTGAAAATCGGCTGTAAACTGATAAAATAAATAGGCAGAATGCGTAAATAAATGGATTGAATAAACTTCAGCCGATTGCGATAGTAGTTACTAGCGCCGCCCCAAAGGTGCTGCCCGCGCCTGTGCCCGGGTCCCGTGCCCGTGCCCAAGTCCTTGCATGCTGTTCGTGCCCGTGCCGGCCTTGCTCGTGCCGCGCCCGGTCCTCGCCTGCTGTCCTTGCCCGTGCCCGGGTCCTTGCTTGTGCCCGCGCCCGGGTCCTTGCATGCTGTTCGTGCCCAGGTCCTCGCTCGTGTTGGCGCCCGGGTCCTCGCCACAGGGAAAAACCGAGATATGCAATTTCGTGCTGCCCCGACTTGGCAACGATTTTCTAAACATGTTTATGACAAATCGGCTGGATATAAAGATAACTTATCGGGTAAATACTCCGATAAAACATCACATAAAACCCATCGGCTTATTAAGAGTAAAGTTATTACCAACAGTCTAGTAGATCGGACCCAACCATTGCAGCACAGACTGATGATGATAACAAGACCTCGATGGGCTAATAGATCTGATGCAATCGTGATGTAAAATATGATAACTTATCAGCTATACATCCCGATAAGACGCTTGCGCAAAAAATATCAACCCAGCAGGAACGATTTATCACTGGCAGTTTAGTAGGTCGGACCCAACCGATGCAGCACAAACTGATGATAAATCGCTCCCAGTAAGCCGATACGATCTGCGCACTCGTGATGTGATATACCTAATCGATCTATGAGATCAAACTAAACTGATGCAGCCATAGACAAAATAGATATATTGTGGTAAGCTGTCCACCGTGAACCGACTAGAATATCGGACTCAACCGAGGAAGTTCTAGCTGATGCGGTGGCCGGGGTGATGAGACTTACCCTCTCGTAGGAGGTCGAACTTAACCGGTGCAGCCCGGCTCGAGAAGCAAGAACCCGTCGAAGGGGTGGCGATGCGCCGAAATTGTATTGATCTGATTGATGTAGATATCTTACAAAGCACCCGGGCATACGTATTTATACCCCGAGTTGATACGAGTCCTCATTGGACACGGTACACGATTTCCTAATTACAGAAGGAAACATTAACAGGACCCGACCGGACACGAGATCAGGTTTCCTAAAGATAAAATATTAACCTTGGCTAATTAATAATCTTCCATACTGCGGTCTTCACGGCTCTTTCCTGGACCCGGTTTCTTCTGAATCAACTTCCGTTAGTTAACTGCAATTTCCTTCTTGACCGAATCTGATACAGAGCCATACCAAATTTTGGCGTTAACACATGCCCCCCAATTTCGGAGTTTTCTATAAGACTTCGAAATTCTTTCATTTTGGGCCTTCAGATTCCTTCCATACCGAGGCGGCCCAAGGTAGCCCACTTACCTTAATTGTTTGAAACAGTGCCAACGGCCTCGATTCCCGCCCGATCATCATGCCTCTATAAACCGCTTCGTCTCCCTAGCTTTTTTTACGCTTTCACATCACCAGAGCACTACCGCTTCATCTTCCAAGACCTTGATGAACTCCGGCGAACTCAGACGAACCGTCGCTGCTCTTTTCTTCGACCGCTGATTCCCGCTCTTCTTCTTCTTGCGCAACGGCATCAGCATCCGCAGTCCCCAAGGTAATCTTTCTGCCCGATTGTTTTCTCTGATTTTGTAGCCTAGATGAATCCAATCTGCCATGTTCTTCACCTGTTCTTCGTCGTGTTCTTATTTACTGTAGAACCTTAGAAGCCAAATCCTAATCCCAGCCGCCGATTACCCAAATTTCTTCTATCACGGCCCGATGGGTAGCGAGGATCCCACAGATTTCATCAGCGCCGAGACCCAATGCATTCCTTTCAAGAACTCTGCCATGTTAGTCAGTGATTGGACCAATAGCTTTAGGTCATGGCCGAGCAAGCTTCCTAGGTGGAGGGACACGTACATCAGAGTATCGGCTGCGAAGAGAACCCTCTGGGAAGAATCAAACATCGGCCACTGCATCAACCTTTCTCTAGCCGATATGGAACAGAACGAACCTCTGCTTGCATCGGCTTCATACTTCTGGTCAGATGCCCTCAACGCCTTCATGTTCGGACACGGGCCGATGACCCCCACCTTGATGGATGTGACTATGCTCACCTGCCTCGACACGACAAATCACATCAACCCCTTCAGGCTCCGATTCAAGCCTACTCATCGGCTTCAGACGAAGAACATCGGTGGCTGGTCCAAGTATATATCAATCCACGACAAGGGAACTGGATCAGTCGACGATCGGGAACATGTCGCCTTTTTGAACTTGTGGCTGGAACGGTTTGTTTTTGGTGGCGCAACTCTCAGCCCAACGACCAACATGCAATGTCTGGCAGAGTGCTTGGCCGATCGGAAACAAATCCCCTTGGGGTAGTATCTCCTTGGCGCCACTTATCAGCTGCTACATCAAGTAGCGACCAAGCTATCGGCCGGCCAGCCCATCGGCCATATAGGGGGTCCTTGGTGGTTTGTGCAGTTATGGCTCAACGTCTACACCTCCAAGGCCTTTTCTGGGACCTCTTTTCTTAACCAATCCTTTCCAGCCGATCATACAGAAGATCAGGAACCCACTTACCGCCGATGTATCTCCATGGGTGAAGCTGCATCGGCTCTCCCTGGCGGCAAGATGACGCATGTTGGACTCAGTCAATGGTTCAAGGGGTTTTATTACGGCTTCACCAAGGAGGCCACACTTTGGTTTGCATACGACGACGCATCGTCATTCGAGATGCCTTCCAACTTCAATCCACTCGATGCTCTGGAAGATGATGAGTCGAAGGCCATATATCTATCGGCCATTACCCCTCATCCGCTGCCGACTGGCTTTTCTTTGGGCCGATCGCAACCATCATATGAATTCTACCATCCATCGGTCGGCTCCCGTCAGCTTGGTCTCGGTCAACTTCCAATCGGCCTATTCTTCATCGATAAACTTCAGGCCCGGGGCAATGTCAACAATGCCCTAGAGTATGATCGGATGCGGACCTTAACAGAATCCCTACCTCTGGGCACCGCCACTAGTGTGAATGTATGTACTGCCAATACAAAGCTTTTTGCCCGATGGTGGTCAGAATGGAGGAGACATCTATTTAACTTAGCGGCCATCCACTACTGTTCTCGCCTCAACGCCGACTACATCGAATCCGATGAAGAGGTAACACCCATAAGCCTTAATCACCATCTCCGATCATCTCTCACTCTTAATTTTGCAGGCTGCCAACGTCGAGCCCCCAACGACAAGCACTAGTGGCCGGCCGATCATGTATCAACCCCCATCGGCCACTCTGAACTTAGGGCGCGATGCTCCCTCTCCATCGGCTCTCCTCCAGGCACCCCGGCCGACAGGACAGAAACGCAAAAGGTTGGCACATCGCCCTTCTCTCAAGAAGCAGAAAACCAATGCCGATGTCATGGTCATGGCGCCACTTACTCCCCAAACATCGGCCCCTTCATTTCCTCGGGTATGTGCTAAGTCTTGATATCACTATCTGTTTTCCCATCTTTTTCATCAATCTCATTTTCAGCCCGAGTCATCGGCCCCTGGACCTCAACCTCCTACTGACATCCCTCCAATCATCGAGCCGATGACTTCTCCAGCCGCTCCACTTTCAGCACCCAGTCCCCAAGCCGTTGAGGCTGTTCCTACTACATCGCCTGACATCGGCCGTTCTGAAGAACAACCTACTCATCCACTTGAAGCCGATGCCACCCAAGCTGCCGATGCCCTACCTTAGGTAATCTCTCAGTATCCATACTTCACTTTTAACTCTTCACTGATTCTTTTACCAACGCCAACTTACAGTCCTTAGCCGATTTGTTCTCCTTTGACATCGGCAAGTACTTAGAGGCAGAAGAAGCAACAGCCACCAGCGCGGCAACCAAACCATCCTTCTCAGCCGATGTGCACGAGTACTTAACGAATATCATCAGTCGGCTGGAAAATCCGATCGACACACTAGTGGAAGACTGTGGGCCGATCCGGGCAAGACTTGCAGATATTGAACATAATTTGCCCGAAGAACTCATCGACGCACTGACTCCCGCGGCATATCTGGAATCTCACAGATTCAGACTCATCAAGCTTAGGCAGCACATAGCCGATTGTGGGTGCCATGGGCCCCGGGTACCTCATGACAAGCATATGGGCCACTCGGATAGAGGATAGGCCTAGCCTTGTAATTAGAGATATAGCTAGATTCGGCAGACTTCGCCTTGTATAGAAAGGAATATACAGTCCTAGTCGGGTGCGTTATATCTCTAAGGGGAGATCTCCTAGTCGTAATCCGATGGGGACTCCTACCTTGTAACCCTGTCCCCCAGTATATAAGGGGAGGCAGGGCGCCCCATGAGGGCAGGTGCACACAAGTTCATCAGAACCACCACCGTATATCCACAAAGGAATACATATAAACTGGACGTAGGGTATTACCTCACATTGAGGGCCTGAACCAGTATAAAATCTCTCAGTGTTCCTTTGCAATCCACGAGTTTACATCCGCCGACTAGCCCCATATATTTATTGCCGGTGTAAAACATCGACAGTTGGCGCGCCAGGTAGGGGCTTCGGCGCGATCTACATCTACAAGCTCGATGGATCCAGTAACCGGAGTCGACGGCGGCAAATTCTCCCCCAGAGATATAATCTCATTCGGAAGCCTCGACTTCGTCGCCGACCAGATCGGCAATCTCACCTTGGCCGACCCGGACTCGATCTGATCTGCCAGGGAACCAGCTGACTCCGCACCAATCGGCCTACATGATGCTGCAGCAATCTTTCACGACATGCTGCGGCAACCTCCAATACGCCCGAGTCCAGGGACAACTCTTTCTTTCGGTGTTCGACTCGGACTCGGTTTTGAGCCGGCCGAGATCGGGCCGAAAAAGGAAGAGATCGTCAATTTCCCGTTTGGATTCGGCGACGCCGCGGATATCTACAATCTGCATCCGACGCGGCAAGCCCGATCCCCTAGAGTTCGACTCGGATACGGCCCCGAGCCGCTCGATATTGGATCTAGGGAGGTCGGAGTTACACTCATCCCCATCAACTATTCCGACTACGACTCTCAGTCGGATTCCGACTCTAAGTCGGATAGCAGTTCGGCAAGCTTCTCCCCGCCATGAGAAATCTTCATGGCATCCAAAGGCTCTACTCCTACTCAGGAATCACGCCGACTGCACGAGCAACAAGAGGAGGAGGCCTGCCGACTGCGAGAACAACAGGAGGAAGAAGCAAGACGCCTGCACACCCACAACGACGGCCTACGCAGGGATGGGCGAACCGCTCAGCAACAAGCCCTCCAAACAAAAGTCGGTGACCACGACGTCTTCGTCACACCACAACAGAATGTCGTGGCCGCCGCAACCCTACTGGACACTGTCCAGCTTGGGCCTGATCACCAGGCCACCCCGACGATCGCAAGGATAAAAGCCATGCTTACCGCTGCTGCATGTCAGCAGCACCAACAGTCGGGCGATACCCTCATACCGACCAACCGGTCAACATCCCCAATGGCAGTCTCGTCTACCTCAAAGCGACGCCGAGTGGCCGGCTCTAGTCGGCTGCACACGGAGTCACGCCAAACGTCACTCGGCAACCCAAACAACAACCGGCAACGTCGAAGTGACCGTCAGGACAACCGGGATCTCCGAGGCCAACTATGGCGCGATCTTTGGCAGGACACCAATGCTCGGCGCCGCGAACGAGAAGAGGACGAGCAACGCCAACTGGAAGACGAGAACGAGCATTTCGGCCTCCACCACGAGCAGTTTCGCCGCCGTAGTCGGGGTCGGAGTCGTCATGAAGACGAAGGCATACCGGCCTTCACCCAGGAGCTACAACAGGTCGACTGGCCGTCGAGTTTCAAGCCTACAGGCATCGACAAATACGATGGCAAGACCACTCCCGAGTCCTGGCTCACGGTCTACACTCTGGCGATCCGAGCAGCTGGAGGAAATCACAAAGTCATGGCTAACTACCTCCCGGTCGCTTTAGCCGACTCGACGAGGACATGGCTAACAGGACTTCCCAAGCAATCAATCAGCTCCTGGGGAGAACTCCGGGAACGCTTCATCGCCAACTTCCAGGGGACATATGAGAGGCCATCTTCCGAGTACGACTTATATTAGTTGCATCAAAGGAAGAACGAGTCTCTTCGTGACTTCATTAAGAGGTTTTCTGAGAAGAAGAACTCAATCCCTAACGTCAAGGATGAGGTCATCATCGCCGCCTTTCGGAAAGGAGTCAAAGACACCTCGTTCATCGACAAATTCACACGGAAGCCTCCCAACTCTGTCAAGGCTTTATTCGACATGGCGAACAAATACGCCGACTCAGCCCACGGTGTTGCTGAGGCCCTTGAAGACAAAAAGGCATCCTGACAGAAGAAGCGGGAGGGCACCGACGACGCGGTCCCGACTAAAGTTGGGAATCGCAAACGCAAGTCGGACGGCTTCATTGTGGCAGTCGGTCACAATCGTCTTCGACTTCCTACAACTGAAGATTATCAGAACAACAAGCGACATGCTCGGGGGCTCACAAGCTCAAACGCAAGGATGGCATCCCCACTCCAAAATACCGAACAGCTAAGTCGCTTCCTGATAAATATTTCTTCACTCGGCCTTGCCAATGCCGCTTACACCTAATAGGTGCACAAGCTGCACTCTTCTCTGTTTTTGCTCTTAAATGATTGCAAAACTACTCAAGTAGCATAAATCCTGATCCGTGAAACTTTGCTCCATGAAAGATGAACTCAAGTCACCCAAAACGCGTGTCTGGGAAAGAGCCATGAGCCAACTCCCGACGCTAGGGGGCTATGACTAGTCGGGCAAAGTGCTTAAACGTAAGGGGTCAACTACTTGGGGAAATTAATATCAATAAGAGGAAGAACATGAATTTACATATATTGTAAAATACATTTTTATTCGGATGATTGATTTCATCATCAGATGCTACTCATCCGATATCTTTATATTGCAGGCCCAGCTCCGGATATGCGTGACAGGAACTCAGGGCTGCGAGCCCATCTCCTACGCTCGGGGGCTGAACAAGTCTGCCAAAATACACTCGGATGCTCCATGAGGGCTACTGACCGAGTACTTGCACCAGTCGGGATGTCGTCTTCCCCGGCTACGCTCCATGCGAGCTAATAATCGACCTCCGGCGCCAGTCAGGGCTGTGTACTACTCGGCTAAGTAGGGTATGGCCCATGAGGGTCGCCAGCCGAATCCTACGTTAATGCTAGGTTCGGGTACCTTATTTGGTCACGGCTCTGTCAGGTTGGGTACGCCCCATGAGGGTTGCTAGCCGAATCCTATGCTAATGCAAGGTTCGGGTGCCTAGCTTGGCTATAACTCTGTTGGATAGGGTATGCCCCATGAGGGTCGCCAGCCGAACCCTCTGCTAATGCAAGGTTCGGGTACCTTGTTCGGCTTTACCCAAGTCAGAGAAGACTTACATCGTCAAAGTGCATCTGGAGTTCTCATGCACTGCGTCACACCTGAGGAGGGCAAGCAGATCCTGCAATATACGCACTCAGGCTTATGTGGCAACCAGGTTGCATCCAGAACGTAAGTCAGAAAGGCTTGCGAATAAGGATTTCTCTGGCTGATTGCGGTTATCGACACTAAAAAACTCATCCTGACATGCGATGGATGATACTTCTATAGAGCTATGCCGGATAGGTCGGCTCAGTCCGGCTTATTTGGTAGCAGCCACCAAGATATGAGTTCCTACAGTAGCATGCTCCATGTGGGCCGCCCGCAGGCTGAGTTGAAATTATAGCGCTGGTGCTACCAACAGGAGCCGATGAGGTAAACAGATATGCTCCATGAGAGCCTTATTGCTAAACATATATGTTTGGGTATCTGTTTTATCCACCAGGTCTCGAGGATATATCCTTATAAGGATCACAAGCCGGTCTTCATTAAAATTGGGGATGCAGGTATCTTTCTCGGGTACACCTAACCGCACCGTGGATTTATTTTTATAAAGTGGTACTCGGCCTACATGCGTGGCCATCGGTTGCCACGAGCAACATTTTACCCGCTGACATGATGCGGAAGAGTCTAACTTTCGAGTAGTGCACTACTCGGGAGAGACTATAAATATCTATTCCCGCTGACATGATGCGGAGGAGTCTAACTTTCGAGTAGTATACTACTCGGGAAAGACTATAAACATTCTTCCAGCTGACGAGCTGAAGAGTCTAACTTCCGAAAGGGACGCCGCTTGGGAAAGACTATAAACACCTTTTCCAGCTGACATGAAGCTGACGAGTCTAATTTTCGAGTAATATATTACTTGGGAAAGACTATAAATAATCATCCCGGCTGACATGATGCCGACGAGTCTGATTTTCGAATAGTATACTACTCGGGAAAGACTATAAACACCCCCCTTTCCAGCTGACATGACGCTGAAGAGTCCCACATACGAGTAGCATCCTACTTGGCAAGACTATGAACACACATTCCGACTGACATGAAGTCGAAGAGTCCTATATATGAGTAGTTCCCTGCTCGGCAAGACTATAAATCATATTCCGGTTGACATGATACCGAAGAGTCTCATATACCAGTAGTATACTACTTGGGAAAGACTACAAGGTTAAAGATCTTTGACTTCATGTTTAATTGTTTTCACAATTAAGCACAAAGTCGGGGGCTACACCTAATAGGTGCACCTATTCGGCGCACACTATTCCTACATCTACATGGAGCCCTTCATAGCCTCGCTGCCAGCTGACATGAAGCAGGACTCGGGAGAAGCAGCACTCAGACAAAGAGTACTCGGGAGCAATGCACTCGGGAAGACTTCACCGTGGAGGATGAGCACTCGGCATCTGCTGTGACTCAACTATGAAGGTCTCGGGGGCTACTGTGGGTGCCATGGGCCCTGGGTACCTCATGACAAGCATATGGGCCACTCGGATAGAGGATGGGCCTAGCCTTGTAATTAGAGATATAGCTAGATTCGGCAGACTTCACCTTGTATAGAAAGGAATATACAGTCCTAGTCGGGTGCGTTATATCTCTAAGGGGAGATCTCCTAGTCGTAATCCGATGGGGACTCCTACCTTGTAACCCTGTCCCCAGTATATAAGGGGAGGCAAGGCGCCCCATGAGGGCAGGTGCACACAGGTTCATCAGAACCACCACCGTATATCCTCAAAGGAATACATATAAACTGGACGTAGGGTATTACCTCACATTGAGGGCCTGAACCAGTATAAAATCTCTCAGTGTTCCTTTGCAATCCACCGAGTTTTACATCCGCCGCACTAGCCCATATATTTATTGCCGGTGTAAAACATCGACACCGATCGTGCTGACCAACAGAAGATAACCCAAGATATCCAAGTCGATCGGTTGTCAGCCCAAACAGAGAAGAAAAAGCTTAATGACATGGTAGCTGCCCCTCAAGAGCTCCAATCCAAATTGGACCAACTGAAGAAAAAGGAGGCTAATTTGCTGGCAGAACTTGAAAAAACTCGTAAGGATCTTGAAACAACATAATCCCAGCTCATCGGCCTGCCACAAGCTATACAAGATCAAGAGGCTAAGGTTGCAGCAGCGGTGCGTCAAGTCTTTCATCGGCGCAAAAAATTGAATACCATCCCGGGCTCCGATGAAGACGACATTCGTGCTATCAATGAGATTGACCAGATCCGCCCGCGCACGATTGAAACAAGTCAAAACTTTTTGTAAAACCTTGATACTAACGACTGATGATTTCCAGACACGCCGATTAACTTTTACTGTAATATAATCTGATCGGCTCTGTTGCTTGTTTCTTTCAATTGTCCCTTAGTATTTTTGTCTGTTTGATCTAAAGGCGATATCAATTGATATCGGCTATCTTTAGGCGATGCAAAAACATCGGCTTTCTGAACTGTTTTAGAAATCAGCCGCATCTAGCCGATTCAGGAGTTAATCCAAACGCTCGGATAGTACTTCTTGAGATATTTCCCATTAAGCGCTTTAGCAAACTCCGTCCCCCCAAGATCTTCTAGTATATAGGCATTACCAGGCACACAACGATTAATCCGATAGGGCCCTTCCTAATTAGGTGACCACTTTCCAAACTTATTATCTCTGGACCTGATCGGCAAAATCAACTTCCACACAAGATCTCCCTCAGCAAACGATTTATTCACCACCTTTCTGTTATAATGCCTAGCTGCCTTAGCCTTGTTTTCCTTGATCCTCTCCAGTGCCCTTAACCGATTCTGAGCCAAATCCTCGAGTTCATCTGTCATTAAGTTATAATAATCATCGGCTGTCAATTGATTTTGCAAAGAAATTCTCCTGGAGCCGATGTTAGTTTCCCAAGGTAGAATCGCCTCATGTTCGTATACCAACTGATAAGGTGGTACTCGAGTAGATCCATGACATGCCATCCGATAGGCCCACAATGAATCGGCTAATGTAGTATGCCATCGTCGCGGCTGTTCATCAATCTTTCGCTTGATCAATTTGATTAGACTCTTATTAGAGGCCTCCGCCTGTCCATTAGCCTGAGCATAATAAGGCGATGAATTCAATAATTTGATTCCCATACTGGCAGCAAACTATTGAAACTCATCGGACACGAAAATAGATCCCTGATCGGTAGTTATCGTCTGAGGAATTCCAAACCGATAAATTATGTGTTCCTTTACAAACTCGATCGCTTCTTTGGACGTAACTTTCTTCAGAGGAATCGCTTCTACCCACTTTGTAAAATAATCTGTCGCTGCCAATATGAATTTATGTCCCTTACTCGATGGAGGATAAACCTGGCCGATCATGTCAATTCCCCATCCTCTGAACGGCCACGGTTTGATGATAGGATTCATAGCCGACGCTGGTGCCCGCTGTATATTTCCAAACTTCTGGCAATCTTGACATCCTTTATAGTACCTGAAGCAATCTTCCAGCATTGTCGGCCAAAAGTATCCTACTCTTCTCAGCAACCACTTCATCTTATGAGCCGATTGATGAGTCCCACAAACGCCCTCATGCACTTTGCACATAACCACTTTGGCTTCTTCCAAATTCAGGCATCTCAGCAGAACTCCTTCAAAAGTCTGATAATATAAGTCCCCATCAAGCAACACATATTTAGTAGCTTTATACCGAAGCTTCCTGGAAACCGATTGCGACGGATTTTGTAGATGACCAATTATTTCCTGTCTCCAATCATCAGCTTTATCTTGAATATCATTATTGGCTATTTCAACCTCAACCTGTCTATTCAACCGATAACCAGAAGCAATCTGTGCAAGATCATTGGCTTCTAAATTTTGCTCCCTAGGAATACGATCCATTGATACCATCTTGAAATCCTTTAATAAATCTGTGCACTCCACATAATATGATCTCAAAACATCATCCCTGCACTCATATTCCCCAAACAACTGCTTGATCACCAACAAAGAATCACCAACAATTTCTATGATATCGGCTCCGATCTCCTTTAAAAGCTGAAGTCCTTTTAATATCGCTTCGTATTCTGCTTGATTATTAGTCCGATAAGATTTAATTGTAAAAGCAAACTCAAAACTTGCCTCCCGAGGCGATACAATGACCAAGCCGATACCAGATCCATGCTTGCACACTGATCCATCAAAAAACAAAGTCCATGGGATTGGCTCCATATAATTCTCACAATCCCCTCTGTGCTGCACAATGAAATCAGCCACTGCTTGTCCCTTGATTGCTCTAGCCGATTCATATCTCAAGTCAAACTCGGTCAAGGCAAAGATCTATTTACCAACTCGCCCTTTTAAAACTGGAGCTGACAACATGTATTTTACCACATCGGCCTTGCAAACCACCGTGCATTCAGCCGATATGATATAATGCCTTAACTTTGTGCATGAAAAATATAGACAAAGGCATAATTTCTCCACCGCAGGATATCTAGTTTTAGCATCCAAAAGTCTTCTGCTTAAATAGAACACGACTCGCTCCTTGCCTTCAAACTCTTGAATTAAAACAGACCCGATGGATTTCTCATCGGCTGATAAGTATAATTTGAACGGCACTCCTTTCTACGGCGGAATTAGAACAGGTGGGGAACTCAAATAACTCTTAATTCCATCAAATGCCTTCTGCTGATCTGCCCCCCACACGAACTCTTGATCGGCTTTCAACTTCAATAACGGAGTAAAAGATTTAATTCTTCCTGACAAATTTGATATAAATCTCCTTACAAAATTAATCTTGCCGATCAATGACTGTAATTCTGTCTTGTTGCTTGGTGGCTCTGTAGTCTTAATGGCTCTGATGCTCCTTTGACTAACTTCAATTCCTCGCTCATGAACCATAAAACCCAAAAACTGCCCAGCCGATACACCAAAAGGGCATTTATTGGGATTCATCCTTAGTCCGTATTTCTTGGCCCTTTCCAGCACTTTTCGCAAATCGGCTATATGGCTTTCCTCACTCTTAGACTTAACCACCACATCATCAATGTAAATTTCCACTAACAAGCCGATGAGATCATGAAATATATAATTCATCGCCCTCTGATAAGTCGCACCGGCACTTTTTAACCCAAATGTCATTACTACCCACTCATATAAGCCGATAGCTCCAGGACATCGAAACGCAGTCTTATGTATATCTTCTTCAGCCATAAAAATTTGATTGTATCCTGCATTGCCGTCCATGAAGCTAATAATCTTATGGCCTGATGCTGCATCCAACAGTAAATTTGCTATCGGCATCAGGTACTCATCCTTGGGGGTAGCTTTATTTAAATCCCGGAAATTGATACATATCCTCAATTTTCCATTCTTCTTTTCTACCGGGACGATATTAGAAACCCACTCAGCATATCGGCATGGCCTTATAAACTTGGCATCATATAACATTGTAATCTCTGCTTTGATTGGCTCATATAATTCTGCCCCTTGGAGCCTGCTTGAACGGCCGATATCCTGGTTTAATGGGTAGCCGATGTTTAACAATTGATCGGCTTAATCCTGGCATCTGATGATACTCCCAAGCAAAACAATCCTGATACTCCTTCAACAGTGCTATCAATTCTTCTCGAAGTTCAGGGCATAACTTTTTGCTTATGTACGTTGGCCTTGGCTTATCTCCTGGTCCTATGTCGATCTCCTCTAAATCATCGGCCGACGTAAACCCTTGTCCCAGTTTCCCCTCGAAATCTTCAATGGAGCCCATTAGAGTAACAACTCGGAGCCGACTTGCTGAATCGGCTGTATCCCTCGGCTGGTGACTTTAAGATAATCTCCTTCCCACGTTTTCCTGGACAAACAATCAACTCCATCTGTTTCCCAGACCGGCAAATCGGTCATTGCAATGTTGGTTGACCGATCTGCTAGGACTACCTCGACTTGATCTCCTTGCCACTGTATCAAACATTGATGCATCGTCGAGGGCACGCAACAGTTCACGTGAATCCAATCCCTGCCAAGAAGCAGACTATATGATCCTTTTTCATCAATAACGAAAAACGTGGTAGGTACTGTCTTGTTTCCCACTGTCCACTCCACGTTCAACACGCCTTTTGCCTCTGATGAATTCCTGAACCGAAGTCTTTTAACACCATATTCGTCTTGATCAAATCTTCGGCAGTTTTCCCCAATTTTCGAAACGTAGCATGAGGCATTAGATTAACAGCTGCTCCCCCATCAACTAGCATCTTCGTCATCGGCTTCCCATTCACATAGCCCTTGATATATAATGGCTTTAAGTGCCGATGCTCTGATTCCTCAGGTTTATCAAATATAGCCTGATCAGGTTGCAATGTTAGCTGAGCGAAAACTTCTTCACTGCCGTCCTCGTCCGATGAGAGTGCCTTGTATTCTCGAGGCAAAAAGAAAACCATATTTACTGGAGCCGATGCATCAACTTCATCGTCCTTCCTCTTCACACGCCATACTTGTTTAGTTCTCTTGTGACGATGATCGGCTTCTTCTTGATCTTGCCTCTGTTCTTCCTGTTGCTCTCAGTGTCGTAGCCGTTGTGCCCTTCTCTTCTGATTCTTTGTGAATATTCCGCTAGGACACCACTGAGGATTTTGGACTTGTTTTTCATGTACTTCCTCTTTATTTTCTTCAAAGAATTCGTCGTGGACCGGCCCTAATCGGCTATGTACCGACACTCATCTCCTACGTGGCCGATCCTGCGAAAAACTTTCCTGCTGATCCCGCTGAAACCTCAGATTATCGCACTCAGGGCAATCTTCAATTGATGGCAATCTCATCCCTTGATCCCAGCAAAAACGAAAGAACGGGCAATTCCAATGCGGATTATATCTTTCCATGTCCGGCTCGATCCACTGCTCTTCGTACTTTGAATATTTTTCTATCATGCCCGATGAAGTAATCCTTGATTTTCTATGATCCACATGCCTTCCTTCATCGGCTTGAGTCCTTGATGACGATCCCGCGTAAACCATGTTCACGGGGAACGGGTGTCCATCAATCTTCATCGGCTTCTTGTCTTCAAACTTGATTCTTCCTTGCTCAACAGCCGATTGAATTTGTTGCCGAAAAACTTTGCACTCGTTGGTGTGATGTGATATCGTATTGTGCCACTTGCAATATCTCTTCTTCTTTAGTTCTTCGGCTGATGGAATCACGTGATTTGGTGGAAGTTGTATCTGTTTCTCTTGTAGTAGCAGGTCGAAGATTTTATCGGCTTTATTGACGTCAAAGTCATATCGCTCCTCTTTGCCGATATCCTTAACCCACGGGCATGATACTGATTTTTTGCTCCTAGCCCACTCCGCCAATCTGACTTCAGCATCGGATCCCTCATCATCTGAGTCCGATGAATAAACCTATAACTGAGCAACCCTTCTCTGATATTTATCTTTTTTTGCCTCTTGAAATCGGCTTTCATGAGCCGATACTTTCTGTACCAGGTGCGCTAGGGACTCGAACTCCTGTGATGAAAACCTCTCTTTGATTGGCGCTAAGAGACCCTGGAAAGCCAAATCGGCTAGATGTCCATCGCTCAGGTTCAGACTGTAACATCAGTTTCTAACATCCCGAAATTGCTGAATATATTCCGGTACTGTTTCATCTGGTCGTTGCCTAACCGATGTCAAATCTGTCAGTCACATCTCATGGATCCCAGCAAAGAAGTATTTGTGAAACTGTTTTTCTAGATCGGACCATCCCCGAACTGAATTCGGTGGTAATGAAGAGAACCATGTAAAAGCCGATCCAGATAGCGACAAGGGGAAAAACCTAACTCTCAGAGCCTCTTCGGCCGATGCCTCTCCGCACTGCGCCAGGAATCGGCTGATGTGCTCTACTGTAGATGTGTTGTCTTGCCCTGAGAACTTAGAGAAATTCGGGACTCTGTATTGGTGTGGTAATGGAACTCTATCGAACCACTCAGGATATGGATGCCGATATATAAATGTTTGCTCCTTGGGCTTGATCCCAAATTGTTCCCTTACTATCTCTGCAACCCTTGCTGACAAATCTTCTTCCCTTGGGTTGTCCTGTTGATACTGTATAGGTGGAGTTGGTTGCCGATTCTGTCTAGGATATTCGCTCTGGTAACTACTTGGATCGGCCCCACCTCTTGAATAATTTTGTTGATATCCCCCATAATAAGCAGACCGATGGTATCCAGCAGGAATATCCTGTTGCCCCCCCAGCCTGGTTCTACGTAAACAGGTTTTCCAGTATGTCTCTGTTTATCCCATAAGTAACCTGATTTGGCTCCGTCTTTGGCGGGAGATAGACAGGACCTCGAGTAGGCTCTTGAACAATCAATCCATCCACTGTCTTTTTTATGAGGTTATGAAGCGTGTTCACCAGGATCCCGGATTGATTGATGAGCGCGTGATGTACTGCTTCATTCACCATCTCCTGTAAGGGTTTTATTGGTGGACTTTCAGGTGGTGTGCGGCTCGATTCTCCAACCAGAACTAGTTTCGGAAACTGAGATTTTTGAATCGGCCCTTGTCTTGTCATGCTGAAGGATTCCAAGCAAAGCTTCTGAAAATTGGCCATATTTTGCTCGACTTGCTGTTTTTGTTCGTTGTTAAATCTTCCATGTTGACCGGAATTACGTTGTCTGTTTTGATCTCTTTTCTGGCCATATTGTAATTCCGATCGAGACTTTGTGTCAAAACTTCGTGTCCCACCGGGCGTGCCAAAAACGTGTTGACGCCGAAAATCGCCGGGGGCCGACGACCTGGTTCGGCGTCTGGAGACACGCGAAGGCCAGGGAGATTTGCTTCACTCCAGTGCAGGTCCTAAAATCTTGAGGTTCGTAGGCGTGCCAGTCAATTTGACCCTGCAATTGACAAGGAAAGAAAATATTAGATCAATGAGCCAATCGGCTAGAAGCCGATCTGGACTCATCTCATCGGCCGATGGCTGATATGAACTGTAGCACTTATACACCGACTGGAAGCCGATGACGGCATGAGCAGTAACTAATAATAATAAGCAAATATCGAACTAGCCGATTGCCGAAGGGATACTCGAAAATCGGCTATAAACTAATGAAATAAATAGACAGAATGCGTAAATAGATAGATTGAATAAACTTCAGCCGATTGCAATAGTAATTGCTAGCGTCACCTCAAGGGTGTTGTCCGCGCCCGTGCCCGTGCCCAGGCCCCGTGCTCGTGCCCGAGTCCTTGCATGCTGTTCATGCCCGTGCCCGGCCCTTGCTCGTGCCGCGCCCGGTCCTCTCCTGCTGTCCGTGCCCGTGCCCGGGTCCTTGCCTGTTGTTCGTGCCCGTGCCCGGGTCCTTGCCTATTGTTCGTGCCCATGCCGGGGCCCTTGCTTGTGCCCATGCCCGGTCCTCGCCACAGGGAAAAACCGAGATATGCAATTTCGTGCCGGCCCGATTTGGCAGCGATTTTCTAAACATGTTTATGACAAATTGGCTGGATATGAAGATAACCTATCGGCTAAACATTCCGATAAAACATCGCATAAAACCCATCAGCTTATCAAGAGTAAAGTTATTACCAGCAGTCTAGTAGATCGGACCCAACCGTTGCAGCACAGACTGATGATGATAACAAGACCTCAATGGGCCGATAGATCTAATGCGATCGTAATGTAAAATATGATAACTTATCGGCTATGCATCCCGATAAGATGCTTGCGCAAAAAATATCAACCCAGCAAGAACGATTTATCACTGGCAGTTTAGTAGGTCGGACCCAACCAATGCAGCCCAAACTGATGATAAATCGCTCCCAGTAAGCCGATACGATCTGCGCACGCGTGATGTGATATACCTAATCGATCTATGAGATCAAACTAAACTGATGCAGCCATAGACAAAACAGATATATCGTGGTAAGCCGTCCACCGTGAACCGACTAGAATATCGACTTAACCGAGGAAAGTCCTAGCCGATCGGTGCCCGGGGTGACGAGACTTACCCTCTCGCAGGAGGTCGAACTTAACCGATGCAGCCCGGCTCGAGAAGCAAGAACCCATCGAAGGGGTGGCGATGCGCCAAAATTGTATTGATCTGATTGATGTAGATAGATTACAAAGCACTCGGGCATACGTATTTATACCCCGAATTGATACGAGTCCTTATTGGACACGGTACACGATTTCCTAATTACAGAAGGAAACATTAACAGGACCCGACCGGACACGAGGTCAGGTTTCCTAAAGATAAAATATTAATCCTTGCCTAATTAATAATCAAGATAATTAACTACCATACTGTGGTCTTCATGGCTTCTTCCTGGATTCGGTTCTTTCTGGGTCAACTTCCGTTAGTTAACTGTAATTTTCTTCTTGACCGAATCTGATACAGAGCCATACCAAATTTTGGCGTTAACAGCGCGGCGCCCCGGGCCCCCGCTGGCTTGTGGTGTCCCGCCTGGTTGGCTTTGGGCTCAGTTTTTTCCGCTGCTAGGGGGCAAAATACTTATGCGCAATCCTTTCCTCCGCACGGTCGCAACCGCGAAGAGGCCCTTGGGAGGTGGTAGATGCCACGATTCGTTGCATGGAATGGACAAAGGAACGAGCCAAGTACACTCACAGTTCATCATGTGCAGATTAGACCCATCCTCGGCAGGCTTAAATAGGGTACTCGGGCCTGCGCCGGTTTTCTCTCCAAACCTGGACGCGGGCCGGGGCCCCCATTCTAGATTCATTTCCAGCGCAAATTCCTGGCCCGGGGGCTAGCAACGCTCCTGGCCCCGGGATTGTGCTCGCGGAGCCACACCACCCTTTTCAATATCCAGATACGTAATCTTATCCCACTTTAAACATTGCTCAATTTCTATTCTTCCCCCGTTTGTATGGCCATGTGTTTCGTTCTCCTCGGCCCCGGGGGCAAAGCGGAATCTGCTAGGGCTTGGCGTGAGGGCCGCTGGATTAGCGCTGCCCTGGTTGCTGAGGCCTGATGGTCGGGTCGTGGACCGCGCCCCGGGCACTGTCGATGCTCCAGGGTCTCGGGCATAACCCCCCGTCGGGCCAGCCTAGATTCCCGGGGCGGGCTATGGTGCCCGGCCTGGCCAGCTCCTCCCCAGCCACTGCCAAGGCGCTGGGTGCTTCGCTGCCTGGCGACCCCGTGCCCGGTCAAGGTCGGTCCCCGAGGGGCTCCCGGCGAGTCAAAAGGCACGAGCGTAGCACTTCGGCCATACCTAACCCACGCGGGGCATTTTTCGCATTGTCTGTCTCTTCTAAGCGCTTTTCCCAGGCCTCTCGCTGACCTCCAGGGCCAGTAGACGCCGCTCCCGGGGGGGCATGGAGGGCCCGGCCGGAAGAACGGTGCGCTCATGTCTGCTGGTTCCCGGGAGCCGAGTTCCTCGGGCAGGCAGATCTACATGACAACCAGCTCCCGAAAGGGGACTTGGGGCCGCTACGGCGTTCATCCGGCTGCTGGCGCTCGGAGTCGGATGGGCGCCTGGCACTCGGCATTCCGGGCCCGAGATTATAAAAAAACAAAAAACAAAAACAATTCACAGCACTCACCGGTGTGGGGACCACTTACGCAGCCCGCGGTCGAGCGGCCCGTGTGCGGGCTTTCACCGCCGCAGTTCGCGCGGGCGAGGGATTTCTCCTTGTCCTCCTGACACACCTCTCTCGGTTGCGAGGGGCCTCGGCTTGGCATCGATGTCGGTGGCCAGTAGCTTCATCTCTCCACCTCGCGCTTGTGGAAAGGCTGGTGGCCTCCTCGCGAACATTCTCGTACTCCGGCGCGCCGCGCGGGTGATCTTATGTCTCGGGACATACGGCCCGGTCTTGGGCCCAGACGGCTTTTCCTCCCGGAGATATTTCTTCTATCGCGCGGCACTCCATCTCTTGGATCAGTGCGCGAAGGCCTCGTCGGTGCTTGGCGGCAGATTTGGCGCGGCTCATTGGAACGTGCCTCTCTCCGGTCTGCATCACATTGCTTCTCGCCACGGGTGTTACGGGCCAAAATTTTGGTAAGGCCCTGTATTAGATTCGGTCAAAGGAGAATTGCAGTCAGCTGACGGAGAAGAGACGGACGTCGGAAGGAGCCATGAAGAGCGTGGTATTTGGCAATTATGTTTACTGTCATATTAATTAGGCAGTATGTTTCTTTAGGAAACCTTGACCTCGTTCCGGTCAGATTATTAGCATTTCTATTATGATGGAAATTGTTATATGTGTCTCTATATGGACTCATGTAACTGCGGGGTATTAACGTATGTCCGGGCCTTGTAAATATATAACGTCAATACAATGTCGGCGCATCGCACCATTCGACCGGGATCTGCCTTCTCGGCCGGCCGCATCGGTTAGGTCCGAATCCTGCGAGAGGGGTAAGTTCGTTCACCCCGGCTACCATCGGCTAGGATTCCTCGGTTAGGTCCGATATTCTATGTCGTTGATGGTATGCGGCTTACCACGATATTACTTTAGTTATGGCTGCATCCAGTTCAGTTGACCTCATAGATGATTAGGTATTATTCACATCACGTGCATAGATGTATCGGCTTACTGGGAAGCGATTTATCATCAGTTCGTGCTGCATCGGGTAGGTCCGACTATACTGAAAATGCTAGTGATAAGTCGTCCTCAGGGCATGCTTTGTGTGCAGCGTTTTATCCGAGTGCATAGCAGGAAGTTATCTTTCATCAGCGTCGCAGTCATGATCTAGTCGATCCCATTGAGTGTAATCGTATTCATTGTTGTCTGTGCTGCAACGGGTTGGGTCGATCGTATAGACTGACGATAATGCTTTTAATCTTGATGAGCCGATGGTATTGTGCGATGGGTTATCGAGTGCTAGCCGATAAGTTTATCTGTTAAAGCCGCTACATTTATTCATTGTCGTTATTTCTATACTGTTGTTCAGTAGTCGGTCTGGGCTCTAATTTCTATTTTTATTGTTTATTGATGCCTTATAATATACCTTGCCTGTATTATTGTTTATCGGTGCTAAGGACTAGCCGATGGGTTTGGGCCGATTCCAGTACAAGTACAAGCAGGTTCCCGGCACGGACCTCCAGGTGAGGGCCCGGGCAGAGCTAAAGGTAAGGAACCAGTATACGGGCCCGAGCGGATGAAGACCCCGGGAGCCATATAAGCAAGGGCCCGGCACGGGCATATCTTCGGCAACACCAGTAACACTAAACTATGATCGGCTAGGATTTATTTTGATTTATTTACTTATGCATTATACCTGTTTATTTACAAAGTTTATAGCCGTTTTTGAGTATCTCTTCGATGATCGGCTAGCACGATACTTGTTATTATTACGTTATTGCTCCTGCCACCATCGGCTCTAAGCCGATGTATAAGTGCTACAGTGCGTATCGGCCATTGGCGATGAGATGAGTCCAACCGGCTTCCGCCGATTGGCTCCGAATTTAACATTTCTTTCTCCTTGTCAATTACAGGTCAAATTGACTGGCACGCCTACAAACCTCAAGACTTTAGGACCTGCACTGGAGCTAAGCAAGATCTCCCAGGCCTTCGTGTGTCAACCCGACGCCGAACAAGATCCCGGCGATTTTGGCGTCAACACGCTTTTGGCACGCCCTGGGACCAGTTTCAACAAACAAGTTTCAATCAAGATTTCAACATGGCCGGAAAGAAGTCAAGACGGACAACGTAATTCCGGTCACCATGGAAGATCTAACTGAAGAAACAAAACAGCAAGTTTGAACAGACCATGACAAATTCCAGAAGCTGTGCCTAGAATCCTTCAGTATGACAAGGCAAGGCCGATTCAGAGTCTCAGTTTCCAAAACCAGTACTGGTAGGAGAATCGAGCCGCACCACAACCCGAGAGTCCACCAATCAAGCCTTTGCAGGAGATGGTTAATGAGGCTGTTCACCATGCCTCATCAATCTGTCGGGAGTCTTGGTAAACACACTGCATAATCTCATCAAGAAGACTGTTGATGATCAATTGCCCAAGAACCAACTCGGGTCCTGTTTTTTCTCCGCCAAAAATGGAATCAAATCAAGTTAACTACAACATCAGTAGAGATGTACCAGCACATTTGTTCACACAGAACCAGGCTACGGGGCAACAGGATATTCCTGCTGGATATCACCGGTCTATTTACTATGGAGGATATCAGCAGAATTGTTCCAGCAGGCGGAGCCGATCCGGGTACTTACCAGAGGGAGTATCACAGACAAATCGGCAACCCAACCCCGCCGATACAGTATCAGCAGTATCAACAGGAGAATGTAAGAGAAGAAGACTTTCGGCACGGGTTGAAGAGATAGTAAGGGAGCAATTCGGATCAAGCCCAAGGAACAAGCATTCAGTATCGGCACCCCATATCCTGAATGGTTTGACAGGGTTCCGTTACCACACCGATACCGGGTCCCGGATTTTTCTAAGTTTTCAGGGCAGGACAACACGTCTACAGTAGAACATGTCAGCCGATTCCTGGCACAGTGCGGGAGGCATCGGCTGAAGAGGCCCTGAGGGTTAGGTTTTTTCCCCTATCACTATCTGGATCGGCTTTTACATGTTCTCCTCATTACCGCCGAATTCTGTTCGGGGGTGGGCCGATCTAGAGAAGCAGTTTCACAAATATTTCTTTGCTGGAATTCATGAGTTGAGACTGTCAGATTTGACATCGGTTAAGCAACGACCAGATGAAACAGTACCGGAATATATTCAGCGATTTCGGGATATCAGAAACCGATGTTATAGTTTGAACCTGAGTGATGGGCATCTGGCCGATCTGGCTTTCCAGGGTCTGCTGCGCCGATTAAGGAGAATTTTCTTCACAAGAGTTTGAATCCCTGTCGCACTTGGTACAGAAGGTATCGGCTCATGAAAGCCGATTTCAAGAGCGAAAAGACAAGTACCAGAGGAGGGTTGCTCAGTTCAGGTATATTTCAACGGACTCAGATGATGAGGAATCCGATGCTGAAGTTGGATTGGCGGAGTGGCCAGGAACAAGAAGTCAGTATCATGCCCGTGGGTCAAAGATATCGGCAAGGAGGAACGGTATGATTTTGATGTTAGTAAAGCCGATAAAATCTTTGACTTGTTGTTACAGGAGAAGCAAATACAATTGCCGCCAAACCACGTGATTCCATCAGCCGAAGAACTAAAGAAGAACGAAATATTGCAAGTGGCACAATGCGATATCGCACCATACTAACGAGTGCAAGGTTTTTCAGGCAACAAATTCAGTTGGCTGTTGAGCAAGGACGAATCAAGTTTGAAGACAAGAAGCCAATGAAGATAGATGGGCACCCGTTCCCCGTAAACATGGTCTATGCGGGTCATCATCAAGGGATCAGGCCGATGAGCAAGACATCAAAGGTACAAGTCAAGGATTACTTCATCGGACATGATAGAAAAATATTCAAGATACGAGAACAGAGGATGAACCAGAAGCAATATAATCCGCACGGGACTGCCCATTCTTCGTTCTGCTGGATCAAAGGAATGAGACTGCCATCAGTTGAAATTGCCCCGAGTGTAGCAGTGCAGTAAATCGCCGTGATCAGCAGCAGAGGTTTTCACAAGACGGCCGTTTGGGGAAGAGCATCGGTTCATAGCCGACTAGGGCCGATCCATGAGAGTTTTTGAAGAGGATGAAGAAGAAGCACATGAGAAACAGGTCCAGAATCCTCAGTGGTGTCCTAGCGCATATTCACGAAGAATCAGAAGAGAAGGCACAGCGGTTACGACACCGAGAGCAAAAGGAAGAGCAGCGCCAGGATCAGGAGGAAGCCGATCATCGTCCCAAGAGACCAAACAAGTTTGGCAAGTAAGAGGAAGGACGATGAAGATGCATCAGCTCCGGTGGACATGGTTTCTTTTGCCCAGGGAGTAAAGCGCTTTCATCAGATGAAGAAGGCGATGAGGAGGTTTTCGCTCAACTGACATTACAATCTGACCAAGCCATATTGATAAACCTGAGGAGTCAGAGCATCGGCACCTAAAGCCGTTATACATCAAGGGTTACGTAAATGGGAAAGCCGATGACAAGATGTTGTTGATGGAGGGCCGCAGTTAATCTCATGCCTCATTGCCACATTCCGGAAGTTGGGGAAGACTGCCGAAGATCTGATCAAGACAAATATGGTGCTAAAAGACTTCGGGAATTCATCAGAAGCAAAAGGCGTATTGAACGTGGAGCTAACAGTAGGGAGTAAACATTACCTACCACGTTTTCGTCATTGACGGAAAGGATCATATAGTTACTTCCTCGGCAGGACTGATTCACGCGAACTGTTGCGTGCCTCGACAATGCATCAATGTCTATACAGTGGCAGGAGATCAAGTCGAGTAGTGCTAGCAGATCGGTCGACCAATTGCCATGACCGATCTACCAGTCTGGAAGCTGATGGTGTTGACTGCCTATCCGAAAAATTTGGGAAGGAGATTATCTCAAGGTCACTACCAGGGATACAGCCGATCCAGCAAGTCGGCTCCGAATTGTTACTCTGATGGCTCTATTGAAGACTTCGAGGGAAAGTTGGGCAAGGATTTACGTCGGCTGATGATTTGGAAGAGATCGATATTGGATCGGGAGATAGACCAAGGCCGACGTACATAAGCAAAAAATTAAGTCCTGAACTACGAGAGAAATTGATAGCACTGCTGAAGGAGCATCGGGATTGTTTGCCTGGGAGTACCATGAGATGCCAGGATTAAGCCGATCGATTGTTGAACATCGGCTGCCTATTAAACCAGGGTATCGGCCATTCAAGCAGGCTCCAAGGAGGTTCAAGGCAGAATTATATGAGCCGATCAAGGCGGAGATCACAAGGTTATATGATGCCAAGTTCATAAGACCATGCCGATACGCTGAGTGGGTTTCTAATATCGTCCCGGTGGAGAAGAAAAATGGAAATTGAGGATATGTATTGATTTCCGGATCTAAATAAAGCTACCCCTAAGGATGAATACCCAATGCCGATAGCGGATTTGTTGGTGGATGCAGCCTCAGGTCACAAGATTATCAGCTTCATGGACGGCAATGCAGGATACAATCAGATTTTTATGGCCGAAGAAGATATACACAAGACTGCGTTTCGATGTCCTGGAGCTATCGGCTTGTATGAGTGGGTAGTAATGACTTTTGGATTAAAGAGTGCCGGTGCAACGTATCAAAGAGCGATGAATTATATATTTCATGATCTCATCGGCTTGTTGGTAGAAATCTACATTGATGATGTGGTGGTTAAGTCTAAAAGTGAGGAAAGCCATATAGCCGATTTACGAAAAGTGCTGGAGAGGGCCAAGAAATACGGACTGAGGATGAATCCCAATAAGTGCGCTTTCGGTGTGTCGGCTGGCAGTTTTTGGGCTTTATGGTGCATGAGCGAGGGATTGAGGTTAGTCAGCGAAGCATCAGAGCTATTAAGACTACAGAACCACCAAGCAATAAGACAGAGCTGCAATCATTGATCGGCAAGATTAATTTTGTAAGAAGATTTATATCAAATTTATCAGGGAAAATTGAGTCTTTTACTCCATTGTTAAAGTTGAAAGCCGATCAAGAATTTGTGTGGGGGGCAGCACAGCAGAAGGCGTTCGACGAGATAAAGAACTATCTGAGTTCCCCACCTATTTTAATTCCACCGCAGAGGAGTGCCGTTCAGGTTATATTTATCGACCGATGAGAAGTCCATCGGATCCGTTTTGGTCCAAGAGTTTGAGGGAAAGGAGCGAGTTGTGTTTTATCTGAGCAGAAGGCTTTTGGATGCTGAAACGAGATATCCTGCGGTGGAGAAATTATGCTTGTGTTTATATTTCTCGTGTACAAAGTTAAGGCATTATATCCTATCGGCTGAGTGTACAGTAGTTTGCCAGGCCGATGTGGTCAAGTATATGTTGTCAGCTCCGGTCTTGAAAGGGCGAGTTGGCAAGTGGGTTTTTGCTTTGACAGAGTTCGACTTGAGGTATGAATCGGCTAAGGCGATTAAGGGACAGGCAGTGGCCGATTTTATTGTGCAACACAGAGGGGCTCACGAAGACTATGTAGAGCCGGTCCCATGGACTTTGTTTTTCGATGGATCAGTTTGCAAGCATGGATCTGGTATCGGTTTAGTTATCATATCGCCTCGGGGGGCAAGTTTTGAGTTTGCTTTTACAATTAAGCCTTATCGGACTAACAATCAAGCAGAATACGAGGCGGTGCTAAAAGGACTTCAACTCTTAAAGGAGATCGGAGCCGATGTCATAGAGATAATTGGCGACTCTTTGTTGGTGGTCAAACAGTTGTCTGGAGAATATGAGTGCAGGGATGACGTTTTGAGGTCATATTATGAGGAGTGTACGGATTTGTTAAGAGATTTCAAGATAGTATCAATAGATCATATTCCCAGGGAGCAGAATTTAGAAGCCAATGATCTTGCGCAGATTGCTTCAGGGTATCGGCTGAATAGGCAAGTTGAGGTTGAGATAGCCGATATTGACATCCAGAACAAGGCCGATGACTGGAGGCAGGAGTTAGTTGATTACTTGCAAAATCCATCGCAATCGGTTTCCAGGAAAATTCGGTATAAAGCTACTAAATATGTGCTGCTTGATGGGGAGTTGTATTATCGGACTTTTGAGGGAGTTCTGCTTAGGTGCCTGAATTTGGAAGAAGCCAAAGTGGTTATGTGCGAGGTGCATGAAGGCGTCTGTGGGACTCATCAGTCGGCTCATAAGATGAAGTGGTTGCTGAGAAGAGTAGGGTATTTTTGGCCGACAATGCTGGAGGATTGTTTTAGGTATTATAAAGGGTGTCAGGATTGCCAGAAATTTGGAAATATACAGCGAGCACCAGCATCGGCTATGAATCCTATCATCAAACCATGGCCGTTCAGAGGTTGGGGAATTGACATGATCGGCCAGGTTTTTCCTCCATCAAGTAAAGGCATAAGTTCATATTGGCGGCAACGATTATTTTACCAAGTGGGTAGAGGCGATTCCTTTGAAGAGAGTTACGTCCAAGGAGGCAATCGAGTTTGTGAAGGAGCATATTATTTATCGGTTTGGGATTCCTCAGACGATAACTACTGATCAGGGTCTATCTTGTGTCTGATGAGTTTCAACAGTTTGCTGCCAGTATGGGGAATTAAGCTATTAAATTCATCGCCTTATTATGCTCAGGCCAATGGACAGGCGGAAGCTTCTAATAAGAGTCTGATCAAGTTAATTAAGCGGAAGATTGATGAGCAGCCGAGGCGATGGCATACTACGTTAGCTGATTCACTATGGGCTTATCGGATGGCATGTCATGGATCTACTCGGGTGCCGCCGTATCAGTTAGTATATGGACATGAGGCGGTTTTACCATGGGAAACTAACATCGGCTCGAGAAGAATTTCTTTGCAGAATCAGTTGACAGCCGATGATTATTATAACTTAATGATAGATGAACTTGAAGATTTAGCTCAGAATCGGTTGAGGGCGTTGGAGAGGATCAAGGAAAATAAGGCTAAGGCAGCTCGGCATTACAACAAAAAGGTGGTGAATAAGTCGTTTGCCGAGGGAGATCTCGTGTGGAAGTTGATTTTGGCCGGTCGGGTCCAGAGATAATAAGTTTGGAAAATGGTCGCCTAATTGGGAAGGGCCCTATCGGATTAATCGTTGTGTGCCTGGTAATGCCTATGTGTTAGAAGATCTTGATGGGACAGAGTTTGCTAAAGCGCTTAACGCAAAATATCTCAAGAAATACTACCCTAGCGTGTGGATCGATTCTTGAATCGGTTGAGTATAGCCGATTTCTAAAGCAATTCGGAAAGCCGATGTTTTTCTACATCGCCTAAAGACAGCCGATGTCAATCGATATCGCCTTTAGATTAAACAAGCAGAAATATTATCAGGGTTGAAAGGGATAAGTAGCAGAGCCGATCGGATTATATGACAGCAGAAGGGTGATCGGCATGTTCCAGAAAATCAGCAGTTACGAAGGTTTAAGATTTACAAGAATTTTTGGATCACTTCAATTGCGTGCAGGCGGATCTGATCAATCTCATTGATAGCACGGATGTCATCTTCATCGGAGCCCGGGATGGTTTTCAGGTTCTTGCGCCGATGAATCACTTGACGCACTGTCGCTGCAACCTTGACTTCTTGGTCTTGGATGGCTTGCGGTAGGCCGATTAGCTGGGATTCTGTTGCTATAAGATCCTTACGAACTTTTTCAAGTTCTGCCAGCAAATCGGCCTCCTTCTTCTTCAGCTGGTCTAACTTAGGTTGGAGCTCTTGGGGGGCAGCAGCCATGTCATCAAGCTTTTCTTCTCTGCTTGGCTAATAGCCGATCGGCTTGGATGTCTTCGGTAGTCTTCTGTTGGTCAGCGCGTCGGCTATACGCTGTCTAAGCTTGATGAGTTTAAATCTATGGGATTCCAGATATGCTGCGGGAGTTAGTGCGTCGACAAGTTCTTCGGGAGCAGATGGTGTTCAATTTCTCGAATCTTGCCCGGATTGGCCCGCAATCTTCCGCTAGCGCGTCAATTGGGTTTTCCAGCCGACTGAGGATGCTCATCAGATATTCGCGTACGTCGGCTGGGAAGGATGGTTTGGTTGTTGCGCTGGTGGCTGTGGATTCTTCTACTTCTAGGTACTTGCCGATGTCAAAGGAGAACAGATCGGCTAAGGACTGCAAAATTGGCATCGGTAAAGGAATCAGTAAAAAAGTTAAGAGCGGAGTGTGGACATAAAAGAGTTACCTGAGGAAGGACATCGGTAGCTTGCGTGACATCGGCTTCAGGGGGATGAATAGGTTGTTCTCTGGAGGGGCCGATGTCAGCCGATGGAATAGGGGCAGTCTCATCGACAGCTGGAGGACTTGGTGCCAAGAGTGGGGCAGCTGAAGAGGCCATCGGCTCAGTGCTTGGGGGGACGTCGGAAGAAGGTTGAGGATCTGGAGCCGATGACTCGAGCTGAAGATGGAGCTGGTGAGATAAATGAAAAAGCGGGTAATAATGATGTTAAGGCTTGGCGCATACCTGAGGAGATGAGGGAGCCGATGTGGTCTGGGGAGAAGATGGCGTCGTGGCAACAATATCAGCATCGGTTTTCTGTTTCTTCAGGGAGGGGCGATGCGCTAACTTTTTCCTTTTTGGTCCCATCGGCCGAGGCGCCTTGAGGAGAGCCGATGGGGATGGAGCGTCGCGCCCTAAGTTTGGAGTGGCCGATGAGGGTTGATACAGAATCGGCCGACCGCTGTTGCTTGTTGATGGGGGCTCGACGCTGGCAGCCTGCAAAGTAGGAGTTAGAGATGATTGGAGATGATGGTTAAAGCTTGTGGGTATTACCTCTTCATCGGATTCGACGTACTCAGTGTCAAGACGAGAGCAGTAACAGGTGGGCGCTAAGCTGAACAAGTGTTTCTTCCATTCTGACCACCATCGGACAAAAAGCTTGGTGTTGGCAGTGCAGATGTACACCTCGGTGGCGGCGCCTAGCAGGAGGGAATCTGTCAAAGTCCGCAGCCGATCATATTCCAGGCCTGCTGACCGTGCCTCGGCTGAAGTTTGTTGATGAAGAAGAGGCCGATGGAAGTTTGCCCAAGACCAAACTGGCGAGAGCCGACTGATGGATGATAGAACTCATATGAAGGCTGCGATCGGCCCAGAGAAAGCCAGTTGGCAGCAGACAGGGTGATGCCGATAGGAAGAAGACTTGGATTCATCATTGTCCAGGCTTTGAGGTCAAAGTTAGAAGGCATCTCAAATGATGATGCATCATTATAAGCAAACCAGAGAGTGGCCTCCCTGGTGAAGCCATAATAAAACCCCTTGAACCACTGACTAACTTCAGCAGGGGTTATCTTGCCGCCAGAGAGAGCCGATGCAGCTTCGCCCATAGAGATGCATCAGCGATAGACGGGGTCTTGATCTTCTGGGTAATCGGCTGGGAAGGATTGCTTAAGAAGAGAAGTTTCTGGGATGGCCTTGGAGGTGTAAACATTGAGCCAGAGCTGTACAAACCACCAAGGGCCCCCAATATGGCCGACGGGCTGGCCGGCCGATAGCTTAGTTGTCACCTGATGGAGCAGCTGATAGGTGGCGTCGAGGAGATAGTGCCCCAACGGAATTTGTTTCCTATCGGCCAAGCACTCTGCCAGGCATTGCATGTTGGTCGTCGGGCCGAGGGTTGCACCACCAAAGACGAACCGTTCCAACCACAAGTTCAGAAAAGCGACGTGCTCCCGATCATCAACCGGTCCAGTTCCCTTGTTGTGGAGAGATATATACCTGGACCAGCCGCCGATGTTTTTTGTTTGGAGCCGGTGAGCAGGCTTGAACCGGAGTTTGAAAGGGTTGATGTAGCTCGTCGTATCCAGGCAGGTGAGCATGGTCACATCCAGCAAAGTGGGGGTCATCGGCCCATGCCCGAACATGAAGGCATTGAGGGCATCGGACCAGTAGTATGAGGCCGATGCAAGTAGGGGCTCGTTCCTTTCCATATCAGCCAGGGAGAGATTAATGCAGTGGCCGATATGTGATTCATCCCAAAGGGTTCTCTTCACAGCCGATACTCTGAGGTACCAATCTCTCCATCCGGGCAATCTGCTCAGCCATGACCTGAAGCTGTTGGTCCAGTCACTGACCAACATAGCCGAGTTCTTGAAGGGAATACGTTGGGTTTCAGCACTGATGAAATCGGTGGGATCTTCGCTGCCCATGGGGCCATGATAGAAAAAGCTGGGGTAATCGGCGGCCGGAATCAAGATCTGGGCTCTAAGATGCTACAGTAAACAAGAACACGACGAAGAACAGGTGAAGAACATAGCAGATCGGGTTCGTATAGATTGCAGATTGGGGGAAAATAATCGGGTGAGAAGATTACCTCAGGAACTGCAGATGCCGATGCCATCGCGGGAGTAGGAGAAGTTGCAGGGATCGACGGCCGGAGCAAAAGGTTGCAATGAATCGTCTGGATTCGCTAGAGCTTGGTGAGGATTTGGAAGATGAAGCGGTGGTGCTCTGGTGATGTGAAAGCATAAAAAAGGCAAGGAGACGAAGCGCTTTTATAGAGGTGTGACAACCGAGCGGGAATCGAGGCCGTTGGCACTATTTCAAACATTTATGGCAAGTGAGCTATCTTGGGCCGCCTCGGTATGGGATAAATCTGGAGGCCCAGAATAGAAGAATTTCGAAGCCCTATTGAAGAACTCCGAAATTGGGGGGCATGTGTTAACGCCAAAATTTGGTAAGGCCCTGTATTAGATTCGGTCAAAGGAGAAATTGCAGTCAACTGACGGAGAAGAGACCGGAATCGGGAAGGAGCCATGAAGACCGTTATTTGGCAATTATTTACTGTACATATTAATTAGGCAGATGTTTATCTTTAGGAAACCTGACCTCGTGTCCGGTCAGGATTAGTTAGCATTTTCTATTATGGATAGGAAATTGTATACCGTGTCCTATAACGACTCATGTAACTCGGGGTATATATACGTATGCCCGGGGACCTTGTAAATAATCACAACGATCAATACAAAATTCGGCGCATCGCCACCCCTTCGACGGGATCCTGCTTCTCGAGCCGGGCTGCATCGGTTAGGTCCGAACTCCTGCGAGAGGGTAAGTCTCGTCACCCCGGCTACCTATCGGCTAGGACTTCCTCGGTTAGGTCCGATATTCTAGTCGGTTTATGGTAGTCGGCTTACCACGATATATTTACTTTATCTATGGCTGCATCAGTTCAGTTTGACCTCATAGATTGATTAGGTATATCACATCACGCGTGCATAGATCGTATCGGCTTACTGGGAGCGATTTATCATCAGTTCGTGCTGCATCGGTTAGGTCCGACCTACTGAACTGCTAGTGATAAGTCGGTCCTGCTAGGCCGATGCTTTGTGTGCAGGCGTTTTATCGGAGTGCATAGCCGGTAAGTTATCTTTATCACGGTCGCATCATATCTATCGGCCCATTGAGGTATCGTTATCATTGTTTGTCTGTGCTGCAACGGTTGGGTCCGATCTACTAGACTGACGATAATAGCTTTACTCTTGATGAGCCGGTGGTATTGTGCGATAGTGTTATCGGAGTGCTTAGCCGATAAGTTATCTATTAAAGCCGACTACATTTATTCATTGTCTTATTCTATACTCGCTCTGTTTAGTAGTCGGCTGGCTCATCAATTATCTATTATTTATATTATTGCATGCCTTATCATACACCCTTGCCTATATTATTGTTACAATCGGCTAAGGACTAGCCGATGGGTTTATTCGGCCGATCCAAGTACAAGTACAAGCAGGTTCCCGGGCATGACCCCAGGTGAGGGCCCGGGCACGAGCTTAGGTAAGGACCAGTATACGGGCCCGGACAGCGGATGAAGACCCCGGGAGCCAATATAAGCAAGGGCCCGGGCACGGGCATATCTTCATGGCAACACCAGTAACACTAAACTATGATCGGCTAGGATTTATTTGATTTATTTACTTATGCATTATACCTGTTTATTTTACCAAGTTTATAGCCGGTTTTTGAGTATCTCTTCGATGATCGGCTAGCACGATACTTGTTTATTATTACGTTATTGCTCCTGCCACCATCGGCTCTAAGCCGATGTATAAGTGCTACAGTGCGTATCGGCCATCGGCCAATGAGATGAGTCCAAGCCGGCTTCCAGCCGATTGGCTCGCGAATTTAACATTTCTTTCTCCTTGTCAATTACAGGGTCAAATTGACTGGCACGCCTACGAACCTCAAGACTTTAGGACCTGCACTGGAGCTAAGCAGATCTCCCATGCCTTCGTGTGTCAACCCGACGCCGAACAAGATCCCGGCGATTTTTGGCGTCAACAACGGGTCGCCGCGAAGATCTCGGTGGCAACTGTACGGGTAGTGAGCTGCTGCATCGCCATTGCGATTGCTGCCCGCCTGCTCTCGAGGTCCGCCCAGACCCGGGTGGACTCCCGTCGCTCCCGCTGGGCCGCCGCTTGCACTTGGCCGACGGCGATCGCCATCTGCTCTAGCGCGGGGTGTAGCGTCGCGTGTCGCGCGCCACTCCTGTTCGCCGGGCAGCAAAAAAGTACCAGGGCCTGCTCCCCCCTCACGGGAGGTGGCTGGGCCCTGGCATCCCCCTCTTCATCAGCAGTAGTGACGTCAGTTGGTTCCGCGACGGGCAATCACATCTCGTCTTCTGTCAAACCAGGTAGGCCCCGCGTCCCCTCCTCTCAAAGACGTGGCCCTGTTCCTTCCCAGAGTGGGTCCTGGCCGAGCAACAGGGCTAGGGGCCACTATCGGCGAAACAGGACCAGGGGCCCCATATACCCCGAGGACGCGTGGATCTTCGGCCACGTCAGCTCCTCCGGGGCCCACATTCTGCACCGGTGACGGCCGGCTACGGCCGTTTTCCCGCTAAGTACCTGGGCATGAGCACTGCCTGGGCCCGGGTCCAGTAATGTTCCTGGGGACATGCCCTAGGACCGAGGAGGTGGCTCCCGGGACCGGGGGCGAGGCCCGGGACCGGGAAGGTCCCTGGGACGCGGGGCCCGAGGTGGATGCGAGCCGTCGTCGTGACTCGCCCGGGGAGTGCGCACCCGGGCCCAGGTAGTGCTCGTGCCTAGGTACTTAGCGGGAAAACGGCCGTAGCCGACCGTCACTGGTGCAAAATGTGGGCCCCGGAGGAGCTGACGTGGCCGAAGATCCACGCGTCCCCGGGGTATGTGGGGCCCCCAGTCCCGTTTCGCCGATAGAGGATACCACCGAGTGCCGGCTGCCTGTCCCTTACGATTATATCTATTTATAGAGAGTGCATTAGACTACATTAAATAGTTGTAGTACTAAACAAAGATCGCAGTTGTACTAACCGATGCACATCGCGTGGCACAACGATCTCCATGGGCACAGGGGAGTGCTGACGTAGTCCGAACTGTCGCATCACGCGCTGCGGACAATGGGGCTCGCCGAAGATGTTGAACACCAACGGCACTGTCATTATCCAGTACGCCTGATCATGCGTGCAAAGAGTAGAGAGTACGAGCGGTGCACGGGCCGCGATGGCTTGCGGACTATATGGCTCCCAGACGACGTCGCTGGGCAGTAGGCAGTCTAACTCCATAACGAATTCGGAGTAGGCCCTCTTGACCTGCCTATGGGCATAATGACGCTATAAAATAGGAAAAGCTTACACGTCAGTGTTTGCGTATAAGTGCTAAACATAGGATTTCACATTTTGTACCTCACGGCGACACCATATGGTCCCCATAGTCGGACCGTCCTCGGGTCACTGCCCGTACAAGCCTTTAGGGCCGCCCTCGTAGGAAGAGTGCTGAATCAGAGAACGGCCTATCGCGAACCGCTCGGCCACCCATAGCTGCAGAAGGAGAGGGCAACTGGCGATAATCGCACCTAGATCGGTCTTTGTGCACGCGTCACAAAGAGCACGGTATGTCGCCGCTAGCACAGCAGATCCCCAACTCCACTGCGGTACGCAGCCGTCCTCGCTGTCGGCGATCGCACGAGCGTAGTGGATCAATCCCTTGTCCATAGCGTGCCCGTGAGTGCTGGTGAACATCACCCACCCGAACAGCCACAACAGATACGCCTCCATGCTCCGCCGCACCGAGTATTCGTCGGTGTCATCGTCTAGCTTATCAGGCTGTAAAGGAAGATTATAGTCAGCAGCTCTGTTGCTTTGTAGGTCGGATGATTGTGAATGAAAGGAATCCGCGACTTACGGTGAACTATAGCAGCCAAGCCTGCGAGGGGCCGCTCGGGGTGTAAGGCAGTAGCGAACCCGAGGGTCCAAGTTCAGGTCGACGATGCACAGGCTCGAACCGAGCAGTGATGTCCTGCGACCAACCGTGCGCCCCGTCGATCGGACCGACTGTGTCTCCTGCGAGGGGAAGTCCTAGCAGGTACGACACGTCCTGGAGTGTGGGAGTCATCTCGCCGCATGGTAGGTGGAACGTGTGGGTCTCCGGTCTCCAGCGATCAACTAGTGCTGCCAAAAGTGACCGGTCAGCGTCCCATCGCTTGGCGGGGTCTCTCTCGTCTGGTGCAGGCTCAACTAGCCTATACAGCGGAAGAAGTCTAGCCTCACACAACCTGCAGAATATAGCACTGTATTCAATATTGAGGAACATAGATATACACAAATGATGTGAATGAATATTCGTACAGCTCTTACCTCTCATGGAACCGAGGGTCTATCCGCAGGAGGTGACGTGAAGGCCGTGGACGGAAGGTGGCTAGCTAGGCACCCTCCACGGCTGACAGGTAAGACCGGTGGGACTGGTCGAGACCTCGGTCCAACAGCTCCGGTGTATGGTACGCCATACCTGCGTGCAAATAGAGAGTTAGCGTTAATTATTGTTAAAGTTTATAGCATTGTTACATGACAATAAAAAACAACAGTACGGTACATATCCTTTTATAACAAAGAATTAGTATAGACTTACAGTACACCACAGCACCACCAATTGTTCGAGAACGCCTAAGACGGGGTCGTTTTCAAGTTGTGCCTTCACCCGTAGGACGACTGCCATCAGCGGCTGAACCCGACGGTCCAGCTTCCGCCGCACTTGGACCGGTTGCATCCTTTGGACATTTCTTATATGTATGACCTGTTTGGTCACACTTTGAACAGCGTTTATGCCGTTGACTGGCTTCTGACTTATCCATGTCATTACAGATGCATCTTGTCTTGCGGCGACCTACTTTATTCCTCAATTTTGTTGGGTCAGGAATGTACATAGCTTGAGGATGCTCCATAGTAAATGTACCCGTAATACCAAAACCATATATCTCTCTGCTCCAGGTATTATAGATTGCTTCTTTTCTGAAATAAGGTGAGACAAAATAGCGTGCTTCTATCCCGCACTCACCGCTCGCGGCAATAACGTGAGAACATGGCTTGTGGAGCAGAGTAGGTTTTCGGCACGAGCACTTGTAGGTCCCGTCTTCCTTCAGTACACACTCCTGCACAACTTTTTGCGGTAGATTCCGCGCATGCCCTTGTCGATACACAATATTTCAAATCTGTGTTCTTGTGTGCCTTGAGGTAGAGTACGATGTCTTTGGGCCTTTTTACTTTTATTTTGCATATACTTCATCAGTAGTGTGCCAAAGAAAAGATTATTGTCCATCATTGAGGGCTTAACTGCTCTGAACCGATCTCTGAAGTACTTGTATGTGCCATGCAAGATAAATTCAACTATGTCAACAAGTGGGAGTCCTCGAACACCACGCATCACCCCAGTTATAAACCTCTGCCAAAATTTGTAGTCATTTATGCCAAATCGAGAACCATCCTTGTCATACAACAATGTCCATTTCTCCTTTGGCTCATTCTCAATCCACTCTGAAAATTTTCTAACTGAGAATGCAGACCTTCTTCTCATATGAGATCCGTCACTTGATAGAGGTCCAAGAGCTTGTGGAGCATCATCTCCTCTAATGCTAGCCCTCCTGGACTGCTCATCTGTTAGTTTAGAGGTCAGCTCATCCAACCTTCTCCAAAGCTCATTGAATTTCTTCTGTTGATTCTGGGCGCAAAGCCTCTTGAAAAGATCCATAAGGTGCTTATTCTTAAACTGTCTGTAGAAATTTGCACTCATATGACGTATGCATCATCTGCTTTGGACATCAGACCATCTTGGTGGGTATCCCTTCTCAACACATCCATATCTCAATTCCTCAATTGCACGCAGCAAGCCGGCGTGACGGTCATGTATGAGGCATACGTCTGGTCTCATCCGTACAACTGCAAACTTAACCCTTTCTAGAAACCAATACCAGCTATCAGTGTTCTCACTCTCAACAAAAGCAAAAGCCACCGGTAGAACTTGGTTGTTTCCATCAACTCCAATTGCTGTTAAGATCTGCCCTCTGTACTTTTCGGTAAGAAATGTTCCATCGATGCAGAGGATGGGCGACAATGGACAAATGCCTGAATGCAAGCAGCTAATACAAAGAATACTCGTTGCAACACACTTTTATTACCATGGTCAATTGATGGAAAGGCTTTCAGGTCGTAACACATCTCTGGATTCCTCTGAAGAATACAGCCTAACAGACGAGACAAATTATCATAGAATGCTTTAAATGTGCCAAATCTCATCTCTACAACCTTCTGTTTTGCCCTCTAAGCTTTACCATAGCTAATTGTGTATTTGAATTTCTCTTCAATATGTCTAACAATTGACCTTGGTTCGTACCCCAGATTGTTGACAATATGAGAGTACATCTCTATTGCAACAAATGCAGATGTCATGTTTCTGTGATATTTTCAACACCGGGTAAGTAACATGAATGCTCAGTCATGATTGAAACTTGCCAATAATCTTTCCATTTACCCTTGAATGCGTGCACCCGCCATGGACACCCATCTTTCATGCACTTCACTTCATACACCGATTTGCTTGACTTCACAACCGAGAACTCCCTCTGAAGTGATACCGTTCATTGTTTTACTGCCTCCTTTAAATCCTCTATATATGCATACTTAGCACCCTGGATGACCTCATTCTCTTTATACTCCCATGGCACATGATGTCGCTCAGAGATAGCAAGCCTAGAAAAGTCATCGTTGCTCCATTTTGCAGGCATTACGGTGTCCTCATCAGACGAATTATCATGCTCTGCTTGCTCGTTTTCAGAATCTTCCCTATCCATTTCTTCGACGATGATGTTGATTTGTTCTCCCTCATCTGTCACACCTGTTGGCTGTCTATCTTCTTCATTCCCTCCTTCATTTTCTTGCATTGTTTCGCTATCACCTCCCGCCGTACTTGGACTCTCATCATCTTGCACGGGCATTACACCAGCGGTGTTATCTTTCTCATATACCGACACAAGTATGCCCAGTGGCCAACCACGTTGAAATGCATTCTCTACATACCATCTCCAAGAGGCAGTGCAATCCACCGGCATCAGTTCCCAAAAAAAACCTTCAGCTGCACGACTGACTACTACATACAAGGTTATTGCGCTGAGCTCGGGGTTCAGTCGAAACCCTCGCATCAGCCAGTTGTACACTGACCCAAAATTTCTCTCAACTGGTCTATCAATCCCCTTAGCCGTTGAACTAAAATCCGACAGATCTACCCCTTCTGAACCATATCTAACATTTCCTTGCCCGTAAAACAACTGAAATATCACCTTATTTGACATTTCTGTTGATGAAAAAATACAGTTAAACTAGGTACCAATATTCTCCTTACATCTCTAAAAAATTAAGTCATCTAACAGATTAACTAAAGACCTACAGATCTACGAGTAACAACTTATTTTCATACAGTACTATACACGTAACCAGTACAATACTATATCAATTCTTGCATATAAATAGAAATTACAAAGAAAACAATAAATTTTACCTGCAGACGAATCAGCAAAATGACAGAGCTTCGCTGCTTTCGTTCAGCCTCACTCTCAGCTCTCTCTTCTTTTTTTCTGTGATTTCAGTGAATTTTATGACATTTTTGGAGTCTGGGAGGGGGTTTTATACCGGGGGAGCTAAAAACCGCCCTCTGAGAGGGCGGCAGGGGGCCGCCTGTAAAATGGCTGGGCCCCCGGCCGGATTTTTGCAGGCGGCCCCCCTACCGCCCTCAGAGGGTGGTTTTTGGGAGGCCGGGGGGCCGCCTGTAAAATGGCCGGCCTTCGGCCGTCAGCCACGTCATCAAATCGCTCTCTGGAGGGGCGATTTAATAAAAAAGCCCTCCCAGAGGGCGTTGGGAGTATATTTTTGTAAATTTTTGAAATAAAAATATAGTTTTGTAAATATTTTATTAAATAAATATAAAAATAAAAAAATTCGTAAATTTGTACCCAATGTGCGCGTCAATTTGGCCCAGCAGCGCACCTAATTTCAGCCGACAGTGCGTGCAAATTCGGCCCACAAGTGTGCGTAATTTCGCCCTAAAAGTAATCATAGGTCCATTACTACGCGTCATCCTGCAGAGTGCTGAAAGTTAATGTCAGTTCAGCCCAAAAGTGGGAACAAATTCAGCCCAAAAATGGTCATAAATTCTCTCCAAATGTCTGCATTAATTCGGGCCATCACAGTACGTAATTTCAGCCTAGCGTGTGAACTTGGCCCAAAACAACGCATCAGACGGGCGGAAATTCGGTCCAACAGTGGACAACGTAAATTCAGACAAAAACGGAGCATAAATTCAGCCTGCTAGTCCACATCAATTCGGCCTATAGTTGCAAATAAATTGGGCTGAAAATAGTATAAATTCTGCCGTAATTGCACGTCAGGCCCAAATGTTAGGGTCAAATCAGCCTGTAGTTCCGTGTCGATTCGATCGTGGTGGGGCTGGCGCGGCGGACCGAGGAGATCAGAGATGGAGAAGTGATGGGAGAGGAAGGAACTGCCGGAGATGAGATGGGGATGGACAATGTGGGGTGGCACATTGTCGTCGTAGTTGGAGAGGGAGGGGTAGAGATGTGTGAGCCGCGGTCGAAGAGGAGACCGTCAAAGTCGCCGGTGGCCATCCCGCAGCATTGGAGAAGTGTCGCGAGGGCCGCACCGGAGATGGAGATCTTGGTCACCGCCGGAGCAGTGTCGTCGCCAGTGGGCACCGGCGGTGGCTCCGAGAATCGAGAGGAGTGCTACTTCTACGTAGCAACGACGAGCACACAGGCCGCACAGCCGCGGCCCGCAGGCACGTCTCCCTTCCCTTGTGTAGTTGTGCATCGCTGTGCTGACCAAATGTTTTACTGAAGAGAATTATTCCATTGACTAAAATCAGTGTACCTTTCCAAATGCATTTCTTTTTTTTAGATAATGGATTAAAATCCAGCCTCTACATCCAACATGGATGTACACAGCCAAACATCCTTACAAGAGTACTTACGATCTTACAAGAGTACTTAGACTCACTCCCCAAAAACAGAGGGACACACAATATTATAAAACCAAAACCACAATAAGAGAAAGATAGCTTAAACTTCTAATCTCTTGCGAAAGTTCCAACCATTCATAGCTTAAACTCTAAGACTCTCACTTCCAGCAAACTACACCCTTCAACATGTTTCCCTCATCCTCTCTAAGCAATAGTGACCAATGCCATGCCTAATATGTCCCCCTAGAAATTACCTGTACAAAAGAGTTAGTTTTAGAGCCGTTAAAGACCATATCATTTCTATTTAACCAAACCGCTCAACATAAAGCTACTACACCCACAAAAAGTTGATATCTTAGCCTAGGTTCAACACCATCCAGCCAACTACCAAAAAGATGAGAAGCATTATTAGGTGGTTGGATTCCAAAAGTAATAAAAATTGCATTCCAAACATATCTTACTAAAGGACAGTCAAAAATGAGATGTTGTATTGTTTCATTAGAACTACAAAAGCAACACCCTAAGCTGCCTTTCCACCTCCTCTTAGCTAGATTATCCTTGGTTAAGGTAATCCCCGTTTTTATACACCAAAGGAAAATTTTTCTCTTCAAAGGAATTCTTAGCTTCCAAATGAAAGACTTCCTTGGCACTATATTACTATACATGATCTTTTCATACATAGAATTGACAGTGAAAGATGCATTTCCTTGAGCTTTCCACATAAATTTATCATCTTGATCAATCAAACTCACCGATGCAACTTTTGCTACCAAATCATACCAAGCAACCAAGTTCTCCTCACGATAGCCCTTCCGAAAGTAACATTCAATGGTACCCTCCCAAGCACTTTAGCAACTGTATCATTCTTCTTTCTTAGCAGATTATATAGAGGGGTATCTTGTAACAAAAGCAAAATCCCCCCAACCAAGCTTCTTCCCAAAACCTTACTTGAGTGCCTCTATTAACCTGGGAAAATCCACAAGACAAGAAGTTGTCCTTAACCGCCATGAGACTTGACCAAAAATAAGAATCCTCCAGTTGTTTTTGAACCTAAGTAATAGCTTTTGTCGCCAGATACTTTTTCCTGAGCAAATTCTGCCAAATCCCATTCTCATTACTGAGCAAGCATTTATTTTGAATCTCAAGATTTTGAATTCCAAGCCCCCCCCCCCTCCCGCCACACACACAAATTCTTTAGGTCTACACAGAACACTCCATTTAGTCAACCTATACTTTTTCTTATGTTCATCACATTGCCAGAAAAATCTGGACCTATAATAGTTCAGCCTTTTGAGGATGCCTTTAGGCACCTTAAAGAAGGACAACATGAATATTGAAAGACTGCTCAAAATTGAATTAATCTAAACCAATCTACTGCCAACCGAGAGGAATTTTCCTTTCTAGCTACTTAGCTTTTTTTGGAATATATCTTCAATTATTTGCCAATCCTTATTTGACAATTTTCTATGATGCATTGGAATACCCAAGTACCTGAATGGTAAGCTCCCGTTCCACAACCAAACAACATAGTATATTCCTTCTCAACTTCCTTAGCACTGCCATAACAAAACAATTCACTCTTATGGAAATTGATCTTTAATCCTGATAACTTCTCAAAAGCGCTTAGCACTAGTTTGAGGTTTTTAACTTCTTCTAGATCATGTTCCATAAGAGAATGGTGTCGTCGACGCATTGCAATATTTAGAGTCCATTGTTAGTTAGGTGTGGCGGGACTCCGTAAAACTTATCTTGTTCATTAGCCCTTTGAATTAAAATTGCTAGCATATCCGCCACCAAGTTAAAAAGAATAGGCGAGAGTGCATCCCATTGCCTCAGCTCTTTCTTTGTTTGAAAGAAATGCCCTATCTTGTCATTGACCTTAACTACTACACTTCCTCCTCTCAAAATTTGGTCCATCCATCGACACCAAGTTGCTGAGAAACCTTTTATCCTCAACGTTTGTTGCAAAAACTTCCAATCAACCTTATCATAAGACTTTTCAAGATCTAGTTTCAGAATGACCCCGTTCTTCTTCTTTCTATGCATCTCATGTATTGTTTCATGCAATATTATCACCCCCTCCATTATATTTCGTCCTAGTAGGAAAGCCATCTATGAAGGCCTTATGACCTTTTGAGTTACTATTGCTATTCTGTTGGCCATGATCTTTGTAAAGATTTTAAAGGTAACATTCAGCAAGCATATAGGCCTATACTGTTGAATTTGGCTGGCCTCCTTTTGTTTTGGTAGCAGAAGTTCAAGCTATGAAGAGGCAAACCGCCGCTATGGAAGTCCCCAAAAATGGCCATAAGGACCTCTTTGATCACCTAGCAGAACACTTAATAAAACTCCACGGGGAAACCATCAAGCCTATTATGTTCCATTTGGAAAACAACTTCTCTCACTTCTTCCTCGGTTAGTACTTCATTTTCTAGTTCCGTTACCTGAGGGATATCATCTCTTTGAGATTGCATCATGGAGGAATTATTCTCCTCTGAACGTTCAAAGAGGCTCTTGTAATATTTGGTAATGTACTTCTTTAAAGGTTCATCACCTTTAATTACTCCTTCTTCTTATTCTAACTGAAAAATTATTGCCTTTCTGTGTTTTCCATTGGCGATCATATGATAGTATTTTATGTACAATCCCCTTCTACGAGGCATTTGGTCTTTGCTCTTTGATACCATTTAATTTCCTCTTCCCTTAACAAAAGAGCTAATCTATTTTTAACCCAATTTTTTTGCTCCAACTCTTGCTTTGTTAGCACCTGAACTTCAGCTTTTTCATCCAACTCTTTAGCTTTTGCAATTAAGCTAGTCTTTTCTTTCTTATACGCCCCACTAGTATTATTTGCCCATCCCTTTAGGAATTGCCAAAGTCTACGTATTTTGTTCTGCCATTTCTCCATTGTAGTTACACCCTTCACCTCTTCTCTCCATACTTTTTCTACTAAACTATAAAAATTCTCTCTTAATAGCCAACCTAGTTCAAATTTGAACAAAGGTTGTTTATTAGAGTGTGTACCGTTACCCATATCTAGCAATAACGTGGTATGATACAAGAATTCACTATTTAAGGGCCCTCACTGAAGCTAATTTGAATTTTAATTCCCATTCTTTGCTCACAAGAAATCTATCCAGTTTTTCAAAAGTGGGGTTTTGCAACGAATTGGCCCAAGTGAACTGTCGACCTAAAAGCTCAATCTCCCTCAAGTTTAAGCTATCTATGACAACATTAAACAAGAAGGGCCATCTGTCACTATATTTATCATTGTTCTTTTCTTGTGGATTCCTGATGATATTAAAATCCCTTCCCAACACCATGGGCAACGATTTTTTGCTATAAGAGTTAATTAGCTCAATAAGAAAAGCTTCCTTATATTACTCTTGAGCAGCACCGTAGACTGCTACTAGGATCCATTGGAAGCTATCCTCTTTAGTCCTCATATGAAATTTGACATAAAACTCACCCTCATCCATACTAGCAACATCAAAAACCTCTTGATTTATGTCACGCTCAGAAATTCACCAGAATTTCTAAAGCTAATTTGTACAATAAATCCTCATTCAGGAATCAACCGAGGTATACAAATCGACAATTTGATAAACATAACCAAAATGAAAAAACGATAAATACTTACAACAGAGGCACTTAGTCCTCACACAGAAGAAATAGCAGCGGAACAGCAACTAGCGTAGCTTCAGCACCAAGCCACAGGCAGCTCAACTAGGGTATAAGCCAAACACCAAACTTCTCCTCCTCGCTAAGGCTTCACTCTAAAGATTGCAATAATGCAAGACTGAGTGCCACCCACCGTACTCAACAAGCCACACTAGAAAATGCAATGTAATGCAATAGGATACCAAAGGAAAGGCATAGTATGGCTTACTTGCGTAAAACAGCATTTAAAATATTTGCATTTAAAATCATTGAAAACCGTATAGTTTAATTAATATCAACATTAAATCCATCTCTGAACAACGCTCCAACGCAGTTCAGGCCCAAACCATAACTCTCCAAACTGGAGCTATCAATATTCCATCATTTATTTCCATTAATGAGTAGTGTGGGACTAATCATAGAAAACATTGCTAGGCTCGCCCTTAACCGTGGGCACGGCTATTCGAATAGTTTTACTCTGGCCAGAGGTGTACCAATGTACCCACAAGACACAACTCCACAGCACATCACTGTGCCCCTAAATACCACCACGGTATCTCGGAAAGGGGTGGTGACAGGATTATCCATGTAGCTCGCACAATAGGAGAGCCTCCCGCTGAACCTCCGGTCTCCGGTAGGGGTGATCAATGCCTTCCCGCAAGACAGTCCGACGCCCGAAGCATGGTCTTATTGTCACTGCCATGTGTGGACTTATTCCAGCCACAAACACGCCCTGGTGCCTCCTATTGAACTCGACACACTTCAAACTCCTGCTATCCCATACTAGCTTGTGGTTAGCATGAGTGTTGCTTCGCAACAAGTAGTCCGCGAACCGGTCCTTAACTGTCATGAGCACCGCTAGCAACATTCCAACCCTGGTGCTCACAACCCACCATTCAGTCAAGTTTTAGTTGACATAGTTAATTAATTAACCATGACTCACTGTCGTGAAATTATAGCCATTGTCCATTAATTATTGATAAGTGATTCATTAATTTTCCCCACATAAAATATCACTATAGTTTCTAGGCATGGCTAAGAAACTCCTAAATAATCTAGCCAGATAAATAATTAAACATCCAGCTAGTCAATATTATTACCTAGGATATCAAAGTAAAGGAATCAACATCAAAATGGCCATAATTATCAAGGATCATAGGATAATAAATAAATACCCATATAATGACATTCAAAAGCATTTCATGCAATATTGTTAAAACAAAATAGTTTTCGCAATTAGGATAAACATGCTCAAGGAGATTGTTGTGTGACTTGCCTTGCAACCGCAAAAGTCTTTAAATAATCTTCTAAACTCTTCCGCAGACTCCACGATCTTCCAAAACAGCGATATACGTGACTACACATAAAATGATAATAAATCCTAAGAAACTCCAATAAACAGTATATAAAAATACATAAACAAGTAAATTATGATTTTAGATGAATTTAGGAAGAAGAACGGGTTGAATCAGAGTTCAAACGGAAAAGATATGGCCTTCGGAAATTGAATTCGGAATAAATCCGAAAAGAAATAGAAATGGAATATTCTTGGAATATTCTCTGGATTTTCGGATTAGAATAAATATTTTGGCTGTGTACAATAGTGGGGCCCACTAGCGGTGCCTGGCTGGGTTGGCAGGGGAAGATGGCGATGACGTGGATGCTGATGTGACGATTAATGGGGAAACTCGACGGCTCAGAGTAAATTGGAACCGTTCGGATAGACGAGGTTTAATCACGGGCTTTATGGAGATTGCATGGGCCAAATCTGATCATACAGGATGGACGGCCGAGACCCGTTGGAGAACTGTACACTGGGGTCTACACGTCATTGACAGAGAAGAGGAGATTGCACGAGAGCCCACCTGTTTGTCACTGAGTAGAAGCAGTTCTGCCGACCGGGGTCAGCTGGTCAGGGGGACACGGGCGAGGAGCGCTTGGCCGTCGCGGCCGGCCACGGCGACAGTGTCTGATAGTGGGCGTTGGGTGGCGATGCGGACGACGGTGGCGTGCCAGGAGAGGCGCGGCCTGGTCCCAGCGACGACGGCGACAGACGGCGGCGACGGACAACCAGACGATGGCGGTGACAGAAATAGGGACAGGGGAAGATGACGACGGACTTCGAGCTCACCGGCGACGAGAGGAGGCGCAGGAGATCAGAGCAGGGCAGCGGCGCACAGACGTAGGGCATCAGCGGCACAGGCAGCATGCAGAATACGACGACGACGGCAGACGACGACACCGGGTTGTGGAGGATGACGGCGCACTGTAGATGGGAGAAAACATCGGGGCACCAGGGAGGAAGAAAGGAGAGGGCGGCGCAGTAGGGTGCTCACCGGCGACAGGAGGAGGCAGTGTGCGGCGGCAGCGGTGCACAGGACGAGGCAGCGCGGGGGCGGTGAGCTCAACGCGCGGCAGCGCAGCGACACGGGAACAGAGCAGGGCGGCGGTGCTGCTTCTGGATGGGCGGCGCTGTGCAGGAGCGGCGGCGGCTTCCCGAGGCAGTTGACGGGGTGGAGGCAGGGCATAGGAGCGGCGGTGCTAGCGCGGCGGCGGAGTGCAGAGGCAACGGCGGCCTGGCGCTGGCGGCGCGGCTTGATGTAGAGGACAGCAGCGGCTTCCTGGGACGGCGCTAGGGCACAAGGGCTGGCGGCGGCTCTGGCTTTATAGGAGAGGGAGTCCGGGGCGGCGATGGGTGCGGCGGCACAGTGGATTTGGCGGTGGCAGGCGCGGAGGCGACACGGTGCGGCTGGCTGGGCCGGGCGGTGGAGCAGCGGGCCAGGCCGGGGTGGCGTGAGGGGCGCGGGCCGAGGAGGCGAGCAGGCCGGGCCGGGGCAGCGCGAGGGGCGTAGGCCGAGGAGCTCGGCCAGGGGAGCCCGAGAGGAAGAAGGACAGAAGAGGGAGGAAGAAGAAAGGAAAGGAAAGAAAGAAGGGGAAAAAATGAAAAATGGAAGAAAAAGGAGAAAAAGGAGGAAAAGGAAGGGGCTTTTTGGGAAAGATTCCAAATTTTGAAAAATTGAAAACTCAGGGGTATTTTGCAGAATCTGGAATTTGGGAAACTTCGGATTACCAGAGATAATTAAAATATCGAGTCAAAGGAATTTTGGGATGAAACGAATATTCAGAATATTGAGGATTTGGATTTTATTCGATAAAATCAAAGGGGAAAAATAATGGATATTCGATAAAAAGGAATTGAGTAAATCCGAGTCTGTTGGATTTGAGACTTTGGGGGATTTCTTCGGAATCAGACTTTCCAGGAACTTAGGGGTTTGGAGTCAAAGAAAGGTGCAGAGGAATTGGACCAAGAACGACCCGAGAAAAGGAATTGGGAATTATTTGAATAATTACTGAAATTGATCTTTGTAATAGTAAAATTAATTCTGGAGCTCCGAAAAATCTGAGAAAATTTCAGAGAGTGTAATTACACACAAATAATTTATTAAAAATAATTTAAACCATGATTTACTAAAGAAATTTTTATTTCCCATTTTTACTTTACTTAATTATTTTACTTTATAATTTAATATAAATTCTAAAAAATCAATTATTAATTAATTATTTAATTCCCGAAAAATTGGGCTGTGACAATTTACCCCTAGCAAAATCCCCCCAGCTCTCCCTTTTGGCCTAGTCTAATGCCACAAGAAGTCTTTCCCTCCATAGATATTTTTAAGACAGGAACTAGTGAAATTATTTTAACCTATTTCCAATAGAGCAATAAAGTCTAGCTTGTGCTCCTTGGAGGTATCTGAAAGGAATCAAAATTTAGCTAAGTCTTTAAGACCTTTGCTATTCCAAAAGATTCCCTTCATGTTAGACCTACCTTTTTGTTCCCAACCAATCTAACCCTTTGCTTCTTACATCTTCTTATAGTTGATTTCGACTTGTACACTTTGAGGATTTTTTCTAATTCACAACTTAGGTGATCATCATCCCCATCCATGACCTCTTCCATTAGATCACCACATAAGTTACCAAGAGCAAGGTTATCCATTTCATCCTCCTTTTCCGAAACTATAGCATCAACATCTTCCTCCTCTCTAAACCATTTCTTCTAAAAAGTAGATCACTACTAAACCTATCCAACTCGGTCTTTCTAAGGTTCAGAACTGAATTAGAAATAATCTCGCTAGAGCTAACTAGGATCAACCCTACCTAAGCAAATCATTTGCAATGGAATAATTTGACAAGGAGAGAAATAAATTCTTAAATTCATTACTTGGCTGTAGCTCATTCTTCCAAGCCTTCCTCTTCTCCGCCTTCTCCAAGGAATGTGCTTCCCCGGAAATAGCCAATCTAGCACTGGAACGCTTCGGAGTCAACACCACTTCTTCAATGCTAGCCAATTGCGCAATATTTTCAGCCATCACCTCCTCCTTGTCCCCACTAGCATCCCCAAATTCTCCCATTATTTCTTGCCCTTCCATGACATCCTCATAGAACCCATCTAGGACATTATCTTGCATCTCATTTTCAGCCAAAATCCTGTCAAACACTTCCCCAAGCAACTTATCAACCGCCATATCTAGAACTTCTGAGGACAACTCCTTAAACCTATTTTCCTTCTCCAACTATCCTTGTATCACGCTTAGTTCTACATTATTACCTTTGCCCATAGAGCCCTCCCCTTGTCCATCCACTAGCATATCATCATTTTTAGCTCTCTTTGCTTCTGTTCCATCTTTCCCTCCATATTCATTTCGATCATCCTCTTTTTCTTCTGTCCCATCTCCATCTATCTCATCTTGCTCAACTTCTACTTCCTCACCATTTTCATCAAAACCCATCCTCTCAACTTCAAATTTAAGCTCAAAGTAGTGATCTCCAATTACCACATCAAGATTTTTAGGGACAATTCTTGGGTTAAGGGCAGCCACAAAATCCTCCCAAAGTCACTCTTCCTTGTTATCTTCATATCCACCATCTGTGTAGCTCCCAAAAGAGACCCAACTGCCCAAAGATTCAAGAATTCCCTTAGCTTCTTGCGCAACCGAAAACTCTCACCCACACTTTAGGTAAAAGAAAGCCCCCCTCCTTTTCAACCCACTCCCAAACTGCAATCGTGCCCCCGTAGCTATCCCACTCTCCTTCACATCCACACCTCCAAAAGCAATGGCTCGCTGCAATTCAATCCTAAAAGGGAAAGGCACAATAAAAGCATTTGCTTCATGTTCCACAGGCTCCCACTTCCACTTGGTCGAGACAATTCTTTGCAACTGAGAAACCAACTGCTCCTTAGTGAGCACTCCCCCCACAACACTAACCACTGCCACTTTAGTTCCCTTCTTACTCTTTGCAACGGTGGATGGGGAATATGATAGAACTCAAGGCCCTCTACCGAATAACCTACCGCATGTGCAGCCGGCCTAGGTTGTTTAAGCACCGGACATCTGTGGTTGACATGTTCATGACCATCGCAAATGTCACAATATACTTCCATAGAGCAAACTGCCGAGACATGACCCTTTTGGAACAATCTAGCACATATCTTCAATTTTGATTGTTATTTTCCACCATCACCAACATTCCTTTGATCCTCAAACAAGGAGGGGTTACACTCCATACCTGCCATGTTGTCTTTTTCTTCCTCATTCTCCATTGTTTTCTTTGCCCGTAACACCTTTTTCACCATCACAGCTACTTCCCCAATCTTTACCTGCCCTGCCCCAATCCTTACACCACCATTGTTTCCTCTATTGGCTCCTCCATCAACAGCTTTGCTTGCATTGGCCTTGAACTCAGCAACCAGCCCCTTCCCTTCCTTGCCACCTACCATGTTCCTTCCTTCTTCGATTGACCAACCGTTGCTACCTCCTCTTTGCAAATATTGCCGTCCCACACCACCCTATCACCAACACAGGGCAGGCCGCCATACTGGCACCACCCAAATGCATTTCTAATGCTTGCAATTATCATTTGATTAAAAAAAACTAGCAGGGTGGCCCACGTAGTTGCACGGCTAGCACCTGAATGAATTTATATTATGATACAAAACTATCTAATTCTTTTCTACATAATTATCTTTAAAAAAAGATTTATAATAGTTGACTCGCTGGCTATATATGGCAATTGTATCGAATTGTATATATATAGGCATACCTCTAGGATGGGAAGAGCTTATAATTTGATGATACACTAATGCCGAGGGAAATAATAAATAAAATAAATAACTACAACGACTTTCCTCTTTTGACTCCAATTGATCGAGCGTCCCCAAGGGGCTCTATCCCACTCCATTAAATTTAAAATTGAAGGACTTTATAAAAATAGTTCTCTATGGGATTCCCTATTCTTACTTCGATCCTTGTTAAAATTGGTGAGCCTCTATGACACTCGCTATCTACTGACCCTGCTCTCCCACATGTCCACCCCCTTTGTTTGTCCGCCTACCATCATCGCCTGCCTCTTCATTGTCACTAGGACCTTAAAAATCAAACTTTATCATCACCAAGGTTCCGTTTTTATAATTTTAAAAAGTTCTAGCAGCCGTCGCTGCCTCTCTGCCCTTCTGCATGCAGACCTTACTCTTAATGTCATCGGGACCTTCAAAAATCAAACCTTATCGCTGTCTTGGTTCCATTTTTATAGTTTTTAGATGTCCTGCCAGTCACCAGCTCCCTACTCTTTGCCGTCCCTTTGTTCACCCGCCAGCCACCCCTCCTCTTAGTTGTCATCAGTATCTCCTTGTCATTGTCAGGGTTCTCCTCACCTACCCGTTGCTCCTCCACTTTGTTGTCGTTGGAACCTTAAAAAAATAAACATTTTCATTGTCAGGATTCTGTTTTTATATTCTTTTAGCAGTTCCGCTAGTTGCCCCCTCACTACTTTTCCACCCCTCTGCTCGCCTGCTCACCACTACTCTTCTTAGTTATCATCGTCACTTTATAAAATCAAATTTTATCATCACAGGGGTTCCATTGCTGCCACCTTACTCCTTTGCCACCCATCCACCCCTCGGCTCCCCTCCGGTGGCAACCAGCAGCTCCCTGCTCTTGGGAATATTCTTGGATAAAATTTAAATGCTTCAAATGTTTATATTATTAGACGGAGGGAGTAGTAGTTAATTGCAAATTCTTTTGAAGCCATTTGCGGTCTGCGCGCCGGCCCGCCCTTGACATCTTAATTAATTGCACATGCTTTTTTCTTAAGAAAATCCTTAGGCTCTGTTCAAACTGTTGATCTGGCTGAGCTGATTACGACATGAAAAACGTGACGGATGATTAGCACATGATTAGTTAAATATTAATTGTTACAAACTTAGAAAATTTATTTATTTGATTTTAAAAAGAATTTTTATATATAAAGTTTTTTCTTCAAAAATCACACGCTCACAAGCTATATCAACGGCTGTGATCAACATTAGTCAACACCTTACCAGTTCCCACCTTAGTATATGTGTGTGCGTTGTATTGTTGGCTGCAGCTTTTGCTTCGTTTGCTATACGGCTGTACCTAACGGGGGCAATGTCTTATCTTGAGATGATGATAAGTTTTCATCGTCATTGATTCTGCCGCCCGAGCGGCAGTGTATGCTTGGTTAGAAACATTACTATATACCGTATAGTTTTTTAATTATATTTTTCTAAACGGACAAGGACTCCTAAAACGGATTGTATGCTATTATAATTAGATTGATATTGCTTATTTTTTCTACAGAAAATCTAGACCACTATATTCTAATCTATTATGATTTAACGGTGTGGATTTTTCCTTTTTATCCGATTAATGTGGTAGTTCCTTTTTCACATTAGATTGTATTTGCTATACAACTGTTTTGTGTAGCTCCAAAAATATAAATCTTATTTAGTATATACATCTACCACGATTGACCTACACCGTTATACTCTAGATCCATCCTAACGATGCAAATATTTGTTTTTTTTCTCTGGTTAATTTGCTAGTTTCTACACCTTTGAAGTGAATGTGGTGGATCTCCTTTAATTAAAAACAAAGGAGTGTTCTAAGAAATGCAAAACTTCCTTGATATACAAAAACAATGGCGTAACAGAAAAGAAAAAATCACAAAAACTCACATACTTATAAAACAATGACCAACCAACAAGGAAAAATCACCTTTGAATGAAATTGTGTTGTATCATCTAGGATCAATCATAATTCTTTGCTTAATCCCTTAATCCCTCGCAATGTACAGACTGGCCGATCTGTTTGGCTACCGTGGATACAATGTACAGACTCTCCAATTTTTGGTCGTCCGGTTGGGAGTCCCAACATGAGTCCAAATAGGATTATTTTTACAAAGTCTGAAAAGGATATTTATCTAGAATTTTTCTTTATATGTATGCATCCAATTAATCTCAACTGTTATAATTTAGGCTTATTATGATCTAACAGTGTAGATATTTCTATTTTTCTCTAATTAATGTGGTTATTTCTAGTCTCCGGAGCAAATGCGGTGTCTTCTTTTAGAGGTATCTTTACCAAAAAAATTTCACTATTTGACCATTTTTTAAACTTGTTTCGAAAATAGACCGTCCCCAAAACTTATTGTAGAAATGGACCGGAAGCTTAGCGTCATAGGGGCTGGCGCTCTGCCCCCGTGGCTAGGGGGCTGAGTTAGCCCACCGACGGGGCAGGTCCCCCCTTCCCCTGACCTCAGCACCAGCCCTGTTAGTGCTTCGGTCGAGGACTTAGCCCTGGCCGGCCGGCCGGCCCCCTAGCCCTTCCTTTATTTTATCTTCTTCCTCAGCAAACAGAACTGCTGTGCCCGGCTGTTCTATCACGTCCCCTATCTAATCCTCCTCAAATCTTGGCCATTTCGAAGCGTTTTCAACCGGATTTTGCATGGAGGAAGAGTAGCAAGGTAATCTCCCCCTATCTATCTACTCATTTGTTCTTTGTTGCAAGGTTTTGTTAAGTTTAGGGCAAACCCTAGGAAGGGATGAGGAATAGAATCAAATTCGTTTTTTTTCAAACTTATTGGAATAGGTGTTTGTGGTGCGGATTGTATGTTGCATACCATATTATTTTGTTACTATTGATTGGGTTATTGATAGCATTGGAGTATTAGGGTTGATTGTATTGGAAGATGTATGGAGTGATACCATATTATTTATCAACGCTTTTATCTCCATTTAATTTGTTAATTGCTCTATATTTTTCATATAGCTTGTTGTGTGTTTGATAGGATGGATGTAAGTGGTTATATCCCTCGTCGACAACCTTTGGCGGGTGTCTCTCGTCCCATGTGTTGCTGTGGCGATGAGTGCAAATTCGTGATTAATGAGATAGATTTTACGTATCGCCAACAATATTGGATGTGTCGTAACTACGCATACTCCCCGGAAAAGCCAAAGCCTCAAGGTAAGAAAGGAAAGTCAAAGAAACCGATGGAGGTAAAATTCCTTTCTAGCAATGTTTAATCATTTTATCCCTAGTTGCTAATACGTTGTCATACGTAAAGGTACCTAAGCCACCACCTCCTCTATGTGACTTTGTGAAGTGGATAGATACGGAAGTCCATCCCGACAACGCACACTTTCTTCGCATGTGTTAGGAGTGGGAAAGAAAGCATTTTGAACGATGCTATGAAGCTGAATACAGGGCTGAGGAAGAGTAGAAGAGGATGGAGGAGAAAGAACGCAAGGAGAAAGAAGAGCGTGAGGCTGAGAGGGAGAGGAAGCGGCAGAGGGCACAACGTGCAAAGGAAGCGGGGCCGAAGGCGTGGAGGAAGGGGAAGTACCCCCGCTGCATCTAGTAGGGTGGTGGTACTCGATGGTTTAAATTTTCATTTACATGTAAAAACTAAATCTATCATGCTATTTGTCGGACAAGTAATGTGTTTGCAATGTTTCGAACCATCGTAGGATAATATATATCGTGTCGTTCCTATTTCATTTCCATAAGGCATGTAAAAACTAAAGCTATGTGGTCATGCCATTTGTTGGACAAGTAATGTAGTTTGTTTTGCAATGTTCTGATGTGGTGAGCCGAGACGAGTGATGGTCAAATGATAGTGATGGAAAAATGGATATTTTTTAGGGGTACTTCATATATTTTTAGGGGTTAAAATGGATATTTTGCATGGAGCTAATGGAGGTCAATTGATGATCAAATGACAGTGATGGAAAAATGGATATTTTGTAGAACTTATGTTCATCGATGACAATTCATACAACCAATCACTTATCAACAATATAATGTATAATAATTTCTATAACAAGAGATGCAAGCCACTATTAAAACTACCCCACTGACATGGCAAAAATAAATTGACCCAAATTAATAAAGTGACAGCATTACCCAGGGACGGAGGGAATATAGGGTCATGGACTCATGGGTATGTATAAAATGTATACCCATTTTTTAGTAAAATATGAAAATGTGGTGTTTCTATTAGGTATTTACACTATAATTATGGCAGGGCGGGTTGTCTAGGGGCCGAGGTGCCCTACCTCAGCGCTCGACCAAGGCCCTTGGCAGGGTGGCCTACCTGGGGGGTCGAGGAGCCCCACCTCAACCCCAATTCGCCTGGCGCCTCAGCGCGGGCCTGAGGCCCTCAACAGGGCAGCCTTTCTGGGCTGGGGTGCCCAACCTTAGCACAAATTCACCTGGTTTTGTGGTTGGGCACCTCAGCGCCCGTCCGAGGTCCTCGACAGGGCGGCCTACCTGGGGGCCGGGGTGTCCCGAGGCTCAACGCTAATTCGAGCTCAGCACCAGGGAAATTGGCGTTGAGCTATGGCAGGCAGACAACATAAAACTGTTGTCTACCTGTCATTCTGTCTTGCTAAGGTATGTGCAGAAAAAACCCTGCCCACACCCAGAATCCCAACATATTTCACTCTAGAATGGTCTCCACTATATTCACCATCACAACAAGCACAAACAGACATGGCAACAAGCACAAACAAACACGACAACAAACACAAACATACGACATAGTTATAAGAGTCCATTTCTAGTTCTAATTATACAACAACATAGTTAAAAAATGACATTACATCATTTCTTCGCACATTGGTGATGAAGATCAGGTGTGAACCTATCCGGGTGCTTGACCTTCCTGCGGGGGCGATCCGGCTGTGAGGCCTTAGAGTGTTTGCAAGCTGTGAGGGACCTATCTCATCATGCCGAGGGACTTGGTCGTCCTCTCCTTCACTCTCCTCTACCGGTATCTCCTCGCTTACGTGGCTGGTCCTTGCACGTAACACGCCATGGGCATGTAGATTTCTTGTGACCTTTGGCACCGGACATGCTGAGTTTACATTGTTTGGCCTTTCATTACGTGCATTGCCCGAGAAGGCTATATCCATGTTATTCTTGAACCTATTAGACTTTCTTCTTCCATGTCCTGTAATCATCATTGAGGTGTCTGGAAGGAATAACTCGCCATCGTAGGTAGGCCACTATGAAGGATTTAGGTACGGCTTGAATTTTGGTGAGTATGTGTTCCGTAAGGCTTCATTTGACAACTCATAACACATACGCGGCGATGCCTCAACATTAACACCTCGGAGTATGCAGATGGTGATCATGTGTGAACAAGGCATGTGGTAGAGACTAGATTGTTGGCAAGTATAAGTGTTATCGCTCCCCACAACATAGTAGTGCTGTCTCCCCATTGAACCCCTGCGGTAGTCATGCTGCCTTGTTTGGTGACCTCATACTTTATTGCATTGAAGTCAAAGCAAGTCGCCCTTTGCCCCAAGTTTTTTTCATTTCCTTCTCAAGTTTGTCCTTCACTCTCTTTGGCCAACGCATATTGCTCCGAAGCTTCTTTGTGCCTATCTACGAACCAAGTGTTCAACTTGCTAAATGTGTATGACACAATAGCTGTCATAGGCAACTTCTGAATACCCCTCAGAACATTGTTGAAACTTTTAGCAAAATTTCTTGTTATAAAGCCGTACCCACACCCTTCATGATCGAAAGCCCTAAACCATTTGTGCTTGTTAGGCATATGGTCATCCAACCACTTCCTAGGATAGTCTCCAAGAAGGGCTATTAGTCGTTTTGTCTCAGCAACGAAAATAGGTTTCTCGTTAATTTGGATGATGTGTTCGAGCTCCTTCATCTGATCTTGGGTAGTTCCTGCGGAGTAGAAGTTCGCAAAGAAATGTCCCATACACCATCTGTGATGAATTGGAAGGTATTCGGGAATGTGACTGCTGATCGAGTTGAGAATGCCAGGATGTCTGTCAGAAATTATGCAGACGTACTTATTAGGGCTTATCAGACACCACCTCAGTGTATGGATAAATCACTCCCAATTTAAAGTGTTCTTCTTCTCAACTAGAGTAGATGCCAAGGGGACTAACTGGTAACTTGCATCGATCCCTATCGTAGTTAATAATGTGCCCTTAAACTTTACGGTTAGGAAGGTCCCATCTATTGTAAGCACAGGCTGTAAATCCTTGAAGGGCTCCACACACTAACCAAAATCCATAAAGCACGACAAAAAACGCGCCTTGATGCACCATTGACCACTACAAACTTCTCAAGATGAGGTTCCACTACGTAGTATATTGAAGGGTTCTTACTCTTGATGGCATTGAACAATATAGGCAACGAGACATACGCCTCGTCCCATTCCCCACATATAACTTTCATAGCCAACTTCTTGGCTCGCTAGGCTTTGTCGTACGACGGACGGAACTAGAAAATAAACTGTACTGCCTCTACCACTACGCTGATAGAAATTGTTGGTTCAGCCCGGAAAAAAGGCTGCAACCTATTGCCAATAAATTGGGATGTGAGCTGCAACTGCTTTCTTGATGCCTCTGTGCTACAACAATAGTGCTCCTCACCTAACCCCGGATATCTTACATCTATTGCCAATGGTCTTCCATGCATGGACCTCCCATTTGCACGAGTCATCTATGCAAGCCACCGTATACCTCACTGGGACATTGGAATGCTTCACTTGGAGCTGATGATGGACACGGATGGAGTATTGTTGCAGCCATATCTTCAACTCATCCATAAATCGGAATTATAGCCCCTTTCTAGGCTCTTCTCCCATTGCATCAATGCCACCGTCGTACTCTAGTCCACCGTCAGCAATTGCTTGATCTGCATTGCTAAGATCCTCAAATTGAACTATTGCTAGACTGCGACCAACAAATTTCTCAAACGCAGTTCTTTCTTCTTGTGTCATTGCACCAACCAAACGATCATCCTCTGAGTCAGAGGCATATTTATCCTCATAGTTCGACTCATTGCCGGATGGTTTGTCTAGTAAAGATAGGGGTAACCCATGATTTTTCATTGTCTCCTCACACTCACTGCACGTATAAATACCTTCTCGCAACAAGTGTCATATGCCAGAAGCTATCTGACTATCTATCATAGGCTTTTGCTCAGCTTCTTGTTCATTGTTCTCAACCTATTCACTATCCCGCTTCGCCTCGTTTTCCTCATCTACATTATTTAATGTATTACCACCAATTGATTGACTACACGGGAAGAATGCTTCATTTTGCATCGACCTTACCGACGCACTCTTCGTCTTGGTATCGTCCTCCACTAGTATATTCATCGGTTCATGATAGAAGAGAGGGGAAACCACACACAGAAATTGATTAAGATCTAGGGACTCGTTGCATTCCGTCTCATGTCCTTTCCAAGCGACAACTTCGAGCAACTTGAATTGCGACCCCATCACCATCTCAACGTATGCTGACCATTCCATCTCCCCGTTCAACTATAACATGTGCTTATTTGACATTGGCCTGGCTCCGACATCGTATCTACCTTGCACAACTAACGACTCATGTCTCCACCTCAACACCTCCTTTATACGGGACACAAGCTCCTCAAAAATAGGTCTAGCGAGAAATACCATCGGCTTAATAATCATCCCCTCAAAATGGCTTCATCCATTACTTAACTCGGTCACACTACCACCGTAATGCACACGGACCACTTTATCCATCTATAGTGTACGACAAAAAAATTTAAGAAACAACCCATTAATATATTTAACCGCAAATATAAAACAATATATACAATACAACAACTAGGACATGGTACTAAAACTACAAATAAAATTTGATTTTCAACTAAATCCACTATGGGGCAACACAAAATGTCATACACTATTATCCATTACATCTATTCCACCTCTTCTATTCCACAAAAAATATATTGTCATACACTACAAAAATAAACACCACAATATTATCCTCTAAAAAATAAACACCCTACAAAAATATTACATCTATTCCACCTCCACCAACTACATTGTATTTATATATTGTCATATAATATTATCCATTACATCTATTCCACCTCCACCAACTACATTGCAAGATTTTGGCACAAATTTGGAAACTAGTGTTTGGCCTAAATTCATTAAAATTATATTAAAAAAAAGGAGGGGGAGAGGATTTGGTGGAGGATACCTTGCACGATGTTTTCCCTGCAAAATCCCCTCAAAAAGCTTCAATTTTATGGGGATTTGAAGAGATTAGAGAGAGGAGGAGAGATAGTCGCGCGGTAGAATGCTTCTGAGGAAGAAGATAGAATGAAGAAAAGGCTAGGCGGCCGACTAGATCTAAATCCCCGACCTCAGTACCAACGGGGCTGGCACTAAAGTCGGGGAGGGGGGAGGGGGGGATCAGCCCCGAATCAGACGGTGCTGACCCCTGACACGTCGTGGCCCAGCTTAGCCTTGGCTACAGGGGCAGGGGATCAGCGCCAGAGAAGGCCAGCCCCGATGGCTCTGAGCTCTCGGTCCATTTCTACGATAAGATTCGGCATTTGAGATCATCATATGGGAATAACAGGCCCGACACCACAAAAGTCATCCCAAGTTAGAGAGACCCCTGGAAGAAACATCAGAGTATACTAGAATCTGAACTGTGATTTGTGATTGCTGGAACTGGTGAACCCAGCCAGACCCAGATTTGCATCAGTAAACAGCTGAAACTGGAAAAACAAAAACGAAGCAAAGCTCAACAATGTCAATTAATCATCACAGGGCTATCAAATATTCATTCATGGAATTTTCATGTTGTTCCATACCCAGTTTTGCATAAGATTTTGCAGTATCATCAAAATAACTCAACATTGAACAGTTTTCCGGTTCATGCAAAAGAGGAATAAGAGCTTATGTATGTCTACAGCTCTCAGTTCAGGCAAAAGAAGAGCCTTCTAAGTTCTAACTATCTGTTTGCTGTTCACTTGTCAGAAGCTAACTACACTCACAGCGTCGATATCGACAGTCAGAGAACAATGGCCGAGCAGTAACACCTCCTGCCAATTGACCTCAGCTCGGTAGTCACCCAACCACACCCTTCCTTGTAGCGTTCCACCTGCCAAATGGGCCAGCACCAAGGCTATTAGTCACAAGACAAATTGTGAGATGTACAGGAAAAGCCCAATAATGAAAACAAGTGCTTTAAGAACCGCAAAGAATCAATGATCATCTGAAATGCAGCAGACAGTAGCAAGAGTGACATGGTAGAAAGTGATATATGCAGTAGACAGGGAAATCCTTGACAAGTACCAATACAGTGATGCCTCACAATGAAAAACTGGCAACTAAATAAAAGATTTTAGATTTTTTTTTGTGGGGATAAACATTAGTTGTTGTCAGCTAGGTTGAGTATTGATGTAACGTGGACATGGTAAGAAATTTTCGGCTTGGAGTAGCACCTACCACATCCAAGATTGCATCTGCTTCACCTTTCACCCCACCAAACGTGAAGATGGAGCCACCAAGCACAGCTGAAGAATGATATCCTCTGTTGTAGTTCATGGGTTCAACCATCACCCATGATGGCATCCTTGGCTCATACAACTCAACAGTAGCCGCCATTGCTTTAGCCTCAGCGTCATAACCACCAATCGAGAATCTGAAGCAAACCGGACAACAAAAATTATATCAACAGAACAGAGGGCAATATATACCATGAGGGATTCAATCCTCAGGTACACATTCTACAACCTTTTGTAGAGGCCAGGAGTTTATATATGCTTCCATTATCTTAAAAGAAAAAACATTCTACAACCTTTTCTTAAGAGAACATTCTACAAACCTTTAGTTGGTTATTTTGAAGTAAAAAGAAAGAAATACAAACTTACATCTTGTCATCAAGCACTGCCAGTGTATGACAACCTCTTCCTGTACTCAACTTTGGGAGTCCTTTCCAACTAGGCTCCCGAGGATCAAGTCTCTCCGCAGAGCTGGTAACACACAACTTTTGTTAGAATAAAAAAAATTCTGAGGTGCTTCTCACTTTAATGGAATAATAATTTGCCTGGTTAGTGATATTCCACATTTACACTAAGCCATAGGTCACTGCATAAGCTTTAAGACATTTGGAGGTGTCTTTTTAGAATACATGTGCTTGTTACGTTTATTGTATCTGCACCAGTTGAAAACTGAACAAATCAAGTACAAGAACAAAAGGACAGCACCTAAGATATTGAACACCGTTGAAGCCCCCAACTGCATAAATTGCACCATTAAGTTCCACGCCTGATAGAGCAAAGCGCTGAAAAAACAAGCGGGGGATGTCATTCAAACAAAAGAATTCATCATATAATATGCAGATTAATGGCTCAGAAGCAAATATTTTCCCATAACAATAGTGTAGGAAACTGAAGTACAATCCTTAATTAGTACGCACCAAAAGAATAACTTGTTGCCTCATTACTTAAGTATGAATTTTCCAGGAGAAATTGTTGCCTCATTACACAAGGATGAATTTTCCAGGAGTAAATGACTGATATTTTGCCTATAATTTTTCATTTCCTAGATAAATTTGCATAAATTCTATTAAGAGCTTCACTACTCCATGAGCACAAATCTTTTAGGTTTAAACCAAATGAGTGGTGGAGACTAGAGAGTGACTAATACCTTTTCCAGCATAGGCTGATATTTAATCCACTTTCCATAAGCAGGATCAAATACTTCAACGTCAGAGAAACACTCATTTCCATCTCCACCACCATATGCATAGATTTTTCCATTGAAGCTAACTGCAGCTAGGCTCCCTTTATCATGAGTAAATGATGGGCATGTGGTCCAATCATCACGCCTTCGGTCGTAACAGTCAACTTCATGAAAAAAGATAAATGCATAATTAGGACAGAACAGAAACCAGAGAGCTTGTGAGGAAACAGAACACAGAATCCAATAAGTAACCTGTATCAAACCAGCAGGCTCCATCACCACCACCAAGAACAAATATGTTGCCATCTAATGCAACAGTTGAGGCATATGACTTTCCAACAGCCATTGGTTTGAGAGGGGTTAGTACATCCAATGAAGGGGAAAAAGAGTCTAGTGATGGCAAAAATGAGAAGCCATCAAAACCACCAACTAGATAAATGACATCTTCTGAACCCAAACATTGTTCCACGAACTGGCTAAGGGAATCATCTAGGGTTAAAGGATCTATCTTTGAATTCAATGTCTTCACCGTGCCCTTGAGCTCCACAACTCTTTTTAGTAATCTCTCGTTCACTCCTTGTAGGTATTTGAGTTCTTTGTTGGACCAAGCCTGCAATGTTAACATAAAATAGATTATTTTTCTAGGACTTCCAAGCTTTAGTTGAGAATATATGATATCCCTCACCTGACTACAGCAAAGTTAGTTTAAAATATAACCATTAGGTAAAAATTAACTAGATGTGAGATCGATTCATAAGCATAATAGCAAAATCATATTGATTTCTAGTAAGCTGGTAGGTAAAAAGCACTGCAAACATCTTATATATTCTCCCTTTTCTAGTAACACATAACAAATTTAGCCATTCTAGACTGCAAAAATTAGCTATTGTTGATGAAAACAAATCTTAAACACTTGCAACCAAGTTTAGCATCTGTAAAGCAATATGCAATGATTTACTCAACTTGATAGCTCTTGTTTTATTCTATCCATTTCTACCTTTTCTGCCTTTTCACGCTAAAGGTATATTATATCAACACAACTCTAACAATTTTCTTAGACTACTAGCTTATTTTATGCATATGATACGCAATTCATAACTTTAAGATTGCAATCTTAATATGACAGTTTAATGGCATTTCGAAGAGACCTGCTTCTTCTCCATGACCGCTATCCGCTCATATAACTCTTTGACTATATCTACCAACTGCACAAACAAAATTAATGTGAGAAATTTGGAATAGGTAGGCAAAAGCTGAGCATGTTAGCAAGATTGAATGAATAGACATACAAAAACAAGGATGATAATATGGGATGCCGCTATGTGCAAAGTTATAACCTTAGCTTCTGTACAGGACTCCGAGTCCAATGATTGCATCAGCAAATTAGAATGCCCCCAGGAGAGCTGATCTACTTCAGAATCTAAGTTTTCTGGCAAATCATCTTGCACATCCTTACAGCTATATGCATCAACACCTTCAGTGTCAGTAGCATTGGCATAAAAAACAGAATTCCTCTGCTGGACAGACAACATCTTGAGCTTTTCTAATACCCCTTTGAAGCTAAGCTTACCCTGCTGACCAGACTGTTGTTGTTGTTGTTGTTGTTGTTGTTGCTGCTGCTGCTGCTGTTGCACTTCAACCTCCTTACCCGATAGTGCATACTCCTCGCTCTCTGGGGTTGTGTCTCCACAATCCAGATCGTCAAAACCATTCAAATATTCATTACCTGAGCTAGCATGCTCTGCATCCACATCACCTGTTCTAACTTGCTCAAATTTGTTCTTGTTTACCACATCAGCATATGACTTTACAACCTTCTCAGATTTGAGACCATTGTCCCCCCCATACACTGGTGCCCATGACGATCTCACATGCACATTAGCTGGTTGTGCAACAGGAGGCATCCAGAAATCGTTGGTAGAAGGTGAAGGGGTAAACATATCCATCAAAGCACGTGTTTGTGCATGATCCAATTCAAACTGGAAAAAATGAAGCTTCTGGCCAGGGGTGCCAGGCATCTTCTGGTAGTAGTTGGCTACAATAGCACCTCTAAACTGACTTTCTGCTAGTGGAACACACCACATTTTTACCCGCATGGCAACCTAAACCGGCAAAAAGGATATACATGTTGGAGTCGTTTCATTGAGATTTAGCAAGAAGAAGGCTTCCAAAGATACAGATCAGGGATTGTACCTGAGCAGGATAGCTCGTCTTTCCCTTGCCATCTTGTGACCATGCATTTGATTCAGGACAGAACTTGCCATTGCTTGCAGCTTCATAAATACCATATAATTTGCGGTCATCATAATTGAACAGGAAGAGAGGTAGGCCTTCCTTGATATTTTGTACATAGGAGAGATGTGTTCTTGGCAAGCCTGAAACATGGCACAAATAGCTACTAAGTTGGTGGATTACCTAACAAGTTGAAATCCTTTGAAAGGTATCGACTTTTTTCACTCATAGGAAGAAATGAATGTGTCAATTGTATGGCTCAGTTTTGCAAATAGATATCTTATGCAAGAGTTTGAATTAAGAAAGACAAGACCATACCGAAAAGTTGCCGTGAGTGACACTCTGCGATGGTATTGTTTGTGCAGCCAAATATTACAGCTCCAAGATCTTGTGGTCGGAGGTTTCTTGTGGTAACAGACAGGTTTGTCGGCCTTCCATTTTTCACAATCTGGCTCCAAGAGGATTTTCTCTTCACCATCATTTTGATGCTAGAAGATGAGAACCAAAACAAAAGACATAAACAGAGTGCACCTTATCATTGATTGTGTTTTTAAGGAAGAGGTGTTTTACAATGCTTTCTATTAGTAGTAGAATTAATCTAGACCATTTATATTTTCTAATCTAATGGATCGGATCAATTTTTACTACCACCTTAACTGCTAGTAGTAGAATAATTTTTCTACTGGTAGTAGAATAATTTTTCTACTACGGTTGAGATCATTTCTACTGGTGAAATACTAGTAGTAGAATACTACCAGTAGAGAGCACTATAAAGTTACTCTTTAAGGAAAGCAACAAGAAATAAAGCTATTTAGGAATCACCAACATTATTTTCAAGAGATGAAAGCACAGATCAAAGTTCACCAACTGAGTTCAATCCACCAGATTATGTACTTTTTTTAGATAATGGAATAGATTATGATTTTGTAAGAACTCGCATAATCAAATCCTATACACTAGAAGTATTTTGTATTTTTTCTTTTGGATAATGGAATAGAACAGGATTTTATAAGAACTCGCATAATCAAATCATATTACTAAAGCTTACTGTAAATTAGAAGTTCTAGTACACTCGCATTTGCTGCATTGTACATTTCAGACAAGTTTCTGGTTCACAATAGACAAGACAGCAATGCACATCGACGTATCAAAGTGAGTTAACACTCTCCGAGATAGTTTTTTTAATAGCTGGACACGCAATTTAGATAGTTTTTTTAATAGCTGGATATGCAATTTTTTTGGGGTAATACAGCCTAGGAATGACACATCTTAGCACGATTTTGTGAGAAGAATGCAAAGTTAAAGTTTCTTTTTTTTATTATCTTTATCATGAGAGATATGCAAGTAGAATACATGGTCAGGAGGGCAAGCAAGAGCTCCAACAAAAGCAACTGAGCCTATTTCTTGACGGCCTATATGTAGAACAAAGAAAAAAAAGAAATGAATCACGTGTTACTGAACTTAAAAGGAGTATCAAAATGAACTGCAGTTCGATCAAAGTCTCAGTAAATAGAATTCGTACAAGGACCAGTCCTCCCACATTTCTTGTGGGGCTACGGGGCAAGCAAAATTAATGATGGAACCAAACAAGTACATCAATCTAGTGACAGGGCAAAGATCACACATGCAAAATTAATGAAGGAGCGACGGGACCAACTTGAAGTCGATTCAAGAACGAACCACAAGTGCTCGAGAAAAAAATCACAAATTACAAAACCCTATTTTGTTCACGAATCAGTGCCCTGCGTACACCACCGGAGATGAACTCAAATATGCGTTCGCACAAAATCCAAGGAGCAGTAGCGCATTATCATCCAGTTTCTTGTTTTGCTTAGATGAAAGCAGCTAGCTTTTGGAGTTGGTTGGTAATTAAGCAGAAAAAAACACATACACAAAGAAAGAGGGGGAGAAAAGGAGAGAATAATGCGGTTGGGAACAGTGGCACGGTGCGTACCTTCGGAGGAAGATTTGATCGGCGGCTTCCAAAACAAATCAACCAACCGGCACCGCTACTGTTCCATGGAGCAGAAGAAGATGGGGAGGAAAAGGAGACGATCGCACTGCACTCAACTCCTCGGTAGGAGGAGGAAGTGGTTCGAGAAGTGGTTCTTGGCTCCTGTTCCTCCTTGAGGACTACACTAGATGGGGAGGAGGAAACGAAGTGAATTGAGGAGGGAGGGTAAACGAGGTGGTGGGTGTAAAAGGTAGTGCCATTTTACTGTACTGTGTGTGTCAGGATGGATGTAACTACAGCAAAGCAAGCAGGAGGAAAAAGAATGGCCCACCGCACAGTGACACAGGCACATCACAGTTTCCGCTCCATGCAAGAAAGGGAGGCCCCAGTCCATGGACCAGCCCCTGACTTGCTGTGGACACTGGACAGCACTTCCACTTAGAGCAACTCCAATCGACCTCTCAAATTTGACCCCCTATTAGTTAGAATAGGAGCTCTCTCATCTATATTTAACCTCCTATTTTACTCTACACTCCAACCGACCCCTTATATTTTTAAGTGGAGCCCACTTGTCAGTGGCCCACCCTTTTTTTTCTCCCTTTCTCTCCTCTCTCTCTCTCACTTTCCTCTTCTCGGCCGACGCGGCTCGGGGCGGCGGGGCCGATGGCTCAACGCGGCGGGGGCGGCGAGGTCGGCGCTCGTAGGCTGTCGGCGGTGGACGCGGACGAGGGGCCGACGCAGGCGGGAGGCGGGAGACGCCGGCGGCCGGGGGGAAGAGGAAGGGGATGGGAGGCCGACGCAGGCGGGAGGCGGGAGACGCCTGTTGGCGCCGCACCGCGCCCGCACCCGCGAGCTGCACCCGCCCCTCGCGTCCGCGACCGGGACCTCACCCGGCGCCTGCGTCCCGCGTTAGCGCCCGGGACCGAAGGCCGCGCCCGCTACAGCGCCGGCTCCCGCGCACCCGCGCCCGGGAACTCGCCCTCGCCCGGGTCAGCGTCCGTGCCCGGGCCCTCGCGACCGGGACAACGCCGGCGGCCGAGGGGAAGAGGAAGGGGACGGGGGGCCGACGCAGGCGGAGACGCCGGCGGTGGGGGGGAGGGGGTGGTCGGGAGAGGGGCGGACCCGAGCGGTGGCGTGCCTGCGCGCAGAGAATGGAGGCGGGGCGACTCGGGCGAGGGGATGAGGGGGCGATGAGGGGCTCCTACATCTGGGGGGTTGGCTGCCCCCGGATGAGGAGCCCCTGCAGATGGGAGGTCAAGTAGGAGTTCGGTTGGAGATGTTTTTTCACCCAAAAACTCCTAAATTTGAGATAAGAGGCCGTTTGAGAGGTCGGTTGGGCTTGCTCTTAGTGACAACTGGCTAAACAACTTAGTGACAATTTAAATTTTTGTGATTATAAATATTGTATGGTGCTTGTTTAGTAGGAATTTAGTAAGCTTAGAATCCTATTGCTAGTATTCATTTTTTTTAAACATGTGTTAGAAGACATACTCATGGTACCTGTTTATGGTATGTATACATGATGGTGTACGGATGAAAACGTCTTCTGCAAAAAAAATTATTTGGGACAAAAGATAGAAAATTAAACTCTACTACCTACCAATACCTTGAAAAATAAATAGATTAACCCTTTTCCATTTGACACGATTCGGGCAAGCACTTGCATGTGCGTTGCCCGGGCGGAGATCCTGCATCCTAGTGTCGTGCTAGCCTGCTAGCTCGACTACTTGCAACCAAAATCAACAGCTTGCCATCACACCAAATTTATGTTGGGCTAGACGTGCTGATTGGAACAAGTATATGTTCAGTGACGCGCACACACAGAAACTGTGCCCAAAATCAAATTGCACAGTAAAAAGATGATCCTCTTAACAGCAAAAAGATCAGGCATCAAAAGCTCGAGACCCTAAACATGGGAGAAGGGGAGAGCCGCAAGTGTCAGGATCCATGTTATTACGGAAAGCAAGCAAGCATTGGAAAGAGAGGCCCCACCCAACAGAAGCGCAGAGATAAACGCAGTTTCCATTCGAGGCAAGATAGGAAGAAAGGAGAGAGATGGGAGATCAGATACCAAGCCTCCAAGTAGCCTTTTTAGCTAGGGACATGGCATATTGCATCCATGGACCATGGACCATGGACCAGTTCTGTGTACACTGTACACAGATTCAGTTTTTCGCTATTCTTTATCTTCTAGCTTAGCTCATGTTTAGCATAGCGGCTCACACTTGGATTGGATTGGAGGCTGGAGGCGACTATCCGAGCATTGGATTGAATACTCTAGTCCAATAGCATGCATATAAAACAGGCAGATCGATCATACGAAAATGGCATAAAAGAAATCATTGTCATGATTAATATTTTGTGATAAACAATTAGCTTTGCAAATTATTTATTTAATGAATATTTGTTAAAAAATATAAGTCGATGTTGACGTGAGTGTGTGTAACTAATCTGAGTCAAGTTAAAAAGAACATGTGCTTGGATATGGTTTCTTTGTTTTTGTATGTGTAGACAAGTCTTTAGCTCTCGGGAGTATTGCTCGTGATGGATCGGAAGTCGACTTGGGAGAAGTTGATGTCCGGATAATCGGTAGATTACGCGGAATACTAAAAGTTAGAGATTAATATACATGAAGGTAAAGATTCCATATGGTATACAAGAGGAATTGTGTGCGTATAAAAAGAAGAGTTTATTTTGCATAGGAATTTAAGATTGGAAATTTTGAGTCCTAGTAGGATTAGATGTTGAGTCCTACTAGGATTAAGAATAAAGTCCTAGTACAATTATGAGTTCTACTTCTACTTTGTGTAAAAGATTTTAGGTATAAATAGATGAGGGATTAAGACTCTAGAGCAATAACATTTGAAATAGAAAAAAGTTAGGGTTTAGTTTTCAGAGAGAGAAGTGCTTTGTATGCACTTTTAGACACATCTTGATGCAATAAAGTTGATCTACTTTCAATACTTTTATCGAGTTATGTTCTTTGTTCATGGGCGATTAGATCGGCGGCATTGAGGCAATCGGACCGATGATAGGTATGCAATCAGACCGACGGTATATGGCAGTGTATTGCAACATCATCCAGGTCAGAGGTTTTTTATTTCCGCTAAAAGATTTGGTTGTTTGTTTTTTCCTACCATTTACCTTCTCTGATAGGCTTGGTTCTTATGTTCGATTCCTTAAGTGGTATCAGAGCCTTGTTTTTGCTTCTCTTTTGATTTTAATTAATCTTGAGTTGCCATGGCGAATAAATTTTCAATCAAGCCACATGTTTTTGATGGAGTTGATTTTCAATATTAGTATAAAAGGATGCAATCATATATAATGTTCCAGAGTTTTGATATATTGCAAAAAGTTTCTAAACCCTATGAAATATCTGATGAGGTTACTGCTACCAATAAAACCGATTTTGAAAACAATTATAAAGCTTATAATATTATTTTTAGTGGAGTTTCTCGTTCTGATTTTGATTGAATTTCTCATCTTAAAACTGCGTACAAGATGTGGAAGGCTCTATGTGATTTTCATCAAGAGTCTTCTAACATCAAGGAATTATGCAAAGATGTTTTTAAAACGGAGTATATGAAATTTGAGGAAGCGCTTGATGATTATTATGCTCGCTTTAACAAAGTTTTGAGTAATCTTCGTTCTGTTGATAATTCTTATGATAGTAATTATACTCAATCTGAAGTTTCTCGACATATTTTAAATTGTCTTGATATGCCTATTTGGGAGATAAAAGTTATATCTATTTAAGAATCTGTTAACATGAATACTCTAATTTTGGAATCTTTGTACACTAAACTTAAAACACATGAGATGAATATTTTTTCTCTCAAGATTGATTCTAAATCAAATGCTTTGGTGTCTTTTTTGAGTTCTTTTGCTGATGCTTCTTTTTCATCTTCTTTTACTGCTTTTAATACCATATCCGATGACCAACTCGAATAAGTCTCTGAGGAGGATTTAGCTTTGCTTATTAACAAGTTTTCTCGAGCTTTGCATAATATTAAGAACAGAAAAAGCGGAGGCCCAATTCAGTGCTTTGAATGTGGAGAGCTAAACCACATTCGTTCTAAGTGTTTTAAACTCGGGAGATCCAACAAGGAAGACGAGGTGGAGAAAAAAAAGTAGGAAACCAAGCGCTCAACTTTTGAAGACAAAAGAAAGAATAGCAAACGCAAACTAGTGCGTCAATTGCTAGAAGTTTTCAAGCAAATTTAGTTGAGCGATGAAGAATCTGAAAGCGACGACGAGAGCATAGGCAAAGGTAAACATTTTACAAGTTTAACTCTCATTACTCGTAATGTGTCAAACTCCGATGAGGATGAATCTAACAACGATGATGACAAGGTAAATTTTACTTATGATCAATTAGAACATGCTGCTTTTGATCTCGTTGATAAATTTGATAAATATACTAAAAAGCTTAAAAAACGTGATCATACTGCTAATGTTTTAAATTCTGAAATTGCAAGATTAAAATCTCTAATTCCTGATGATGATGATTGTAAATCTTGTGAGGTGTTATATTCTGAAATTACTGCTTTAAGAAATGTCAATACTAACATTTCTCTAAGATTGGAAGCTGAAATTGAGAAAACGAAAAACTTGAGTCATCTTTTGCTCTTGGTTTTACTTTGCATTCTTGTCTTATTGATGAGTTGTTTTTGACAAAGAATCTTTTGAAAATGTATAAAATTGTTTTTAGTGCTAGTTCTTTGTTCAATTTTTATGTTCTAAAAGGATTAAACAACACAAGGATATTTTAAGATTTAAAACTTGCTCAAAGTGTTTTTTAAATGAGATGAAATTTAAAGATACTCTTGGTTGTGTTGAGTATTTGCAAAACGACATGAAAACTCACAAAATATTTTCTTGCTCAAATTGTCGCAAACAAAAAGGGATTACAAAATCTTGTAAAAATTGTGTTTCTTTGACAAATAAGGTTGCTTATTCGAAAAGTTCTCAGCAAAGGTTTTTCAATGGTAAATAGAAACTCAGTATAATTTTGGATACTTCTAAAGTGAGCACACATAATATAGGAATAGGTTTTGATGCACATGCTTATTTTACTAATCGTCCACTGAGTATTCTTGGTGTTTTTAAAAGTGGTGAGATTTTGACAAAACTTGAACCAAAGAAAATGATTTTTAAATCCGCTGGAATTTTGTCGAACCTTTCTACAACTTGTGCAATTGCTTCTTCTTCTTCTAAGGAAAAAACACGTGTGAAGTACAATTACTCTCATTGTGGTAAGGATGGGCATTTGGTTCAGTTTTGCTTTAGACTTGCAAGAAAACATAAAAAGACAGAGAACATGAACTTGCCATGGGCGGTTAGACTGACTTTTCAACATTGGTCGGATCGATCTTTAGTAAAGGCTCAAGGTAAGTTTTCAGGTAAATTTGGTGCTGATTCTATTTATACATATACATGTGCTTTGCCTACTGGTTCTATTAGTCGTGTGTCTCAGTGTTGGATTCCTAAATTTCTTATTTCTAATTCCAACACGAAGGCCTTGACATCTTCTTGTGTATAGGTCTTTTGGCGACATACTCCCTATGTGCATTAAACGATTAAGACGTCATTGCTTTTAAGGTAACATTGATCTAATTATGATTTGGCAATATAATATCTACTTCTTCATTAGTTTTTTCCTCGCTAGTTATGGAAATAGTAGTTTTTGATAATAATACAAGTGGATACATATCAATTCAGAACCTTGATGATATCGTTGGCAATTGGTTATCTTTTTCAAAACCTTTGATATCTTCTAGATTTGCTTTATTTTTTCATTGGGAGGGTTTGGAGGTTGATTTGAGGGGGAGTTTATATTTTTCGATACATTCATATTTAATTTATTGCATTACTCTCAATTTGAAAATAAAATAGAAAAGTGGAGCTTTGTTTTATACCTATATTATATTGTTGTGCTTGCTAGTAATATAAGTGAGGTCCTTTAGTCGCTAGTTTTGCTTGTATGTATTCTAATCTTTATATGAGTCTTTGCTATTACTTTTGAGGGATATGATGCATGACACATAATTCTTTTACTTGAATTTAAATAAATATGCAATGTTGAACCTAGTGCTAGTTTGGATGATTTATGCTTGTATATATACTTGTTGGTTTTTTTATTCCTCAAATGCTCTCTATATGCCGCAAGTGCAAATAAAGTCAATTTACTTGTATTTACTTTATGAGAGATAAAAATGGATACCGAATCTTTGGAAACAGTAATCACGACAAGAACGTATCCGCGTGAGGAAAATAATGGGTGCCGAATCCTTGTAAACAGTAATCACGACAAGGACGCACTTGGAAAAATTGAGAGATTTATTATCTGTGAGCAAAAAGCTCAAATTTATTGGAAAACTCTCTATAAGTGGTTTGTTTTTTTATTTGAAAGAGCAATTAAAATTTGAGTAAAGAATGTTTTAACTTTCTTGTCTATGTGTGAGGGTATTTTGTTCAACCTATGTACTAGCGGAAGCGTTGCATTATAAATTATTGAAATCATGAAGTTTTGGTGCTAATTTAATCTTGATTGTAATATCATTGATTCATGTTTGGATTATAACTCATGGTTGTTAGCTAGTTAATCATTTTATCTCCCTTGTCTTACAACACATGTCCCTGAGTTGTTTTAGGTACACTTCAAAACTCCTAGAAAAAATTCAGAAAAAAGAAAATTGATAAATATTTCATATTTATTGCATTTGTGCTTTCATGGTTTATATTCTTTCTTTTGAAATTCTTGATGAAATCATTGTCAAAGGGGAGAAATATATAAAATGCATACTTAAAGAAAGGGGGAGCTATTTTAGAAAAGGAGAGAATTTGAAGGTTTGAAAGTTTTGATGAGTTGATCGATTCTTAAAAATAATCGATTTTGCGCTTTTATTGCGAATATAGGGGAGAAATTCTTTCTTTTAAAGGGAAATAGTTTTTCTGTTTCACTTTTGTGATTTTTTGAGCCATTAGTGCTTTTTGACACTTCTTGGTTTTTATTTATTTCAAAAACATCAATTTGCATTTTGGAGATGTTGCCAATGTGTTCATCAAGGGGGAGATTATAAATTATTGTCATGATTAATATTTTTTGATGAATAATTGGCTTTGCAAATGATTTATTTAATGAACATTTGTTAAAAAATATAAGTAGATGTTGGCGTCAGTGTGTGTCACTAATGTGAGTCAAGTTGGGAAGAACTTGTGCTCGGATATGGTTTCTTTGTTTTTGCATATGTAGCTTCAGGCCTCGGGAGTATTGCCGGTGATGAATCGGAAGTCGATTTGGGAGAAGTTGATGTCCGGATGATCGGGAGATCACGCGGGATACTAAAGGTTAGAGATCAATGCACGTGAAGGTGAAGATTCCATATGGCATACAAGAGGAATTGTGTGCGTATGGAAAGAGTAGTTTATTTTGGATAGGAGTCCAAGATTAAAAATTTTGAGTCCTACTAGGATTAGAAGTTGAGTCCTAGTAGGATTAGGAGTTCTACTCTTACTTTGTGTAGGACGTTTTAGGTATAAATAGATGAGGGGTTGAGCTCCTAGAGCAATAACTTTTGAAAGAGAGAAAAGTTAGGGTTTAGTTTTCAAAGAGAGGAGTGCTTTGTATGCACTTTTTAGACACATCTTGATGCAATAAAGTTGATCTACTTTCAATAATTTCATCGAGTTGTGTTCTTTGTTCATGAGCGGTTAGATTGATGGTATCAAAGTGATCGAACCGACGGCAGGTATGCAATCTGACCGGTGGTATATGACAGTGCATTGCAACTTCATCAAGATTAGAGGTTTCTTTTATTTCTGCTAAAAGATTTGGCTGTTTGGTTTTTTCTGCCATTCACCCTCTCTAGTAGGCTTGGTTCTTGTGTTCGATCCTACAAGTGGTATTAGAGCTTTGTTTTTGCTTCTCTTTTGATTTTAATTAATCTTGAGTTGCCATTGCGGATAAATTTTCAATCAAGCCACATGTTTTTTATGGAGTTGATTTTCAATATTGGTGTAAAAAGATGCAATCTTATATAATGTTCCAGAGTTTTGATATTTGGCAAAAAGTTTCTAAACCCTATGATATACCTGATGAGATTACTGCTGCCAATAAAATCGATTTTGAAAACAATCGTAAAACTCGTAATATTATTCTTAATGGAGTTTCTCGTTCTGATTTTGATAAAATTTCTCATTTTGAAACTGCGTATGAGATGTAGAAGGCTCTATGTGATTTTTATTCCGGGTTCTCCTGCAGGCAGAGCAGCCCAACGTGGACGCACCTCGCGATCTGCCAGCCCACCAACGCTTGCTCGCTTACCGACCGGTCCACCACAACGGCGATGTCCCCCATGGTCCAGTGCTCCCAAATCTATGTCAGGTGTTAGGCAGCTTCTTGAATTGTCACAGAGAATAGCACGTAGAGATTGCACAATTGCACTAAGCGCAAGGTGCGCGGATCTAGATTTTGGGGGCTCACGATGCTGAGGAGATGTGCGGGTTGCTCGATGTTGTAGGAGCCGCTCTTTCTTCTCCCCGTGATGATCTCTAGGATGAGAACGCCGAAGCTGAACACGTCTGATTTGATGGAGTAGTGCCCACGCATCGCGTACTCTGGAGCCACGTATCTACTATCCACTGTAAATACGGACATGGTTAACTTCGTCTAACTCCACAGCTTCTCAAATCCACTCTCTGTAGCTGGGCATATGATGTAATGAACAATATCTTACTATGTTCCAACAACACGATTTGTGACGTCCTGCGATCGATACCCTCCAAAGAGCCTCGCCAAACCAAATTCTGAAATTTTGAGGTTATAATCAGAGTCTACAGAATGTTGCTTGCCTTGAGGTCCCGGTGAATAATCTTCAGCCGACATCCTTATAAGATACTGCGATCCCCTAGCGACCCCGTTTAGGCCATTCATAATGCAGTGATGTGGCGTGTGACCCCAAGTTGCTACATCAGAGATTCGTCACCAACTAAGTCGAGAGCGTGCCCCCGTAAAGGCACTCATGCCTTGCAGAGGGCATGGGTTCCCTGGTAGAGACGAGGCCACCGGCACGAGCCACGTTGGAGACCCATGGCCTCGCCTTCTCGTGCCCCTGCATGTGGTCTCCCTGGAAGAAGGCCATACCATCGCCATGGTCGTCGCTGCTTCGCCGTCAAGGTCGCTTGATCCACAGTCGGGCTCACTTGATCCGTTGGCGGGCCCTCTCGACCTACTGCCAGGACCGCTCGATTGGCCACCGGGGCCACTCAATCTGCTGCCGAGAGCTCGATCCGCCGCCGCCTGCCTTGATCTACATAGGAGCAGCTCGTTGGCCCGAGGCAAAAGGTGCCAGTGTCGGTCGGAGAAGAGAGAGGCGCCGCCGGTGGATCGGAAGGGCAAAGATGCAGCTGGTGGTCAGGGAGGGTGACGAGAGAGGGGAGGAGTGGTGGCCGGTGGTTGTTGGTGGAGTGGTGGGGGTGGGATTTGTATTAGAGTAAATTTCATAAAACTACATATAATTTAACAAAACTATCGCAAAACTACAGATTTAAAGTGTTGTACCACAAAACTACATATTTAGCGCCAAATTTATCACAAAACTATAGATTTAAGGCCTAGTATCATACCTTAGGCTTAGTTTGAGAGTGAATAAAGAGGAAGAAAAAGAAGATCATGCAAAACGAGGTGAGCTATTAGCACATGATTAATTGAGTATTAGCTATTGCAAACTTGAAAAATGGATTTATATAATTCTTAAAGCAACTTCTATATAAATTTTTTTTTACAAAAAACACACCGTTTAGCAGTTCGTGAAACGTGCTCACAAAAAACGAGGGGAGTTTTCATCCCTATTTTCACATTCGAATTATGCCTTAGATGCAAAGTACACATTCACATACACATAGATTCGACATGTGGGCCCGGTCCATGGGTTGGTCAATTTTGACCGTTCAACCTTCACCCCAGCAACATATGTCAATGTTCACATGATTTTCCATTTGAAGAATAATGTTTTTTTAAGAATTAGGTGGGACGCCAACTATCAGTGATATGGTATACTTTTTCTTAGAAAACACATTTGAGAAGAAAAGAAAGAATAACTAGTCAGGCGGATATAGTAAGCCACTATCTGTGAAAACATTTACACGGGTGGCTATCTTAAGAGCACCACCTGTGCAACATGACATTTGTGAATATTAAAGAAAATACTCCTAGGTACTATTGACCTAACCAAACTAAAGGGAATATAGTAAGGATCACAGAGATATTTTGTTTGCCACAATCGGACATCAAATGAACTTCCTATGAATTTTCAAAGTTTAGGCACTTTTAAAATAATAAATTATTTGCACAGACGGTGCTCTTAAGATAGCCGCCCATATAAATATTTTCACATGCGGTGACATAAACTATCCGTCTCTAGATTATCTATGGTTATTTCGTTTTTAACATGCGGGTCCACATGTTGGTGGGAAGAAGTTATGCTAATGGTCCACGTGTCAACGGGAGTCAATGGGAAGAATCCAGTTTAAACAGCATAGTAATATATATACACACACATACATACATACATATATACATACATACATATACATATCAATATTTCACATTACATTTTTAACGACAAATTTAAACTACTACTAATTTAGACTACATTTTTTATCTTCTAATATCCTATTACACATTCCAAAAGGACTAACTAAATTTGTTATCTACTAATTAACTACATTATCCATATACTACATTACTAATTAGATACATTAACACTTATTTACTAGTACTAGACTACTCTTGCCGCTGCCTTTTCGCCGACGGGTCGCCTCCTGAAGGATGGTCACCGTGCCGGCTGCCTCGCATGCTGCCATGCCATCTGCCAGCTCCTCTGCCCTGCCCTCCGCAGCGGCCACCGGCTCCTTTGCCCAGGCCATGGCTTCCTTCGCCGCGCCTTGTCGATGTTTTACACCGGCAATAAATATATGGGGCTACTCGGCGGATGGAAACTCGGTGGATTGCAAAGGAACACATGGAGATTTTATACTGGTTCAGGCCCTCGATGTGAGGTAATACCCTACGTCCAGTTTGTATGTATTCCTTTGAGGATATACGGTGGTGATTCTGGTGAACCAACTCAACCTATGAGCTTATGAGTGCTCTTCTCGTGCTTCTATGAGCCCGTGCCCTCAGGGGGCGCCCTGCCTCCCCTTATATACTGAGGGACAGGGTTACAAGGTAGGAGTCCCCATCGGATTACGACTAGGAGATCTCCCCTTAGAGATATAACGCACCCGACTAGGACTGTATATTCCTTTCTATACAAGGCGAAGTCTGCCGAATCTAGCTATATCTCTAATTACAAGGCTAAGCCCATCCTCTATCCGAGTGGCCCATATGCTTGTCATGAGGTACCCGGGGCCCATGGCACCCACAGTAGCCCCCGAGACCCTCATAGTTGAGTCACAGCTGATGCCGAGTGCTCATCCTCCACGGTGAAGTCTTCCCGAGTGCATTGCTCCCGAGTACTCTTTGTCTGAGTGCTGCTTCTCCCGAGTCCTGCTCATGTCAGCTGGCAGCGAGGCTATGAAGGGCTCCATGTAGATGTAGGAATAGTGTGCGCCGAATAGGCGCACCTATTAGGTGTAGCCCCCGACTTTGTGCTTAATTGTGAAAACAATTAAACATAAAGTCAAAGAACTTTAACCTTGAAGTCTTTCCCGAGTAGATTACTACTGGTATATGAGACTCTTCGGTATCATGTCAACCGGAATATGATTTATAGTCTTGCCGAGTAGGGAACTACTCGTATATAGGACTCTTCGACTTCATGTCAGTCGGAATATGTGTTTATAGTCTTGCCGAGTAGGATGCTACCCGTATATGGGACTCTTCAGCGTCATGTCAGCTGGAAAGGGGGTGTTTATAGTCTTTCCCGAGTGGCGTCCCACCCAGAAGTTAGACTCTTCCGCATCATGTCAGCGGGAATGAGAAATTTATAGTCTCTCCCGAGTAGTGCACTACTCGAAAGTTAGACTCTTCAGCGTCATGTCGGCTGGAGTAATGTTGCTCATGGCAACTGGTGGCCACGCATGTAGGCCAAGTACCACTGTATGAAAAATAAATCCATTACGTGGTTAGGTGTACTCGAGAGAGATACCTGCATCTCCAATTTTAATGAAGACCAGCTTGTGATCCTTGTAAGGATATATCCTCGAGACCTGGTGGATAAAACAGATACCCAAACATATATGTTTAGCAATAAGGCTCTCATGGAGCATATCTGTTTACCTCATCGGTTCCTGTGGGTAGCACCAGCGCTATAATTTCAACTCAGCCTGCGGGCGGCCCACATGGAGCATGCTACTGTAGGAACTCATGCCTTGGTGGCTGTTACCAAGTAAGCCGGCCTGAACCAACCTACCCAGCATAGCTCTAGAGAAGTATCATCCATCGCATGTCAGGATGAGTTTTTTGGTATTGGTAACCGCAATCAGCCAGAGAAATCCTTATTTGCAAGCCTTTCCGACTTACGTTCTGGATGCAAACTGGTTGCCACATAAGCCTGAGTGGGTATATTGCAGGATCTGCTTGCCCTCCTCAGGTGTGACGCAGTGCATGAGAACTCCGGATGCACTTTGACGATGTAAGTCTTCTCTGACTTGGGTAAAACCGAACAAGGTACCCGAACCTTGCATTAGCAGAGGGTTCGGCTGGCGACCCTCATGGGGCGTACCCTATCCAATAGAGTTATAGCCAAGCTAGGTACCCGAACCTTGCATTAGCATAGGATTCAGCTGGCAACCCTCATGGGGCGTACCCGACCTGACAGAGCCGTGACCAAATAAGGTACCCGAACCTAGCATTAGCGTAGGATTCGGCTGGCAACCCTCATGGGGCGTACCCTACTTAGCCGAGTAGTACACAGCCCCGACTGGCGCCGGAGGCCGATTATTAGCTCGCATGGAGCGTAGTCGGGGAAGATGACGTCCCGACTGGCGCTAGTACTCGGTAAGTAGCCCTCATGGAGCATCCCGAGTGTATTTTGGCAGACTTGTCCAGCCCCCGAGCGTAGGAGATAGGCTTGCAGCCCTGAGTTCCTGTCACGCGTATCCGGAGCTGGGCCTGCAATGTAAAAATATCGGATGAGTAGCATCTGATGATGGAAATAATCACCCGAATAAAATGTATTTTACAATATATGCAAATACGAGTTTTTCCTCTTTTTGATATTAATTTCCTCGAGTAGTTGACCCCTTACGTTTAAGCACTCTGCCCGACTAGTCATAGCCCCCTAGCGTCGGGAGTTGGCTCATGGCTCTTTCCCAGGCACGCGTTTTGGGTGACTTGAGTTCGTCTTACATGGAGCAAAGTTTCACGGATTAGGATTTATGCTACTTGAGTACTTTTGCGATCATTTAAGAGCAAAAACAGAAAAAAGTAAATGTGCAGCTTGTACACCTATTAGGTGTAAGCGGCTGCGGCATTAGCAAGGCCGAGTGAGGAGATGTTTATCAGAAAGCGACTTAGCTGTTCGGTATTTGGGAGTGGGGATGCCATCCTTGTGTTCGGGCTTGTGAGCCCCCGAGCATGTCACTTGTTGCTCTGATAATCCTCAGTTGTTGAAGGTCGAAGACGGTTGTGACCGACTGCCATAATAGAGCCGTCTGACTTGCGTTTGCGATTCCCAGCTTTAGTCGGGACCGCGTCATCGGTGTCGTCCCGCTTCTTCTGTCAGGGTGACTTGTTGTCGTCGAGGGCCTCGGCAACAGCGTGGGCCGAGTCGGCGTACTTGTTTGCTATGTCGAATAGGGCCTTGACAGAGTTGGGAGGCTTCCGCGTGAATTTGTCGATGAACGAGGTGTCTCTGACTCCTTTTCGAAAGGCGGCGATGATGACCTCGTCCTTGATCTTCGGGATTGAGTTCCTCTTCTCAGAAAACCTCTTGATGAAGTCACGAAGAGACTCGTTCTTCCTTTGGCGCAACTGATATAGGTCGTACTCAGAAGATGGCCTCTCGTATGTTCCCTGGAAGTTGGCGATGAAGCGTTCCCGAAGTTCTCCCCACGAGCCGATTGATTGCTTGGGAAGTCCTGTTAGCCATGTCCTCGCTGAGTCGGCTAAAGCGACTGGGAGGTAGTTAGCCATGACTTTGTGATTCCCTCCAGCTGCTCGGATCGCCAGAGTGTAGACCGTGAGCCAGGACTCGGGATTGATCTTGCCGTCGTATTTGTCGATGCCTGTAGGCTTGAAACTCGATGGCCAGTCGACCTGTTGTAGCTCCTGGGTGAAGGCCGGTATGCCTTCGTCTTCAATGAAGGACTCCGACCCGACTACGGCGGTGAAACCGCTCGTGGTGGTGGAGGCCGAAATGCTCGTTCTCGTCTTCCAGTTGCGTTTGCTCGTCTTCTTCTCGTCTCGCAAAAAAAAGCGCCCGAGCATTGGTGTCCTGCGAAGATTACGCCATAGTTTGGCCTCGGAGATCCCGGTTGTCCCAACGGTCCACTTCGACGTTGCCCGTTGTTGTTTTGGGTTTGCCGAGTGACGTTTGGCGTGACTCCGTGTGCAGCCGACTAGAGGCCGGCCGCTCGGCGTCGCTTTGAGGTAGACGAGACTGCCATTGGGATGCCGACCGATTGGTCGGTATGAGGGTATCGCCCGACTATTTGGTGGCTGCTGACATGCAGCAGCGGTAAGCATGGCTTTTATCCTTGCGATGTCCGGGGTGGCTGGTGATCAAGCCCAAGTTGGACCGTGTCCAGTAGGGTTGCGGCGGCACGATGTTCTGTTGTGGCGTGACGAAGACGTCGTGGTCGCCGACTTTTGTTTGGAGGGTTTGTTGCTGAGCGTCAGTTCGACCTAGCCCTGCGTAGGCCGTCGTTGCGGGCGTGCAGGCATCTTGCTTCTTCCTCCTGGTTGTTCTCGCAGTCGGCAGGCCTCCTCCTCTTGTTGTTCGTGTAGTCGGCATGATTCCTGAGTAGGAAGTAGAGCCTTTGGATGCCATGAAGATTTCTAGTGGCGGGAAGAAGCTTGCGCGAACTGCTGTCCGACCTTAGAGTCGTAGTCCGACTGAGAGTCGTAGTCCGACTGAGAGTCGTAGCCGGAATAGTTGAATGGGGGTGATTTACAAACTCCGACCTCCTAGATCCGATCTCGAGCGGCTCGGGGCCGTATCCGAGTCGAACTCCAGAGGATCGGGTTTGCCCGCGTCGGATGTAGATTGTAGATATCCGCGGCGTCGCCCGAGTCCGAACGGGAAATTGACGATCTCTTCCTTTTTTGCCCGATCTTGGCCGGCTCAAAACCGAGTCCGAGTCGAACACCGAAGAAAGAGTTGTCCCTGGACTTGGGCGTATGGGAGATCGCCGCAGCATGTCGTGAGAGATTGCTGCAGCAAAATCGTGTAGGCCGACTGGCGCGGAGTCGGCTGGTTCCTCAGCCGGTTGGATCGGGTCCGTGTCGGCCAAGGTGAGATTGCCGAACATGTCGGCGACGAAGTCGAGGCTTTCCGAATGAGATTGTATCCCGGAAGAGAATTTGCCGCCGTCGACTCCGGTTGCTGGATCCATCGAGCTTGTAGATGTAGATCGCGCCGAATCCCCTACCTGGCGCGCCAACTGTCGATGTTTTACACCGGCAATAAATATATGGGGCTACTCGGCGGATGGAAACTCGGTGGATTGCAAAGGAACACAGGGAGATTTTATACTGGTTCAGGCCCTCGATGTGAGGTAATACCCTACGTCCAGTTTGTATGTATTCCTTTGAGGATATACGGTGGTGATTCTGGTGAACCAACTCAACCTATGAGCTTATGAGTGCTCTTCTCGTGCTTCTATGAGCCCGTGCCCTCAGGGGGCGCCCTGCCTCCCCTTATATACTGAGGGACAGGGTTACAAGGTAGGAGTCCCCATCGGATTACGACTAGGAGATCTCCCCTTAGAGATATAACGCACCCGACTAGGACTGTATATTCCTTTCTATACAAGGCGAAGTCTGCCGAATCTAGCTATATCTCTAATTACAAGGCTAAGCCCATCCTCTATCCGAGTGGCCCATATGCTTGTCATGAGGTACCCGGGGCCCATGGCACCCACACGCCTTCCCAGCTGGCCACCGCTTCCTCCACCGTGCCCTCCACGCCGGCCGCCGCCGCGCCCTCCATGTCGGCCACCTCGTCCTCCGCTACGCCTCCCATCGCTATCCACCTCATCACTAGCCTCCTCACCGCTATCGTACTCCTCCTCTACGTCATTTGTGCCAGCCACCTCCTCCTCTGACTCTTCTTTGGAACCCATCACCGTACAAGAACTTATCATCGCTATCACACCCCTCTTCGCCAACTGACGGTGATGGCAACGTCGTGGAGTGGGAGTGCGATGATGGTAGCTGGCCCTCTTCCTCCTCGCTCGTGGTGACGTGTTGCAGTTGGCATTGTGAGCTGTCTGCCATGGCCGGCTGGAAGAGGTGGAGAAGGAAGAGGAGAGAAAGAGGTGCCGGAGAAAACCCATAATTGGGTATTTATTGGAAAAAGAAGGCATAGGCCAACGGAAAACCCACATTGGGGTGGTGCAGAGCAGTAGTGGAGGATGTGACCGGCATCCAGCGGCTAGACTTCTGAAGCGTCGGCATGATCACCGAAGAGTTGTGAGGTAGAAGAAAAGACAATACATAGGCGAGCAACTAAGAGCACCGCCTGTGGTGAGCATTTTTGCATGCGGTTGTTTACGACCACGACCTGTATAAACGTTGCACCACGTTGCACCACTTTGAATATGGACAAACTTTGAAAATTCATAGTAAATTCATTTTTTCGATAATTCATTTTAAGTATGATTGAGGTGTACCAAAGTTCTCTAAATTTTCTATGAATAGTCCAATTTTAATCGGCAGGTCCACAAGTTTGATAAGAGGAAAATTTGCTCTAGGTCCACATGTCAGTGAGAGGAATCTTTTTTAAACCCACAGAATAAAGAGGCACGAGGAAGATAACACCTACAGGCGGCGAATTAAGAAATTCGATTGTATAAACTCTATTTTCGTAGGCGGTTGTCATAATGAGCCACCTGCAATAAGCTAACCTTTTATGCAGGCAGTTTTCTTAGGGAGCGGCCTGTGAAAATAAATTTTCATAGGTGTATGTAATGACCCGTTCTTCATCTCCTTGTTGGAATTCGCTTCCTGAGTTCTAACTCCTCTCCTATTCCGTTCAGCTGTGCCCCAGTTTTTCTCTCCCTGGCCAGTCGACTGCCTTTTCCCCTTGTGCCGAGTAGATTCCTACTCAGTTTCAGAGCCTTGCCCTCTACCCTCGCCCACTCGGTCGTCTTTGCAGCCGAGTAACCCTTGAGCTTGCCGACTACCCTGTCAACCAGTTCTGTTTCGCCACCCCGACTTGCCCCGATCCGGACGTGCTGTCTCATCGCCTCACCAAGTTGCACCACAGTCCTGTTTTCCCACGCTCCTCCCGTTGGACGCCGACTGCCAAAGTGGTGACATAATCCAGCCTTCACCTGCCCACAGCCCCGATCGGACCAGCGGACAATAGCCGTGGTACCTCAAGAACCCGCTTGGACCAACGGATAGTCAAAGATTCTGTCTGCAAGTCTCACCAACCCGTTCTTGCCACGACCAGAGTGTCCCATCGCCGCTACAGTGTGTACCAACCCCACCGGCCACACCTAATCCCTAAGTCAAACTCTGCCTTGACGTCGCATCGCCCAGCCAGCTCGCTGTGACCTTGTCAGCTTATCGTGACTCCTTTTTCTCTCCATCGCTCTGCACTGCAGTGTCCCAGCTTCACGCCCAGCTATATAAGGCCATCCATACCTCTTCTTTTGTCTGTTTTGCAACCCAGCCGTCTCTGCCAAACCGCCATCACCAGCTTCATAGCTAAGCCATCATCCTCCTTTTCCCCAATCCCCTGAGCCGTTTCTGCTCCCCGAGCTCCATCGCCGCCGCTCATCGCCGAGCCTACCACCCAGAGTTCCTAACCGGTGAGCCTTGTCGCCCCGTCCACAAGTTTAACCCGGCTGTCTACAATAAACCTCCATCCAAACAGCCATCCATCCTCAGCTGACTGCTACCCTTTCTGTAGCCGACTGCCGCGATGTTCTTTTCCCAGTGTTTTACCTCTTTTCAGCTTGGCAGTAATTATCTTTTCTGCTTGTTTAGATCCTGAACCGGTGGACGATCCAAAAGCCGTCTTCGCCGAGGAAGATCTTCCGCTGGAGCAAGGCAAGCCTCTTTGATCATATTGTCTCCTATATGTGCAAAATTATGTTGCTTACAAAATATGCATGCTTAGTTTACACTTTAAATTGATCGGCCTCGGTTTGCAAGCGCAACCGACGGACCCTCCCAGTAGTCGCACTTCTTTTGGTAGGATATTGATGTGTTTCTTCTTTGATAGCCCACAAATGGCACGTTAGCATTATATCCTTTGGGAATGAATGCCGAGTAGAAGAGCTTAGCTCTGCAGCGATTGTATTGTCGTTTGGGAAACAGTGGTTTTACTCAACTGTTTAAAAACCCGGTACTCTGCGTATCGACGTGTTTGAGAAGAAGATGAAAGTTTGTGAAAACCTTGGTGTACAGAGACAGTGCCTGTGTGGCCTGGCTGTGTATTATCGATAAGGACCGTTTCCTTTGGGAATTGCATCCAAGCATTTTACAGTACGACCAAACGGATAGTGTGGGCTGCCCCTAGTTGAGTAAATTGTGGGTTTAGGGAAGTTTGGTGCCGGCTGGAGTGGACTCATCTGAGTTGTGGCTCGTGTGCCCTAGTGCTGACGGTGGTTGGAGCCGACCTGAAGCATTGATCCTGTGTGGATCCTCCTACTGGCATTGGATAACCCTAGACTGGTTTTGGAAATGGCCTTGTCACAAACTTCCGGTACAGGCCAGTACTCGGTGTCAGTTTTGTGTCGTTTGGGTAAAGCGTGCACCCTCTGCAGAGTTTAGCTCAACTGTTCGTACAGCCGTGCCCACGGTTAAGGGCGATGTAAGGTGATTCCCATAGCGTAGATTTGTTTGCCAATGATTTGCCAAAGTGATTGATGGAAAGGGAATCGTGACTAGAGTTTGCCGAGTAAGCAAACGGAAGGCCTGTGTGGTCAGAAACGGGTCTGTGTGACCCAGTCCTCCTACTGGCATTGGATAACCCTAGATTGGTTTTGGAAATGGCCTTGTCACAAACTTCCGGTACAGGCCAGTACTCGGTGTCAGTTTTGTGTCATTTGGGTAAAGCGTGCACCCTCTGCAGAGTTTAGCTCAACTGTTCGTACAACCGTGCCCACGGTTAAGGGCGATGTAAGGTGATTCCCATAGCGTAGATTTGTTTGCCAATGATTTGCCAAAGTGATTGATGGAAAGGGAATCGTGACTAGAGTTTGCCGAGTAAGCAAACGGAAGGCCTGTGTGGTCAGAAACGGGTCTGTGTGACCCGGGGTGTTGAAGCATCATAAGCAAGTGTGTGAAAAGTTAACAGGAGTAAGTCTTCGGGTTGTAGCCAGAAGACAATAAAGAGCAGGCTCCCGGGTTGTAGCCAGGGCAGCAAGATTGAGCTAACTGGTTGTAGCCAGTGTAGCGAATATAACCGGTTGAAGCCAGAAAATGCTAAAAGAGATAGCTGAGATTTGGTTGTAGCCGAGTCTCAGGTCAACGGGTGGTTGAAGCCACTCGGGAGAGTAACAGACCTAAGGAGTGGTCGAAGCCACTCGGGTGACAGCCGATGTGTGGTCACCGGATAATCACCGGAAGATGAAAATGAAAATATATGATTCAGTAACTATATGTGGTGAGTTGTTGAAAAGCAACTTGCGGAATGGATCGAGGCGCGAGCCTCTTTTCGACAACTAAAAATTGGACACACTAGTTTTTGACAAGAAAAATATTTCTAAAGGCTGTTTTCGCAAATAAGACTTTTAGCCCCTTTTTGTCTAATCAACATGGCACCTTTTCCCCGGCTTGCTGAGTACGAAAGTACTCACCCTTGTTCATATATATTTATACAGTAGGTCTTGACGAAGAAGATGAAAACCCGACTGCTGCCGAGTTCTTCCAGGACCAAGCCGACTACGAAGACTTCTGAGGTTTTGAGCCTAGTTCCCAACCGAGCCTGTGGTGTAGATGTGTTCTTTTGCCGAGTAGTCTGTCCTTGCATCCGCTTTTTGCCCGATGGTGGTCAGAATGGAGGAGACATCTATTCAACTTAGCGGCCATCCACTACTGTTCTCGCCTCAACGCCGATTACATCGAATCCGATGAAGAGGTAACCCCTATAAGCTTTAATCATCATCCCCAGTCATCTCTCATTCTTAATTTTGCAGGCTGCCAACGTCGAGCCCCCAACGACAAGCACTAGCGGTCGGCTGATCATGTATCAACCCCCTTCGGCCACTCCGAACTTAGGGTGCAATGCTCCCTCTCCATCGGCTCTCCTCCAGGCGCCCCGGCCGACAGGACAGAAACGCAAAAAGCTGGCGCATCGCCCCTCTCTCAAGAAGCAGAAAACTAATGCCGATGTCATGGTCACAGCGCCACTTAGTCCTCAAACAACATCGGCCCCCTCATCTCCTCGGGTATGTGCTAAGTCTTGATATCATTATCTGTTTTCCCATCTTTTTCATCAATTTTACTTTCAGCTCGAGTCATCGGCCCCTGAACCTCAACCTTCTACTGACATCCCTCCAAGCACCGAGCTGATGACTTCTCCAACCGCTCCAATCTCAGCACCCAGTCCCCAAGCCGTTGATGAAGCTGTTCCTACTACATCGCTTGACATCAACCATTCTGAAGAACAACCTACTCATCCACTTGAAGCCGATGCCACCCAAGCTACCGATGCCCTACCTCAGGTAATCTTCTCTATATCCATGCTTTATTTTTAACTCTTCACTGATTCTTTTACCGACGTCAATTTGCAGTCCTTAGCTGATTTGTTCTCCTTTGACATCGGCAAGTACTTAGAGGCAGAAGAAGCAACAGCCACCAGCGCGGCAACCAAACCATCCTTCCCAGGCGATGTGTGCGAGTACCTAAACGAATATCATCAGTCGGCTGGAAAACCCGATCGACGCACTAGTGGAAGACTGTGGGCCGATCCAGGCAAGACTTGCAGATATTGAACATCATTTGCTTGAAGAACTCATCGACGCACTGACTCCCGCGGCATATCTAGAATCCCACAGATTCAGACTCATCAAGCTCATGCAGCGCATAGCCAATCGTGCTGATCAAACAGAAATAACCCAAGATATCCAAGTCGATCGGCTATCAGCCCAACAGAGAAGAAAAAGCTTGATGACATGGTAACTGCCCCTCAAGAGCTTCAATCCAAATTGAACCAACTGAAGAAAAAGGAGGCCGATTTGCTGGCAGAACTTGAAAAAGTTCATAAGGATCTGAAACAACAGAATCCCAGCTCATCGGCCTGCCACAAGCTATACAAGACCAAGAGGCTAAGGTTGCAGCAACGGTGCGTCAAGTCGTTCATCGGCGCAAGAATTTGAAGATCATCCCGGGTTCCGATGAAGACGACATTCTGCTATCAATGAGATTGACCAAATTCGTCTCCGTGCGATCGAAACAATTCGCAAATTCTTGTAAATCTTAACATTAATGTCTGATGGCCCTCTGAAACCTGCCGATTAACCTTTACTTTAATACAATCTGATCGGCTCTGTTGCCTGTTTCTTCCAATTGTCCCTTAGTATTTTTTGTCTATTTGATCTAAAGGCAATACCAATTGATATCGGCTGTCTTTAGGCGATGCAAAAACATTGGCTTTCTGAACCGTTTTAGAAATCGGCTGCAATTAACCGATTTAAGAGTTGATCCAAACACTCGGATAATATCTCTTTAGGTACTTTCTGTTAAGTGTTTTAGCAAACTCTGTCCCCTCAAGATCTTCTAGTATATAGGCATTACCAGGCACACAACGATTAATCCGATAGGGCCCTTCCAATTAGGCGACCACTTCCTAAACTTACTATCTCTGGACCCGATCGGCAAAATTAATTTCCACACAAGATCTCCCTCAGCAAACGATTTATTCACCACCTTTTATTATAATGCCTAGCCGCCTTAGCTTATTTCTTGATCCTCTCCAGTTGCCCTTAATCGATTCTGAGCCAAATCCTCAAGTTCATCTGTCATTAAGTTATAATAATTATCGGCTGTCAATTGATTTTGCAAAGAAATCCTCCTAGAGCCGATGTTAGTTTCCTAAGGTAGAACCACCTCGTGTCCATACACCAACTGATAAGGTGGCACTCGAGTAGATCCATGACATGCCATCCGATAGGCCCACAATGAATCGGCTAACGTAGTATGCCATCTTCGCGGCTGTTCATCAATCTTCCGCTTAATCAACTTGATCAAACTCTTGTTAGAAGCTTCCGCCTGTCCATTAGCCTAAGCATAATAAGGCGATGAATTTAATAACTTGATTCCCATACTGGCAGCAAACTGTTGAAACTCATCGGACACGAAAATAGATCCCTAATCAATAGTTATCGTCTGAGGAATCCCAAACCGATAAATTATGTGCTCCTTTACAAACTCAATCGCTTCTTTGGACATAACTTTCTTCAGAGGAATCGCTTCTACCCACTTTGTAAAATAATCTGTCGCCGCCAATATGAATTTATGTCCCTTACTTGATGGAGGATAAACCTAGCCGATCATGTCAATTCCCCATCCCTGACGGCCACGGTTTAATGATAGGATTCATAGCCGATGCTGGTGCTCGCTGTATATTTCCAAATTTCTGACAATCTTGACACCCTTTATAGTACCTGAAGCAATCTTCCAGCATTGTCGGCCAAAAGTATCCGACTCTTCTCAGCAACCACTTCATCTTATGAGCCGATTGATGAGTCCCACAAACGCCTTCATGCACTTCGCACATCACCACTTTGGCTTCTTCCAAATTCAGGCATCTCAGTAGAACTCCTTCAAAAGTCCGATAATACAACTCCCCATCAAGCAGCACATATTTAGTAGCTTTATACCAAAGTTTCCTAGAAACCGACTGCGACGGACTTTGCAGATAACCAATTATTTCCTGTCTCTAATCATCGGCTTTATCCTGAACATCATTATCGGCTATTTCAACCTCAACCTGTCTATTCAGCTGATAACCAGAAGCAATCTGTGCAAGATCATTGGCTTCTAAATTTTGCTCCCTAGGAATATGATCCATTGATACCATCTCGAAATCTTTCAACAAATCTGTACATTCCTCATAATATGATCTAAAACTCATCCCTGCACTCATATTCCCTAGACAACTGCTTGATTACCAACAAGAATCACCAACAATCTCTATGAATCGCTCCGATCTCCTTTAAAAGCTGAAGTCTTTAATACCGCCTCGTATTCCGCTTGAGTTATTGGTCCGATAGTTTAATTGTAAAAGCAAACTCAAATGCCCCCCGAGGCGATACAATGACTAGCCGATAGCCAGATGCCATGCTTGCATACTGATCCATCAAAAAACAAAAGTCCATGGAATCGGCTCCACATAGTTCTGATCCCTCTATGTTGCACAATGAAATCGGCCACCGCCTGTCCTTTGATCGCTGCCCGATTCATACCTCAAGTCGAACTCTGTCAGGCAAAAGATCCATTTACCAAACTCACCCTTTCAAAACTGGAGCGACAACATTACCTCACACATCGGCTTTACAAATCACTGTGCACTCAGCCGATAGATATAATGCCTCAACTTCGTGCATGAGAATATAGACAAAGGCATAATTTCTCCACTGCAGGATATCTTGTTTCAGCTCCAAAAGCCTTCTGCTTAGATAGAACACAACTCGCTCCTTGCCTTCCAAATTCTTGAATAAAACAGACCCCATGGATTTCTCATCGGCTGAAAGTATAAATTTGAATGGCACCTCTTCTGCGGCGGAATTAAACAGGTGCGGGCAACTCAAATAACTCTTATTCCATCAAATGCCTTCTCTGATCTGCCCCCACACGAACTCTGATCGGTCTTTCAATTTTAACAACGGAAGTAAAAGATTTGATTCTTCCTGACAAATTTGATATAATCTCCTTACAAAATTAATCTTGCCGATCAATGACTATAACTCTGTCTTGCTGCTTGGTGGCTCTGTAGTTTTAATGGCTCTGATGCTCCGTTGACTAACTTCAATTCCTCGCACATGAACCATAAAACCCAAAAACTATCCAGCCGATACACCAAAAGCGCATTTATTGGGATTCATCCTTAGTCCGTATTTCTTGGCCCTTCCCAGCACTTTTCGCAAATCGGCTATATGGCTTTCTTCACTCTTAGACTTAACCACCACATCGTCGTTGTAAATTTCCACTAACAAGCCGATGAGGTCATGAAATATATAATTCATCGCCCTCTGATAAGTCGCACCGGCACTTTTCAATCCAAACGTCATTACTACCCACTCATATAAGCCGATAGCTCCAGGACATCGAAACGCAATCTTATGTATATCCTCTTCAGCCATAAAAATCTGATTGTATCCTGCATTACCATCCATGAAGCTAATAATCTTGTGGCCTGATGCTGCATCCTCCAACAAATCTGCTATCGGCATTGGGTACTCATCCTTGGGGTAGCTTTATTTAAGTCCGAAAATCGATACATATCCTCAATTTTCCATTCTTCTTTTCTACCGGGACGATGTTAGAAACCCACTCAGCATATCGGCACGGCCTTATAAACTTGGCATCATATAACCTTGTAATCTCTGCTTTGATTGGCTCATATAATTCCGCCTTAAACCTCCTTGGAGCCTGTTTGAACGGCCGATATCCTGGTTTAATAGGTGGCCGAACAATTGATCGGCTTAATCCTGACATCTCATGATACTCCCAAGCAAGCAATCCCGATACCTTCAACAGTATTATCAATTCTTCCCGAAGTTCAGGGCATAATTTTTTACTTATGTACGTCGGCCTTGGCTTATCTCCTGGTCCTATGTCGATCTCCTCTAAATCATCAGCCGACGTAAACCCTTGTCCCAGTTTCCCTTCGAAATCTTCAATGGAGCCCATCAGAGTAACAATTCGGAGCCGACTTGCTGAATTGGCTGTATCCCTTGGCTGGTGACCTTGAGATAATCTCCTTCCCATGTTTTTCCGGACAAGCAATCAACACCATCGGCCTCCGAGACTGGCAAATCGGTCATTGCAATATTGGTTGACCGATCTGCTAGGACCACCTCAACTTGATCTCCTTGCCACTGTATAAAACATTGATGCATTGTCGAGGGCACGCAACAATTCGCGTGAATCCAATCCCTGCCAAGAAGTAGACTATACGACCCTTTTCCATCGATAACGAAAAACGTGGTGGGTAATGTCTTGTTTCCCACTGTCAACTCCACGTTTAACACGCCTTTCGCCTCTGATGAATTCCCATCAAAGTCTTTTAGCACCATATTCGTCTTGATCAAATCTTCGGCAGTTTTCTCCAATTTTCGAAATGTAGCATAAGGCATTAGATTAACAGCTGCTCCCCCATCAACTAGCATCTTCGTCATCGGCTTCCCATTCACATAGCCCTTGATATATAATGGCTTTATGTGCCGATGCTCCGATTCCTCAGGTTTATCAAATATGGCCTGATCGGGTTGCAACGTTAGCTGAGCGAAAACTTCTTCATTGCCGTCCTCGTCCGATGAGAATGCCTTGTATTCCCGAGGCAAAAAGAAAACCATATTTACTAGAGCCGATGCATCACCTTCATTGTCCTTCTTCTTCACACGCCATATTTGTTTAATTCTCTTGTGACGATGATCGGCTTCTTCCTGATCTTGCCTTTGTTCTTCCTGTTGCTCTCGGTGTCGTAGCCGTTGTGCCCTCCTCTTCTGATTCTTTGTGAATATTCCGCTAGGACACCACTGAGGATTTTGGACTTGTTTTTCATGTACTTCCTCTTTATTTTCCTCAAAGAATTCTTCGTGGACCGGCCCTAATCGGCTATGTACCGATGCTCGTCTCCTGGGTGGCCGATCCTGCGAAAAACTTTCCTACCGACCCTGCTGAAACCTCAGATCATCACACTTAGGGTAATCTTCAATTGATGGCAATCTCATCCCTTGATCCCAGCAGAATCGGAAGAACGGACAATCCCAATGCGGATTATATCTTTCCCTATCTGGCTCAATCCGCTGTTCTTCGTGCTTTGAATATTTTTCTATCATACCCGATGAAGTAATCCTTGATTTTCTATGATCCCCATGCCTTCCTTCATCGGCTTGAGTCCTTGACGACGATCCCGCATAAACCATGTTCACGGGGAACGGGTGTCCGTCGATTTTCATCGGCTTTTTGTCTTCAAACTTGATCCTCCCTTGTTCAACAGCCGATTGAATTTGTTGCCGAAAAACTTTGCACTCGTTGGTATGATGTGATATAGTATTGTGCCACTTGCAATACCTTTTCTTCTTCAGTTCTTCGGCTGATGGAATCACGTGATTTGGCAGAAGTTGTATCTGTTTCTCTTGTAACAACAGGTCAAAAATCTTATCGGCTTTATTAATGTCAAAATCATATTGTTCTTCCTTGCTGATATCCTTGACCCACGGGCATGATACTGATTTCTTGTTCCTAGCCCACTCCGCCAATCCGATTTCAGCATCGGATCCCTCATCATCTGAGTCCGATGAATAAACCTGTACCTGAGGAACCCTTCTCTGATATTTATCTTTTTTCGCCTCTTGAAATCGGCTTTCATGAGCCGATATCTTCTGTACCAGGTGCGCCAGGGACTCGAACTCTTGTGATGAAAACCTCTCTTTGATTGGCGCTAAGAGACCCTGAAAAGCCAAGTCGGCCAGATGTCCATCGCTCAGGTTCAGACTGTAACATCGGTTTCTAACATTCCGAAATCGCTGAATATATTCCGATACTGTTTCATCTGGTCGCTGCCTAACCGATGTCAGATCTGTCAGTCTCATCTCATGGATTCCTGCAAAGAAATATTTGTGAAACTATTTTTCTAGATCGGCCCATCCCCGAACTGAATTCGGTGGTAATGAAGAGAACCACGTAAAAGCCGATCCATATAGTGACAAGGGGAAAAACCTAACTCTCAGAGCCTCTTCAGTCGATGCCTCTCCGCACTGTGCCAGGAATCGGCTAATGTGCTCTACTGTAGATGTGTTGTCTTGCCCTGAGAACTTAGAGAAATCCGGGACTCTGTATCGGTGTGGTAATGGGACTCTGTCGAACCATTTAGGATATGGATGCCGATACATAAATGTTTGCTCCTTGGACTTGATCCCAAATTATTCCCTTACTATCTCTGCAACCCATGTCGATAAATCCTCTTCCCTCGGGTTGTCCTGTTGATAATGTATAGGTGGAGTTGGTTGCCGATTCTGTCTAGGATATTCCCTTTGGTAACTACCTGGATCGGCCCTAGCTCCTGGATAATTTTGTTGTTATCCCCCGTAATAAGCAGATCGATGGTATCCAGCAGGAATATCCTGTTGCCCCCGAGCCTGGTTCTGTGTAAACAGGTTTTTCGGTATATCTCTGTTTATCCCATAAGTAACCTGATTAGGCTCCGTCTTTGGCGGGAGATAGACAGGACCTCGAGTAGGCTCTTGAACAATTGATCCATCCATCGCCTTCTTTATGAGATTATGGAGCGTGTTCACAAGGATCCCGGATTGATTGATGAGCACATGATGTACTGCTTCGTTTACCATATCTTGTAAGGGTTTCACTGGTGGACTTTCAGGTGGTGTGCGGCTCGATTCACCAAACAGAACTGGTTTCGGAAATTGAGATTTCTGAATCGGCCCTTGTCTTGTCATGCTGAAGGATTCCAAGCAAAGCTTCTAAAAATTGGCCATATTTTGCTCGACTTGCTTTCTTTGCTCGTCTGTTAAATCTTCCATGTTGACCGGGATTACGTTGTCTGTCTTGATCTCTTTTCCAGCCATGTTGCAATTCCGATTAAGACTTTGTGTTGAAACTTCGTGTCCCACCGGGCGTGCCAAAAACGTGTTGACGCCAAAAACCTCTGGGGGCCGTTCGGCGCCTGGAGACACGCGAAGGCCTGGGAGATTTGCTTCGTTCCAGTGCAGGTCCTAAAATCTTGAGGTTCGTAGGCGTACCAGTCAATTTGACCCTGCAATTGACAAGGAGAGAAAACATTAGATCAATGAGCTAATCGGCTGGAAGCCGATCTCGACTCGTCTCATCGGCCGATGGCCGATATGAACTGTAGCACTTATACACTGACTGGAAGCCGATGATGGCATGAATAATAACTAATAATAATAAACAAATATCGAACTAGCCGATTGCCGAAGGGATATTTGAAAATCGGCTATAAACTGATAAAATAAATGGCAAAATGCATAAATAAATAGATTGAGTAAACTTCAGCCGATTGCATTAGTAATAACTAGCGCTGCCCCAAAGGTGCTACCCGTGCCCGTGCCCGCGTCCGGATCTTCACCTGCTGCCCGTGCCCGGGTCCTCGTGCCCGCGCCCTGATCCTCGCCTATTGCCCGTGCCCAGATCCTTGCTTGTTGCCCGTGCCCGGGTCCTCGTGCCCGCGCCCGGATCCTCGCCACAAGGAACAACCGAGATATGCAATTTTGTGCTGCCCCAACTTAGCAGCGATTTTCTAAACATATTTGTGACAAATCGGCTAGATATAAAGATAACTTATCGGCTAAGCACTCCGATAAAAGATCGCATAAAATCCATCGGCTTATTAAGAGTAAAGTTATTACCACCAGTCTAGTAGATCGGACCCAACTGTTGCAGCACAGACTGATGATGATAACAAGACCTCGATAGGCCGATAGATCTAATGCGATCGTGATGTAAAATATGATAACTTATCGGCTATACATCCCGATAAGACGCTTGCGCAAAAATATTAACCTAGCAGGAACGATTTATCACTAGCAGTTTAGTAGGTCGGACCCAACCGATGCAGCACAAACTGATGATAAATCGCTCCTAGTAAGCCGATACAATCTGCGCACGCGTGATGTGATATACCTAATCGATCTATGAGATCAAACTAAACTGATGCAGCCATAGACAAAATAGATATATCGTGGTAAGCCGTCTACCGTGAACCGACTAGAATATCGGACTTAACCGAGGAAGTCCTAGCCGATGCGGTGGCCGGGGTGACGAGACTTACCCTCTCGCAGGAGGTCGAACTTAACCGATACAGCCCGGCTCGAGAAGCAAGAACCCGTCGAAGGGGTGGCGATGCGCCAAAATTGTATTGATCTGATTGATGTAGATAAATACAAAGCACCCATGCATACGTATTTATACCCCGAGTTGATACGAGTCCTTATTGGACACGGCACAAGATTTCCTAAACACAAAAGGAAACACTAACAGGACCCGATCAGACACGAGATCAGGTTTCCTAAAGATAAACACCAGCACTTGCCTAATTAACAGATACAGTAATTAACTGCCATACTGTGGTCTTCACGGCTTCTTCTTGGATTCGGTCCCTTCTGGATCAACTTCCGTTAGTTAACTGTAATTTTCTTCTTAACTGAATCTGATACAGAGCTATATCAAATTTTGGCGTTAACAAATATATATATATATATATATATATATATATATGTACTCTGTTATGTATTTAATGTACCCTGAGTTTGTATCACCGATGACTATGTGTGTATCCGACTACTGATCCAGAGATCGGATACCGTGTGCACATGGTGGGCTTGGCTTCCGTCTTGGTGGAGGCCGGGTGCCACAGTGTACCATCAGTCTGGGGCAACCCAAGGTTGGACGACAGGTGGCTGCCTGTTTAAACTGCCCGTGAAACTAAAAGCATGGGCCTTGCAAAAATTGTTTGTGTAGTAGTGCTCTTTGCTACTATACATTGACCATGAGGTAGGTATCCCTACATGATAGAATTATAGACTCCTGAAAAGACTGTATAGTTGTGAAATATATGCTCTGGTTTGATTGCCAATTAAAATTTTAAATCAATTACTCTACATCAGTTTACCTTATAAACAACACCAATCCTCCGTTGCCAAGTTCATTATTTTCAATGAAGTTTTCTATTGTGATTCCAATTTCCAACTGTTAATAGATTGAGAATAAGTGAATCGATACTGTCGATATGTGTTAGTGACTTAGGGTGTGTTCTTAAGTGATTAAGTGCTTATTGGGTGGCTTAAATAAGTCGCACGTAAAACGAAGAACGTTATTAGCGTATGATTAATTAAGTATTTACTATTAAAAAGTTAAAAAATGGATCTATTTGCATTTTTAGAGTTGCTTTCATATAGAAAATTTTTGCAAAAAACGTACCGTTTATCGTTTTGGGAAACGTGCGCGCGGAATCCAAAAAAAATAAGCTATCCCTCGCTGGAGTTGCGAACAGGGCCTTAGTGTGAATATCTTCACCGATAGTGCATTACATGAATGCACTGTTGACCACTGTGAGTTCTAATCTAATATTAAAAGTGCTTAGCCCAAGAATGATCACTTAAGCTTGATGCAGAATTGAGGTGGTTAAGACTAACTAGTGTCGATTGAAGCCATAAGTGTCGTCTTCCTTTCTCCCTTTATCTGCCTTTCTTGATGTCAACGTAGTTGTGGGAGTCTAGGTGTCATCACCGTGTTGGAGCACAGACATCTTTATCCCCAAGGGTGTCGGGAATAAGCTAGAAGCCCTAAGAAAAATGTTCAGAGAATATACTTAGACAATATACCCATGGAATATGTTCTGTAATTCACACTTGGAATATACAAGAATGTCCTTTCTAGGGCCGTGTAACTAAGGAGCAAAAGGGAAATTTTCCCTTATGCCAACCTCTATATATACATGGAGAACCCCAAGAAGGGGGCTCTCTCTCAATATTTTCACATGACTTGGCTCTATTTTTTCCCCAAATCTAAGGGTACATATACACATCTGTTGTTTATGTCACAACAACCTGCTTGATCCCGAAGGTGTTGTGGTGATCGGCGTCCCTCCGTGCAGCGTCACCTGTAAGGAATTGCACTATGTTTCCCCTCCAGCACATGTTAGGATCAGACTAGGGTTTAGAGGTGTCGAGGGGGTTTGTTGTTGCAAGAGAGATCGATACTATCTCCACAACCGGACTCTCCCTTTTATTTTTGTGCTCTGATTCCAGATAGAAAGTTGGATGTGCCACCAACCGTAGCACATGGGTGCGTTACTATGATTGCGGTGATTGCGCAAGTGAAACATTACCGCGATCTCCTCTTAGTTTCCATGCCGAGAGATCAACCTAATAGCTATATGATGCATGATACACTACTACGAAAAGACATATCTGTGGCAGCCAAAATAGGTTTTCTGTGGCGGTTAGGCCAGCCGCCAGTGACCACAGGTCAGAGGAAATGGAACTTTTTCTCTGGCGGCAAAATTTCGCTAGCAAGGTACAATTTTCTCTAGCAGGCCATATAGCGCGTTGTCACACCCAGAAATTCACCAGAATTTCTAAAACTAATTTGTGCAATAAATCCTCGTCCAGGAATCAGCCGAGGTACACAAATTGACAATTTGATAAACATAACCAAATACGAAATAACGATAAATACTTACAACAGAGGCACTTAGTCCTCACACAAAAGAAATAGCAGCGGAACGGCAACTAGCGTAGCTTTAGCTCCAAGCCACAGGCAGCTCAACTGGGGTATAAGCCAAACACCAACTTCTTCTCCTCGCAAAGTTTCACTCTAAAGATTGCAATAATGCAAGACTAAGTACCACCCACCGTACTCAACAAGCGCCACTAGGAAATACAATGTAATGCAACAGGATACCAAAGGAAAGGCATAATATGGCTTATTTGCGTAAAACCGCATTTAAAATATTTGCATTTAAAACCATTGAAAACAGTGTAGTTTAATTATTAATCAGTATTGAATCAACCACTGAACAACGCTCCAACGTAGTTCAGGCCCAAACCATAACTTCTCCAAACAGGAGCCATCAAATTCCATCATTTGTCATCATTATTAAATAGTGTGGGACTAATCACAGAAAATATTGCTAGGCTCGCTCATTAACCGCGAGCACGGCTATTCGAATAGTTTTACTCTAGCCAGAGATGTACCAATTTACCCACAAGACACAACTCCACAGCACATCACTGTGCCCCTAAATACCACCACAGTATCTCGGAAAGGAATTGTGACAGGATCATCCATGTAACTCGCACAATAGGAGAGCCTCCCGCCGAACCTCCGGTCTCCGATAAGGGTGATCAAGTACTTACCGCAAGACGGTCCAACGTCCGAAGCATGGTCTTATTGTCACTACCATGTGTGGACTTATTCCAGCCACAAACACGCCCTGGTGCCTCCTGTTGAACTCGACACACTTCAAACTCCTGCTATCCCATACTAGCTTGTGGTTAGCACGAGTGTTGCTTCGCAACAAGTAGTCCGCGAACCGGTCCTTAATTGTCATGAGTACCGCTAGCAACATTCTCAACCCTGGTACTCACAACCCACCATTCATCCATATTTTAGTTGACACAATTAATTAACCAGCCACGACTCACTGTCGTGAAAATATAGCCAATATCCATTAATTAATCAGAATGAATGAATAGTTTCCCACATAAAATGTCACTATAGTTTCTAGGCATGGCTAAGCAACTCCTAAATAATCTAGCCAGATAAATAATTAAACATCCAGCTAGTCAGTATTATTACCCGGGGTATCAAGACATAGATAACAATAACAAATGGCCATAAATATCAAGGAATATTGGCTATTAAATAATTACCCATAATAATGTCATTCTAAAGCATTTTATGCAATAACTTTAAAATAAAATAGCTTTCGCAAACGGGATCAACATACTCAAGGAGATTGTCGTGTGGCTTGCCTTGCAATCGCAAAAGTCTCCAAATAATCTTTCGAACTCTTTCTTAGACTCCGTAGTCTTCCAAAACGACGATTATACGTAACTACAAGTAAAACGATAAAAACCCTAAGAAATTCCAAATAGACATTACATAAAAATACATAAACAAGTAGATTATATTTTTAGATAAATTTAGGAAGAAGAACGGGTCGATTCAGAATTCAAACGGAAAAGATATGGGTTTTGGAAGATTGAATTCAGAATAAATCCGAAAAGAATTGGAAAAGAATATTCTCTAGAATATTCACCGGATTTTTGGATTAGAATAATTATTTTGGATAAATGCTCACATATGGGGTCCATGGTCAGTGACCAGGCATAGATTTAGGAATAGGAGGGGCCGATGGACTACTGAGTGGCTAAGGCTGACATGGCAACATCCGGAGAGACATGAATATCCGATGGTTTAGATTAGGTCTCGAAGATCAGACAGCTGTGATTCGGCTTCGGGATTTTATGAAGACCCAGCAGAGATCAAGCCGGGTGGATCCGACGGCCGAGAGGGTTTTAGGTACTGTGCAAAGAGGTCCACCCGTCATACACAGCGGAGAGATACTGCCAATAGGGCCACATGTCGGGGTCAGGGGGAGCTGCGCGACAGCGCTGCAGGCGATGCGCAGGCGGGAGGAGGTGGCGCACGGCTCCAGGCGACGACGGCAGATGGGGGAAGACAAAGGCGGCATGGCAGGCGACGGCTTGCAGCAATGGCGCGAGGCGGGCGCACAGGAGCAGGCGCAGGCGCTGGTCCGGCGGTGGCAGGCGGCGAACTGGCGGAGAGGAAACGGCGACGGATTTGGATGCTCACCAGCAGTGGAGATGGGCGCAGGCAAATGCGACGACGACGACAACTGCCCAGCGGTGGCGACGGCACAGGAGCAAAGCAGGGCGGCAGCGCTGCTTCTGGATGGGCGGCGGCACAGCGGGCAGGGGCGCGTGTAGGGACGACGGTGGCCTAGCGAGGCGGCGCACAGGGCGACGGCGCTTGCTGGCGGCTCTGGACGCACGGGCAAACGGAGGCGGCGGCAGCGCAGGATGAGGCGACGCGGCAAGGCGAGCTCGACGCGCGGCGGCGCTTGCAGGCGGCGGCCCTCTGCCTCGGGGCGGTGCGGCAGCGGAGGAGGCGGCGGTAGACCGGCGCTGGCGGCGCGGCTCGCTAGGCGACGGCGTGCACGGGGCAGCGCGGAGGCGGTGGAGCAGGGGCGGCGGCCGGCGGCGGCGCACGAGATGGAGCGGTCAGGAGGCGGCGCGGCTAGGGCGCAGGTGGGGCAGCGCACGGATATTTGTAGGGAGAGAGTCCGAGGCGCCGACGGATGGCGGCGGCGCGCGGATTCGGTGGCGGCAGGCGCAGAGGCGACGCAGCGCGGCTGACTGGGCCGGGCGGTGGAGCGGCAGTGTGGGCCGAGGGCGCGGAGACCAGGCCGGGGCGGGCGCAGGCGCGGCCTAGGCCGGGCGACGAGGTAGGCCGGGCCGGCTCGGGGCTGGCCATCCGAGAGAGAAAGAGAAGCAAAGAAGAAGAAACTGAATAGGAGGGAGGAATCTGGAAAAAGAAGGAGAGAAAAAGAAAAGGAGAAAGGAAAATTGGAAGGAGAAAAAGGAGAAAAGGTGGGGATTTTTCTGGAAATTCTCCAAATTTGGGATTTAGGAAACTTCGGATTACCAGAGATAATTAAAGTATCGAGTCAAAGGAATTTTGGGATGGAACGAATATTCAGAATATTGAGGATTTGGATTTTATTCGATAAAATCAAAGGGGAAAATAATAGATATTCGATAAAAGAGAAATGAATAAATCCGAGTCTGTCGGATTTGAAACTTCGGGGATTTTTTTTTAGACTGTGGCTTTTCAGGGAATTAAAGATTCGGGAACGACAACCCAAGAAAGGTACAAAGGAATTTGATAGAGAACGACCCGAGAAAAAGAATTAGGAATTATTTAAATAATTACTGAAATTGATCTTAGTAATATTAAAATTAATTCTGGGGCTCCGAAATATCCGAGAAAATTTCAGAGAGTGTAATTACACACAATGAATTTATTAAAAATAATTTAAACCATGATTTACTAAAGAACTTTTTATTTCCCATTTTTACTTCACTTAATTAATTTGCTTTATAATTTAATATAAATTCTAGAAAATCAATTATTAATTAATTATTTAATTCCTGAAAAATCGGGCTGTGACACGCGCCCACCAGAGAAATCTATTTTCTCTGGCGTGAAAATAGGGTCACATGAGAATGTTTTTAATGTGGCCCGCCAATGAAGACAGTTTCACAGTAGATACTTTGCAATGTGGCCTGCCTGTGAAGATTTGCTGCCAAATTTGGAATTTGGATTTCCCGCCAATTTTGAATTTATTTTTGGGTTCGCGTATTATGTGTATATATATAGAATGGATGATGATTTGTTCGGACAATCAATAGAAAAGGTTATCTTTATCGATCGAAGCCATATTTGATAATATGTACAATATTAATTAATTCAGACAAGCTATTAATTAATTAATATATTTACACGGTACTTATATAAACACACATAGCACTGGATGATGTTTGTATAATATCTTACAACTCGAGCTATATGTACAATTTATATGGTTGTCTTAACCTAGTCAACAAGACACTCGAATTTCTTATTCAAGTTCAGATGCCCTTCTTTATAGAAAAACCGCCCTAACTTATGACAGCACTCATGGTGGATGAAGTGGCACATGTCTCGTTGTATATTCTCAATGGCGTGGTTATCGAGCGTCCTTTCAGACTTCTTGAGTTTAGGAAGCTGTATCAAATATATGCAGAGAAAAGAAATTGTTAGCAATTGAAAACTAGCAACTATAATAAATGTATATATAGTTGATGATTTACTTACAATTGCAGGGTTCGTGGAGTACCTCCCATTCACCCTAAGGTACTCGTAGACATAATATCCACATAGCACGCTTCCCTTGGGTTGCTTGTGACGCTTTGTAAGACATAAATACAATGTTAATTAGTTACATGGATTAGCACATAGACTTATAAGAAGTGTACGCCCATCATTAATTACTGGCCACTTATTGCAGACCAGCAAATCGTCTTTTTTTCCAACCGTTCTCCACCCTCTCGGTAGTAGAGCTTGTAGGTGTTGTCCGAGCAAATAGAGGGAGTTAGTCATACATATAACAACAACTCGTGAACAAGAAGTCCATAGTTAAAATTTGTATATATCACTTACTAATCTAAAACTCCGAGGAATTCGCTATAGGTACTTTGCTTTTCGTCAAGAGGGTCCAGTACCACAGCTTCACCATACTTTAGATACAGAAGAAAGCAAATCAATGGTCACTACACAAAAATACTGTCAAATGTTTTGTTAGTCGTGTCATGATTAAGTAGAGGTGAAGTATGAACCGGATATGAAACTTACACAAAGTTGTATAGGGCATATATGTATATTTTGTCTTGCATTGAGTGCATTGCCCGACCTATGTAAATGGCCACCTCCAAATTTTCAATATCATATCTTTCTGCTACGTAGGCATCTCTCTTTGCAGGAGTCATGGCCAGTAGCTCCGTAGACATTTTTTTCTTGTCAAGTTTGAATATGTGGTTTGGCTCGCTTATTTGACATGAGTTTAGGAAGCCAATAGGTATATTCATCTTTTCGGCTATGTCGTAATTCATCCTACAAAAAATAGATGATGCGATCAAGTTGTGGGTAACGTTTAGGTGGTCTGAAGATGGAGTACTTATTAAATGGCACATCGGGTTCGTCCATACTTTTTGTTGCCTTCTTTCATTTTGTTCCCTTCTTCTGCACCTTTCCAAAAACGACCTTAATGTTCTCCGTCACTGCGAACACCTATTTGCCACCACAAGAAGTAGGTGCGGCTTCATTCTCCTCGGTGTTGTCGAAATGTCTAGCCTTCATGCGGTATTTATGATTTGTCTTTAAGAACCATCGGTGCCGCATATGCACTAGCTTCTTAGATCCAGGAAGGTACCTATATACTGTTCCATCGCAGCATATAACACATCCCATCTTCCCTTTGATCTGGCCAGATAGAGAAAACATCGCAGGATAGTCGTTGATCGTTACAAAAATAATGGCTCTAAGTGTGAAGTAATGCTGTAAGAATTCATCCCACACTCGAAACTCCTTGTTCCATAGATCCGCCATATCCTCTACCAATGGTTCAAGAAACATATTTATTTCGATACTAGGTTATTTGGGACCTTGTATAAGGATGCACAATAAAATGTATTTTCGTTTCTGACAGAGCCATGTTGGAAGGTTGCACATGGTTAGGAAAACTGGCCAAGTACTATGTGAACTGCTCAAGTCACTGAAAGGATTCATGCCGTCTGTACTCAGTGCAAACAATATATATCTTGGATCCTCTACAAATTCTGGGTGCATTGCATCAAAATTTTTCCACTGTCGAGTATCGGCTGGGTGACAAAGCTTCTCGTCCCTCTTGCGCTTTTCATGATGCCAACACATCAGTTCAGCATCCATAGGGTTCAAGAACAAACGCTTCAGGCGATCTTTGGGTGGCAAGTACCACATCACTAGCTGAGGAATCTTTTTCCTGTTTTACTCGATTGAAGCAGAGTTATCCTCTTGATCAACAGCATCATCCTCTGGAGATTGGTTACCAGTCTTGTACCGACTAGCTTTGCATGTTGGGCACCTATCCAACATTGCATGCTCTTTACGGTGCAGGATGCAGTGGTTGATACAAGCATGTATCCTTTCCACACCCAGCGACAATAGACAGATAAGCCTTTTCGCTTGATATGTGTTGATTGGCAGGGAGTTAGGGTTCGGCAACAACCTCTTCAAAACGCCCAACATATCGCTGAAACTACTATCGGACCAACCGTTCTTGGCCTTCAATCTCAGAAGTTCAAGAACTAAACGCAACACTGTGAACTCCTTATCACAACCCTTTAACTCATCGTATAAAAGTTCTTTCACTGCCTTTTGTAACTTCTCGAAATTATCTAAACCTCTCGCAGACCTTGATAGCACTTCCGGTTCCGTATGTCGCAGCATCTGCCCTAAATCAAAATCATTGTCACTAGAGCCATCAGTATCATCCATCGCAACATGATCATCCTCTAAATCGAAATCACGGCGATCGAATTCATATACTATAACACAACGACTACCATCTATGAAACCTTCACGGCGATCCTCTTGGGTTCGTCGTCTTCAATGTCGGTTCTCTCAGATATATTTTCATCGCCATGATAAGACCAAGTTGTGTAGTTCTTAACAAATGCAAGAGTCACCAAGTGCGATTTGATTACATCTAGGCAACCCTATACTTTCTGATTTTTCCAATCAACACATGAACAATAGATTTCCTTGATCTTATTACTCATAGCATGCGCCTTGGCAGCATCAATGAATTTAGAAACTTCTGCAATGTATGACATATGAAATCTTGGTGTATCGTACATCCATGACCTCGCCATCTGCAAATTCAATCAAACTTTTATATGCCTCCGTAAAATTCAGTTCGTATATGGTACAAAAATCGGCGAGAGTATAATTTGTATTGGAAAAAAGAACAAGTTCTCTATGACCCTTACAATATTTTTTTAATACGAGAGGGTATATATATATTTACTAAACTGTTTGCATCAAAATTATCGTATTTGCATCGAAATGCGTCCAAATTAGGAAATATCCAAAAATTCCATACAGAGTAATTCAAGTTCAATTAATTTATCACAAATAAAAGTCTATACAATTCACCAAAAATTCCATACAAAGTAGGATAAAACAATATCCGGATCCAAGTAATGAAATCTAGATCTACAAAAAAATTAAGACATACTAATGTTTCTCTCTCTTCCGAACTAGATCCAAATCTAACTAACTTAATATACACAAAAACTACTATATCTAGCTAAACAATCATCATTGATGGATGAGTAAACACCATTATCTAAGATTGCATAAAACATTTGTGCCAAATTGTGCTCCAGGTGCCAATTAAAAATTCTAGATCTAGGTCACATATATAATAAGAACACTATGCATGATTGCAAAATCCACTAAATTAAAAACATAAATTTAGAAGTAAACTACATAAAGAAGGTAGGAGAACAAGGATCTAATCTTAGAAACCAAAATCCACCAAAGATTTCAAGTTAAAAAATCTTTTCCCCTATATTTTTGCTTTTGAAGGAGAGAGAAAGCTCGGGCTCCAGTGAACAAGGCCGAGGAATAAAATGCCATAAGTGGACCTCCAGTGAAAAGAACCACCATTTTTGCTGGTGGTCCACGTTACATGCCGCCAGTGTTAAAGCCAAGAGGATTGTAACGTGACCCGTCTGTGAAAATGGTGACATTTTCACAGGTAGGCATTATTAGCGATCACCAGCGGTAATGCTTTTTCGCTGGCGGTTACAGCCCCCCCCCCCTCACCCCGCGGCCTACTTACCGCAGGCGGCCGTTCTTTTAGCCTGCCTGCTTTTTGAAAGGGCTAATGTCATGAAAAATTAATTTTGTAGTAGTGATAGATCGGCTTTCGGATGGGTGGTTTTGACACATGAATTTCACCAGAATGTTTAGGATGGGCTATTTCCTCCTTGGTGTTATCCCATTTATAAACTAAATTTGCGGTCTGGATTACAAATTGATAATATATAGTTATATACAATTCCAATATGAAATAAAATAGGCAATAACTAGTGGTGCCTGCTCTGCTTCAGCCCCTACTACCTGGCAGATAATTGTGTTATGGTTTGAGAGTAGCGAGAGTTCCCATCGAAGAAAAATGTTGGCCTCGCTGCAGGTGCCGGTAGAGAGCTGGTAGAGTTGCTGTTAAGCAAAACCATGATATCCGCCATAGTAGGTCGATCGACAGGGTTCTCCTGGAGGCATAGGAGACCAATGTTGACGCATTTCAGCACCTCGGCTTCAGGGTAGTTTTTTCCCAAGGAATGGTCGATCATCTTTGCAACTGTTCCCTCTGACCAGCGCCTCCGTACCTACCATTAGTTACACACATATTTCTTCGTTTTCAAGGGTACCAACATGTATTTATGGCTACCTACAAATGCAAGTAGTATCATATATATATTCTCTGTGAGTTAGCAGGGATACTCACTATGCTTACTATATCTTCGTTTTGTTCAAAGAAATAGGGTCTGTTGTTCCTCTGGCCCGTCACGATCTCTATGATGAGAATGCCGAAGCTGAACACGTCTGATTTTGTAGAGTACTGCCCACGCATGACGTATTCAGGAGACATGTAGCCGCTGCTTGCAGCAACAAGGAGAATTGCATGGTTAGTTTATTAGCTATATATATAAGCACAAATGTAACAAAGTGTTTCTTGGACTTGATTACAATGTCCCGACGATACGGTTGGTAACATCTCGAGTCTGGTCCTGCTCAAAGAGCCTAGCAAGGCCAAAGTCTCCGATCTTAGGGTTCATATCCACGTCCAGCAAGACGTTGCTTGCCTTCATGTCACGGTGGACAATCTTCTTTCGGGAGTCTTGGTGAAGATATTGTAGTCCTCTGGCGACGCCTTCTATGATTCTAAATCTTGTCGCCCAATCTAACCGTCTTCTTTTCTCCGCATCTAATTAACACCAGAGGAAAAACCCATTGTTATAATGTCATTGCTGCATCTAGATTCAGAGATGATGTTGACAGTACCAAAAAGGAAGGTGTCGAGGCTTTTATTGGGCATGTATTCATAGACAAGCATCCTCTCTCCCTCTTGTAGGCAAAACCCCACAAGACGAACAAGATTCCTATGATGAAGTTTGGTGACAAGAACTAGCTCATTTTTCAGCTCTTCTAGCCCCTGGTTTGAACCCTTCGCCAGCCTCTTCACGGCAACTTCTTGTCCAGAAAGAAGTCCCTAAATACATTGATGTCATAATTAATTAATATCTTATTTTTTACATGATGGTATGAATAAATATACTGATTTTTCTTTACTGATTCAATGTATTCCCCCTATACAAATACTGATTCGGCACACCAAATTTCCGCATTAATCAAAGAAATAGTGAATAAATCAATCCATCCAACTAGGTGAGACCAATTTATAAGGGTTAAAATGAAAGTATAGTCCATATGAAGTACAACTTGGTAAACTAATGATGAATTACTTCATATTCTTAATAAGTTTAGTAACAAGCATAACAACCCTATTGCTCCAACAGAGAGAAGAACATGTAGTAGCAAATGTATGCTATGCACACACTGTACACACCAAATAACAAATATCACCAAAAAATCTATAAAAAATGTACATGTATTTCCAAAAGTATTACACACACACACATATATATAAAGTTTCATCTTTAAATTCATTATGTTTTAGCTATAATAAAAAAATAAAAAATCTGATAATTTTAAGAGTATAAATTTGTTAGAATTTTGTCTGATTTATTTTAAGTTGAGACTTTACACATTGGTGTAATACTATTGGAAGTACATGTATATTTTTCTATATTTTTTGGTGGCATTTGTTAGTTCGTGTGCACGTATCAGTGGCGAACGCAACATTGAAATATAGATAGGGTGAAAATGACGATAAAGACAATTGAACGTAACATATATCATATTTATATTGCAATCACATAAAAAAATATAGTACAATCAATAAATTACGTTACAAAACAACATTTAAGATGACATCTTTCATTTGAAAATGAAGCAATAATCTTTGGAGTCGCATAAAATCTGGCACCTGGCTAGGGAACCAACATCTGCGCACCGCACCGCACGAGCATAGAGCGACTTAGCGACGAAAACGAACAGTTGAAGAAATGTCGGATGGACGAGACAGCAAGCATAGTCATGAAGACGAGATTGCCATCATTGTCTGATACCAAGAATACATCTGATGGGTTGATGGTGGGCTGATGGCTAATGTGCTAGGTCTAGGACTAGAAGAGCGATATGAAGGTATAGGACGACAAGGGCCATAGCTGGCGCAGACGCCCCACCTTGTGTAACGCCCCGCTTTCAGCGGGATGTCAAACACTATTTTAAAAAATCTATCTTTGAAAATTTCACTCTTTGTGTGTTGTGTCATAAGTCGTGCCTAGATCTCGGTTTGTTTCCTTGTCCCTGACCTCAAAAATCACCTCTCAAAAACCTCTACTCCTAGATCAATCTTGGAATCCGAATTATCGCATTCAAACCCTCTCCAAATTTCCCTCTCCTTGTTTTCCCTCCAAAAGCCCTTGGAAATTCAAATGTGATATTCAGACTCGGATCCTCTCCTTGTATCCCCTGGCAAACCTTCCTTGTAGTCCACATACAAATTCACACTGAAGATATTAAATCCCATTGGATTCCTCTCCCTTGACTCCCTAAGATAATCCTGACTTTTAAGCATACAACTTGGAATCAAATCCCTATTCAAAAATCATTTCCATCAATATATATATATATATATATATATATATATATATATATATATATACACTCCACCCTTGTTCCTTTGAAATCCCTTGATTCCTCCCCTGAGTTCAAATACCTACATTTTGAATTCTAATATCAATTCAAATACCTCAATTCCCTCTCAAAACAATCTCTTGGGAATTAAAAGATGTCTACTGTGCTTGTTGGGCTCCCTCTCCTCAGCGGTCCACTTCCCTCCCTCAGTGCGCTAGGCCGCCAACCTAGCCGCTCACCTTGGCCCCTTTCCCTGCTGCCGCGCGGCCCACAGGCCACAGCCCGCACTACACTGCGCGAGCCACGCACACTACTGGCCGCTAGATCGTCACCACGTGGCCCGAGCATCGCGCACCAGCCGTTGATTCCCCCTCCCTGCTACCAGGGCATTGTGGCCCATGGTCGAGTAACGCACGCTGCGCGAGACCGCTCTGCCTTGGCCGGATGCCTGCCGCGTGTCCACACTCCCATGGGTCGCCGTCCGATCTCCATGCACAGCCCCGCTCGCCCACGCCCACCCACGTCTTCTGTCTCATTGGGCCTACTTGCCAGTGGGATAGCAAAGTAACGGCCATCCATGCGTTCATGCCAGCGTAGCTATCGTTTCCCTGCCGTTCATCCCCGTTCGCACCCCTCATCAGTTCGATCAAATGCCCCCAAGCCAACGTGACCGTGTTGCCCCTACCGGCCGACATCACGGTGCCCCAACACCATGGACGCCACGACAATGATTGGGCACTCCTCGCTACCCTTTTTCCCGCCTCTCTCCCCTCCTTTTGCCTCTCCCTCGCCACGGTCACGGGGTCAAGAGCCACCCCGCCGTGCACGTCATCATCACCCCCACCACGGCCATGCAATCCCGCTCGAGGTATTCGAAAACTGCCGTTCGATCCACCACCATCGATCGGCCCTTAAATCGCCGCCGTCGGTCAATTTCACGCCGCTCATGAAAAATCCATGCGTCGCCTCGGCGTCTGTCCCTCTCTTCTCCATGATTGGCCACTAACTGAACCAATCTAGCCCGCGAGCTCCTCCGCTATAAATGCCCCCTCGGGAGCCCCCATTCCTCCCCCTGGCTCTACTCTCTCTCGAGACAGTACAAATCGCCGCTCCTCAACCGCCCGCCAGCCGCGCTCGCCTCGAGGCCACTGAGTACCTCTGGTCGTGCCGCCGCCGCTGATCCTGTTTCTCGCCCCAGTGTGTGCATCCCGTAGCCGAGCACCTCCGCACGGTTTCTCTCTTTGCACCTGGATTCTCCTCATCTCTCCATCAAGCCACCATCGTCGCCAATCCTCATCGCGGTGAGCATACCCACCGTCCCTCACCCCCCTCCTTGCCCCTGGAGCACTCTGTTAAGCACGAGAACATGGTGGGTTGGGAATCGACATCGCATGGCCTAAGTCGCCGTCGTCGTAGCTCCCTCGCCGCCATGCGTTGGCTCTCTTTTTTCCCCTTTCTCTCTCCACCACCCTTGGGTTCCCGTCGCCGGCCGCCACCGCTCATTTTTCTGTGCATCCAAACCGTTGAACGGTTTTGGCTTGAACACCTCCTTCCGCCGGCACCGTCGCTCATCCTAGAATGCTGCTGCTCACTGGATCACTCCTGCCGCCATGAGCCATCGATCTCAGTAACTTCGCTTCTTCTCTCCGCCCCCTACCTACACGTCCGCCACGTAGGCGCCACAAGGCAGTCCACATCAGCACCACGTCCGCCCCTCTCCCTGAGCGCATGTTCCCACTTTGCCGAGAACCGTGCCAATGACGTGTGGGCCTAACCCCCTCGGTCCACCGGGGACCGCCCCATGCACCCATCCCACTCCTCTATCCACCATTATACCATCATCAACCCGGTCCATGGACCATGGATCACTAACCAGTGGGCACTTGTCCTCTCGGTCCATGCCCAACCCATGCAGTTAACCACCCACCTCATCTCGCCGACAACTGGGCCCCATCCCCTCAATCCTCTTGGGCCACCTCTCCTTGGCCTAACTCCCCTTTCATCCCATGGGCCGACGGCCATTTGGGCCAGCCTAGTTGGCCATAGGCCTATCGGCCTACCAGTCCACCAACTCCCCCTCTCTACCCACTGACATGCGGGCCTATGCTGCCAGTGACCCCCTCGTTAGTGACCCAAAGAATATTCCCGAGAATATTATTTCCTAGATCCAGAAATTCAAATAAACTTCAAAAAATCATATCTTTTGATCCGTAACTCCAATTGACTCCGTTCCAGCTCCGATTGACTCCGATCCAGCTCAAATAATTTTCTAAAATTGAGATCTAACATTGGCACTATTAGTAGTCCTAAATAGTGTCTTTCTCTTGGTCTTTCTGTAGATTTTGATTGTTTACGCATAGTAACCGTCGCCGGATTTTTTTGTTTTCGAGTGGATTTCTCGAAGATTCTCAAAAATCCTCGATGACCCTGAGCAAGGCAAGTCACCTTTGACCAATCAAGCCCATATATGAACTTAAATTATTTTGTTTGTGAAATTGCATCGGTAGGCATGCACTGAACTGTTCAGTCCCGTTTGCGAGTCAGATAGGTGGGCCTACCCAAACTTGTTGCATTTAATCCTTCCTTGACATTGCAATATCATGTTTCCTTGTAATCACCACTGATGCGCTTCGATATTCGTGCACTACTGTGTATGTACCAATAGTTACCTTCAAACTTAAAATTTGAGAAACATCTTGGGTAAAATTTGAGTTTTATGAAACATTTGGAAAACTCGACACCCTGATCGGTGCCTTGTGAAAGAAAAATGAGTTTTAAAATTAAGACTCGCGATACAAGGCTGGTCCGGTGTGTAGGATGTCTGTGTGGTCGCCGTAAGGATCAATTCCTTCGGAATTTCATCCAAGCATATGACAGTACAACCACATGGGTGATATGGAAAGCCCTTGGCTGAGTAATTAGCTGCCCAGGGACGCCTTGCGTGTCATTGGACCGTGGATCGCTGGGAGGCCGTCATGGAAGGCCTTCTAGGTTCCTAGCACAGTATGGTCTGGGACCTACTCTGTTGTTGGTCGTGGACTCCTCCAGTTGACATGGGTAACCTAGGATCGTTCTGGAAATGCCTTATCACAAAAACCTCTATGTCACCAATCGTACCCGTACCGTACGAGGTGGTGGCTAGAGTAAGTCGCGTTGTGTGGATAAAGTATACCTTCTTTGCAGAGGTTTAAACTGTTTGAACAGCTATGCTCATGGTCATGGGCGAATGTTAGGTGATTCCTTAGCACAGTTTTGTTTTACCCTATTTGTAAAATGTGTGTGCAATTTGGCAACTATGAGAAGGAAGTGTTGTCGAGGATGCGGGACATCCGATGAAAATGGCTTGGCTGTCGTGGACAGCGGGACTCGGGAAGTCTGAAGAATTGTTTTGGCTCTGTGAGCCGGCTTGAAGCCAACTCTTGGATTGTGAAAACTGGAGAATCAATTTGACATCTTTCACTCCAATCGGGTGAGACTACACCTCGCGCTAATTGTTGACAAGCACACACTTAGCTGATTTTAAAGAACTACAATAAAAACTGATTGCAAAATATCCAGCCACTCTTAGAAGCCTACAACAACCACCTAAGTTCCCCTGGCTTACTGAGTACTAAGTACTCACCCTTGCTCTCTATATATAGTTCCTCCGTCGGGAGCTAGAGCTAAAGTTGCAGTGAAGTGAAGATTAGGGTTTCATCCTGGTTCCTAACCGCTACCTGTGGTGTTGGGACTTAGTCCGTTTGTTCCACTGCTTTCGCTACCTCTATGCTATTCGTTGCCGTCTCCAGCTTGCTTCGAAGCTACATCGTAAATTAAGGTATAAGTCTATTTGTTTACTTAAGGTCTACAATGATGCATGTCTGATTTCCGTGGATACCAGCGCTGCGTCCTGGGACTGGTATCGGTATCGTGGTTCTACAGAGACCAGATCAGGTTGTGACACCCTGCCCAATGGGTGTGTTCTCTCTTGCACGATATGTGCACGGGAAGCTTGTGTGTATAAGATACGTTCCCTATATAGTAGTATTATCTTTCTGCAAGATTTCCAAATCCACAATTCGAAACATGAAAAAAAAAGCTAATAAAATCCAACCATCGTTTTAGTGGGAGCAAATTATGTTGGTTTAGATTAAAAGAATAATCCATATGAGGCAAAACATGTTAATTATAATGCTACATTTTATAATTTTTCGATCTATTCAACAATTTTCATAATAATCGTTGGAGAGGCGAACCTCTAATTTCCTTTTTGGGAATTTCTAGACGAATGATTTTAGTTAACAAGGAACTAAAAATAGCACCTCAGATCAAGTACAACTATGTATTCATTAATTTTGAACTTCAAATTCATTTATCTATAACAAAATAAAATTTGAGTTAATGTGGAAATCAGGTAATGAACTTTGTATATACATATACAGAATCCAAGTACATATTTTTAATTACTAATTTTGTATCTATTAATGAAATTGAAATAATTTATTCAGAATTTCTAACTATTAATTTGTTTATTAGTAAACTAATTTGTATATCAATATATGTTTTAAGACAAAAAAGTATCAATAATTAGATAATACAAAGTCCATTCTTATATGAGTATGTACAATTATAAATCAATTTGATATTTATTACTCCCTTTGGTTTCAAATATACTTGTCATTGGATACCATTCACTTTTTAGCTTTGAGCGCTTGTCCTTTCTTTAAAAAATTTTATGTGTACTTAAAAGTATATCATATTAACAATGTGTGTTGTGTCATAAATACAACCATACAACTTTCATCAATAATAAATTAATCATTTAAAAGTTATTAATAGGCAAAGTTGACCGTTGATGGTCAACAGTGACAAGTAAAGACGGAGGGAGTAACCTGTAATGTTGAATAACACGTTAAATACATATTACTTGCAAAAATGTGTGTAAAATCGCTAATAAATGGGTTACCGTGTAATTAGCTGAATATCGATAAGTTGGGGTGAGCTTATAAATCACATATCAAACAAGAAAGATTATTATCGTATGAATAATTAAGTATTAGCTATTACAAACTTGATAAATGGATTTATTTGTTTTTTTAAGAAACTTATATGAAAATATTTGTAAAAGACGTAAGGTTTAGCAGTTTAGGAAGCGTGCTCACGATAAATGAGAGAGAGGCTTAAGCCAATAATCAGTTTCAAACAGTGCCTAATATGCATAAATAAATCATACTTCTAAACCTAATACTTAGTTGCTCATTTACAGCATGAAATCATTTAATGAACAGATTATTTCTCAAAAGAAAATAACAATCATTCGGAAGTTTCTGAAGGCTACAATACCTTATAAACTGCACCGAATCCTCCCTCACCAAGTTTTTTGTTTTCGTCAAAGTTATCTGTTGCCACTTGTAGTGATGACAGAGACAGCAAGGTTGACTTGATACTTTCAAAATCCTCAGTCGTATCAACTGGCAAACTTGCATGGATATGTTAAACTGTTAATAAATACTAATGATTAAGAATTAATGCTAATGGAAATTTGTTAAGAGTTTATGCCAAATTGTGCACATGACATACGTCCGGAGAAATTCTCTGCTCTTCGCCATCTTCGTTTCTTACGGATATTCCACGCACCGAGGGAAATTGCAGCAACGGAAGCAATAGCCACTGCTGGCAACATAAAGACCAGAATTTTGGTCGCTGGCTTATTTTTACCTGCATTTTTGCTGGGAAAATCAATAAGTTCAAATATTATATGTGACCTATACGAGCTCATGATCGCAGTGATATATACAATCCAATATTTACTACTCTCTATGACCATAAATCTACGCTATTTTTTATAACGTTTGGTTAAAATTTTGAAACTCTGGTTATCAATAAATTTTAAAATACTTAGTTTAAAATTAAAATATGGTATGTGTAGATTTGTCTTGGAAATTATTTGCGTAATATCATGAACTTAAAGAGTTAATAAAATTATTGTAATGAAAAAATATGATTAAAATCACACCTTGAAGACTGTAAAAAGATCAAATGTTACATATTTTTTACCGGAGGAAGCATGTTAAAAATGTGCTAGGTAGGTGCAGCGAAGTTGACAAGAGTAAAAATATTTTCTTTTGAAGACTTAGTAAATCAAGCAAGCGATAACATTAAAAACTTCTATGTTCACAAATCATGTGATGACGTGAAGAGGCGCAGGGTTTCCCCACCGGTGGTTAATGTGCGGTAATTACACTTACCGCACGGGTCCAGTAGGGTAAACCGCCGCTACAGTTTGCCAAAATTTTGTTTGAATCCAGATTTAGAAAGGGAAATTTAAAAAAAAAATAATTTCCTATACATGGTTTGTAGTCCAATCTGGTGAAAAAGTTTTGTAAAATCCTAGGTTAACAGCATATTTTGGAGTTAACCAAAAAGGAATCATGAAATAGGAAAAAGGAATGAATGGGCTGGGCCAACATGATCACTATTCATAAAGCCCATTTAGGCCCAGCAGAAGGAAAATATCTCCCCACTCTCAATTTCACTCTCTCCAAACTCGTTATCTATTTGTTTACTTTATTGCAAACTAAAACTTCTATATTCATATTAGTGGCGTTACGGATGTATTTTTCATATCATGGACTCTATCATATTACTATATTAGTATTTGTGGATATTTTATTATGGACGCTATAATATCTGTAACTGTGGACATTATAGTGTGGTATATGTGCTGTTGTGAAATGTGAGTTTTTGGTTGCTATAAGTGAAATACGATTCCTACATTGTTTAAATGTCAAAAATATAGCAAATGCAATGCCAAAATTTCATACAGTATTCCTATATTTTTAACATTTTCTAAATATGTCCTGTATTTTTCTAAAGTTTTTCACAATTTTGCTAGATTTTTTTCTTTTTTTTTGTATTTATCTTATTTTTGCAAAACCTACCGAGGTTACTGTCTTTTACCCCCTTTGACCGCATAGTTACCATGCCGTTACCATAACCAACTAAGAAAGTTTGAAAATTTTGAATTCAAGTTTTGTGTGGTTTTTAATGGTAACCGTGCAGCTATGACCTTACCGTGGGGTTGGTAAAGCGCCTAATGCCGGTTGGGAAAACCTGAAGAGACGTGATTTGAATTATGGTTCACATTTCTCGTGAGTGCCTAAGTGGCACAATGAAGAAAGAAAAGTAACCAATTAAGCTTGTTTTGGTAAATTTCAGAATACTACGGTACTATCTTGAAAACTACGTAAAATTACTTTTTTTATAGTAAACAAACTGGATACTTGATCCCAGTCCAATGAAACTCTTTCTCATTGGTCGCTGTTGCAGGGAACGAAGGGAAACGGAAGGCGATGGCTGCTGGAGGGAACCAAACTGCTTGGACATGTCACATGTATTCAAGGACAGGAATGGATGGAGGCTTGGGACACTGAGAAACACGAATTAGGTGCCCTTGGTCTCGGCCGGTGGCTCCGACTATTTGCTCGGTTTTCGTTAGTATATTTCACAAAACATAAAATAGTGTGTTTTTAAAAAAATTTATATATAAAAGAATTTCTAAAAAATCAAATAGATCTATTTTTCAAGTTTTTAACCGTTAATACTTAATTAATCATATACTAATAATATTTCTTGTTTTACGTGTGGCTTATTAAAAAAAACTGATTTGAACATCCTCTTAATATGCTTGCTGTGGTTTGGAAAATTAGATAAGACTAAACAAAAAAAACCAGTATCAGTATGTCAGGATGTGCTACTTATGTCCGTTTCTGTGTGAACTGAGTTTGTCTAAAATTTTGAATACATCTCATAAAACTGCAATTATTTGATCATAACTATCGTCTTGCTATAACTTTAATTTTTTTGAAAACATTGCTATAACTTTAATTGAGTATTTTATAAAATTGTAACAATAATAAATGATTTTATCAAACAACTGTAACTTTGTTCCATATGTATCACATATGGGTCCGACTTGCCATAGCGTCATTATTGCATATTTGTATGAATAGGTGAGCCTAACTAAATATGTTAGACAAACAAAGTTGCATTTTTTCAATAAAATCATATACTATTGTTATAGTTCTCTGAAATGCCTAGCTCAAGTTGCGTCACCCTATAGTTTTGATAAACATAATTGAAGTAGCATTACTTCAACTGCATACGTTTCTTAAAAAAATATCGGTATTAGAGATAAACAACGCACAAAGATGGTTGGAAAACATGTGTGCGCAACAAATTTCTACATGAGTCTTGGCATTACATTGCTAATAATTTAAGAACAATTTGTTCTGGTCTCATAAGTTTTTAGGGTTTCTTTCAAATAATGTCTTGTTAGTGTGGAAAAATCTAGGATACTCCACAGACGTGCAGATACTCGGCGGGAATGCAACATATTAAGTCCTATATGGAAACCAAACTCCAAAATACAGGATAGACATCCGAGCATATAAGGAACTTGTCTATTCGAGCATATAACGAACTTGGCATACATTAGGAAAGAACTACGAATTCCACTTCGGGGATAACCAGAACTACTCGAATTCGTATCCTAACTTGTCTCTCGGTTCTAAATGGACATGGAGCATCGAGGTATAAATATAAGGCCTCCAAGGAGGGGAGAAAAAGTGGCCATATGGCAAGGCAAGCCGCCACAAGCCACATCCAATCTCATCGAGTCGATACCAGGGGAAGCTTGATGATAGCTAGCCACCGACCACCTCACTATACCTTTCGCCGACATAGTGGTAGGTTGGACTAGGGTTTCCACCCTATTATTTTTACTCATGTGAATGATATAGTGAAAACACCGGTATCTAGTCAAACAGGATATAGGTTCATTATCCATCTCGGGAAAGGAATGGCAATTTCCCCATTCGGTGCGGAGACCCAACGGGGACCTACCCATATGGAGCCAGGGCAGGGGATGATTTTGGCCCATGGGTCCATCGAGGAGGGGCCCGTAATCATGTGGGAGCTAGGGCAGGGATCAAATTCCACCCGCAGGGCCCGTGGGCCCTAGAAATAAGAAAATACATTGTAAGCTCACATCAAAACACACCCAAAAGGCCCATCAAATAAACATATAGCCTCCAAAGTCCAACCCCTAGTCTCCATTCAAGCCAACCGCACACCCCGCACGGCTAGACTTCTCGATGCCGCACCGCGCTCCCGATCATGCCGGTTGTCCGCGTCCTCCCTCGAAGAGCGCACCACTTCGTCCACTAAAGAGCACACTGACTCCTCCCAGTCCACCTCCTCCATCCCCTCTGTGTTATGATTTTCCACCTCGAGCTTCTTGCTAGATTAGGATGGTGTTGCTAGATCCACATCTGCTGCCATGGCACCAGTTCGTCTGGTCACCAGATATTGGCTTCCGAGCATCTGAGCCTCCTCTCAATGGTCGGTGGATCTGTTCCCAATCATCTTCATCAGGCCCTCCACCTTCACAGTAATCTTCCTCCTACTAGCTGGTCGGCATCAATGACGCACCGCCCCTTGCCCCCTTCTTCTTCAATTCACAGGGCCCCGGCCAGGGGCCGGGGATGGGGACATCTTTGGTTGGAACTCGAGGTCAGGGCCAGGGGCGAGGAGTGCTAGTCGGGGGCAGGGTTGTTCTTGCCTCACTAGGCCCCAACCCGCCCCGTTGCCACCCCTATCTCGCGGGTCTAAATATGTATAAAAATCTATGCCTCCCTTACTCTTATTGTTTGTGTGCACCCTTACACTCGTTTTTCTCTATAAACACAAATACCATAGTCGGGTAGGAATTTGTCGATAAGTCTAGAGGTTTAGTGTTGGAATTATATATGGGCCTTGGCTCATATGAAGAATAATTCCTAGGAGAGTGAGACCACTTTGCATGTGAACTTTAATACCACCTTGCTAGTTCTAGGAGAGAGACTACTTTAAAAGAGGTGGTGCTCTCCTAGCCACTTGAACAATGTGTATGGAAGAGAACTAGACACTACAAGGGGTTGGCCTTCTGTGATGCTCCACTTTCATCACAAATATATGAAAATTCAACACCGAATTGATCTGCGATGACCTTGTGACAAATTCAGTTTCCTTTTGCAGTTTTGTTTTGCTAAATAAATCGATGGACTATCTGGTGTTTGTTTTTGCACTGGATTGTCCGGTGCATTTGAGTGGCGTAAAGTCCGGATAGGTTACATGCGACTTATCTGGTTCGGTTACGAGATAGGGACATCATGTAGGCGTCATGATCACGTGTCCTGTTATCTGTATATATACTGAGCCACCACCTCCATGCAACATATGTGAAAACAATCTAGAGTTTGCCTCTTACTCTGTACTACACCATCCACGTAGTGTACTCCATCTCGGCCGTCGGTGTGCACTGGCGAGCAGGAGAACAGGGTCTTCAGAACCGTCACCTTTGACATCTTGTACCAGAAGAGGGCGAATAAGATTTTTGGAAACGCTACGCGTGACTGCTCACTGTTCATCCACCACGACGTGCCTTCCTCGTCGCTCGGTTGCGGCGCATCATCGTCAACATCCTGTACCACGAGTGGTCAACGTGGCCCATGGTGCACTAACTGCTGCTATGAACCCACTAGAATAGAACCATCGGTACATTTCAATTATGTTTCGTATCTCTGAACTATTCATGTGTAGTTCTATCATATATATGTCTAGATAATACCCATGTGAGATTGTTCTATTAGTTTACAAGTTTAATGTCATGATTTATTTATGAAATAAATTAAACCCACATGTGTTTATACTTTCAACATTTAGATCTCCTGTGAACCTATGGTTTGTCTCCAATAGTGTTTATGGTGTGGAAGTCTTTTTCTTTTCATATATCTTTGTCAATCGCTATTTCATTTTCAAGATCACTGATGATATAGGAAGGCTCCTTCCGTTCTCGAATAATTGACGCTGACACTGTTAAGTTTAAAATTTGACCGTTTGTTTTTTAAAGAATTATAAATATTTGAAAATACGTTATATTATTATTGAAGTGTGTAGTGTCGAAAATATAACCGTATAACTTTTATTCATCATAATCAAGGTTGTTAGAATCCCGATACGTACTATAGTATACGATCCTGATATGCTGAAACGATATCGATCCCATCTAGTATCATAATTGTCATAGTACGATCTTACTGGATGAAACGTAGTATCCCGATCCTACGATCCTTATGATTCTATAAAAATATTATTTAAAATATGGTGGATTGAAAATAATGTAAATAAGTTCACTCAAATTTATAAAATATCAATTAAATTTATTAAAATCAATATTATAGGCTTCAATTTATACAATATATTGTAAATACTATATAAAAATATGTACTTTTTAAATTTTGATATTATTCCGATTCTACGATAGAATTCCGATCCTACAATACTATCAGACAGAAAACGATACAATCTATAACCTCAATACTGATTAGCTTGATCATAATATAATAATTTGGAAGTAATTTAAGGTTAAAGTGAGAAGTGAGACTATGGTAGTCAATAGTATCGGTTATTCGACAACAGAGGATGTATTTGCTGGGTCTCTCCATAAACCAACGGATGGTGCCGTACTTATTGATTAAGGAAAAAAAGATGTTGACGCATATCAACGGAATAAAGATGGTGGCCAACGCGTCTTTATTTACTTTCGCACGTATCGGAGTTGGTTAGCGTCTGCGCTTCTGCTCGCATCTCTTTCAGTATCGCAAGATGTTAAACCTTTTTATTCTTTGCTAGCAGATTTTTTTGTTTTCTTTTATTTTAACACCAGATTTGTAATTTGTTATCCCTGATAATATAACTAGCCCTATCTCGAAGAAATATAAGAAAGAGTTATGAGTTTGCTATCTGTCAGCATCTAGCATTTATGGACCAGCTAAAATAATATTGATAGTCAATTTCACAGGACATGGGCACAACGGCGGCCCATACTTTCCTTTTCCGATTAGGACTACCGGATTATTACGGATATATTTTCAAACTTCTAATAATAATATTTTTTTGCAAAAAATTATTTTTCATCAATATTTCTTATAAAATTTTTTAAAATTAACTTATCAACTTTCTAATATTTAATTTATTTATTTATACTCTTATACAAATAATCCATCAACCATCCGCATTTTTAAATGGGCACGTAGTACCGTAGCTTAATTATCGCGGACAATTTTCTAAACCGTTTGACTTTATGTGTCAACTGGTAATAGGAGAAACTGAAATATATTTTCCATCCAAAAATATAAGGACTTCTAATAATTTTAGAACAATTTAAGCAGCATGACAATGTCCATCATGCCCCTAATTAAACAGGGAGCACTGTTGACTAGCTTTATTGTCGGGCGGATGTTGGGATAATCCATGCCATAAGTGGGTGGTTTAAATGTGACTGCATAGGTTACAACAAAATACTCTTAGATTAGCGCCACCAATATACTCTCTTTGTTTAAAAATATAAGACGCCATTATTTTTTATAAAGTTAATATTTAAAAATTTGACTAATAGTTAAACTAAAATTATATGTGTTTAGTATCATGCACGTAGTATCACTAAATTCATATTTAAAAATATTTTCATATGATGCTAATTTTGTAGTTGTTAATGATATATTATAAAAAAATTAATAGTTAAAAATATAATATTGGAGACCGTGTAGAAATCTAATACGTCTTATATTTACAGACGGAGGAAGTAATAGATAAGGTGGTGCCCATGAGATAAATTAATTACTTGCGAGGTTGTCTGTTGAATGTAAGTACTTACATTTTAGAATAAAATTTAGTACCATAAATCTTTATATTTTGAGATAGAAAAAGTACAAGAAGATAAGCTAGGAACATAACAACATGAAAATACAAGAAGAAAGACAAAAAGATCGGCTGAACAATATCAAGAAATAGTGCAAATGGTTGCCGAAATGTTCGAAGCCATTTTGGGCCCTAAACACAAAGTGGATGAAAGTAGAACTGGCTCGTAAGTAGTTCACCCTATAGGCAGTTATCTCCATCCTAATGAACTTATGTGATAAGGTCCTCTTGTGATGGGGGTTTTAGTAATGAGTGTTTAATTAAGTTATTTTATCAGAAGATTGAATTGTTAGGGACTCTCGCATCACCCGGATAGGAACGTGCGTCAAAATCCTATTATGATTTGAGGCTAATTCAGTAAAAATAAATTAGCATAGTGGCTCGCGCATTTGCACGGCTATCTTCTCTTTAAAATTTGTAGCATCAAATGATATATAGTATTTACAAATTTAAGAAAAAAATATGTATACCTTGTTGGTTTTTCATTTATATGACAAATTATCTTGTTACATAATTCAATATATTAAATTATTCTTTCTAACGCTTACAAATTGGTAACCTTCAATACCAAGCCTCAATTTTCCCGACTTCCAATAAATTGCCCTCTATTCATGCATGATTGAGGGCCAAGGTGTCCTACCTTTGTTTGTGAAAAGGCCTCATGTTTATTCTCTTGGAGGGATAGATAATCACTGATATGAGATCCTATTAATTTTTTCTCTCAAAGACACCAAAGGTTTTTGAAAATATTATTATTTTTGAAAAGTAAAAAACATTTAGTGCCAAAAATTTGTGTCTATTTATGTAAATACAACTCTAGTTCTTATAGAGTGGTAGGACCAGCTTTTCTCCTTGGTAAACTTTAGTTCGCCTTGAACTCTAATCAACGTTATATTGGCAAATTTGCTTGTGAAGCGTTCCGTTCTTTTCAGCTTATTGTCAGATTATTACCATAAATTATTTGCTTCATGCTTCTAAAAATAAGTCATCTAAAAATAATTTCTTCTACAACATTGCTTATACCACTTGTTCTAAGATATTTGTTAAGTTTATTTTTTAAAATATTTAATTTATCTCTATAATTAAGTAGATAATTTATGACAATAATATAACGAATAATCTGTTTCAAACGCTTTCTGTACAGTCAACTGCTATCATGTGAGTTGTGACCTACCGAGTATCTCTCTCTCACTGCATGCTAACACGACTGCCGTAAAAAGTCAAGAAAAATTCAGTATATCAGGGAATAGCAAACTTTAGATAGCATATAAGAAAACCTAACAACTTTACATGGCAATTGAAGAATTTTCTATTTCCAATTCCACTATATTATACTTGAACTGAATTTATTAGTCAAATACTCTCATTAAGCTATTTTTATATTTCAACCATCATATTTAAAACCCGTCCTAAACTAACTCAGATGCATTTTTTTTTTACAAATCTAGCCACATAAATACATAGGTCAAAATGCTAGAAATTTGGTGGCTTTGATAATGCACAAATCCATGCGTTCTCATGAGTAAAGACGTGAACAACTATTTTTATGTATGTTACCCAAACAAAAAGGAATAAGATGGCGGCACAAAATTAGATTAATTGGCCGATTGATTTATAATGGACAATAATTAATATTCACCTCTCCTCTCTATAAAATCCTACCACAATCTCACTTTGTCATCCCAAAGAGACGGTGGCTACTACATAAGCATCGCAATTGGCGCAGTTAAAGTCGATCGAACAATGGTGTAGCGCGCTGTCTATCTCCAAGACGAAGGCAGCCGCTAGAGTCGATGGCTTGCTGCATCGACGCAGACGCTTGATGCTTATGTGTTCTAGAACCATGATTTGCATGACGCTGAAGTTAGTCGATGAATTGCTTCTGCCGAGATGTATATCTATGCATGATACTCTAGAGATGAGGTTTGGTTGTATTAGAGCAACAATTAATAGAAACATTGAGATACTTCCTACGATATACGCCGCATCACAACCAAACTTTTGTTAGAAAACCAGCACGAAATCGACATTGAAAACCGAACGTGAAAGAACACCATAGAAGATCCACAAGTGACGACGACACCAAGACACGATATTTGTTAACGAGTTTCAGCCGAAGCCTACATCCCGGGGGACTGATTACGAGCGCTCCTCCCCGTTTTAGCATACTTATAGTGTATCAGAGTTACCACGACCCCCGACCGGTACGCCGCTGGCAGCCGCTCCCTCTCGCCGCCTTCTGCTAAGTCATCATGCGGTTACAACAGGTCCGCCTCTCTATTTAAGAGAGAGTCTATGACAAAGTTCGACTCTTAACTCTACCCTAACACCTATTACAACTCCAAATCCTATGACAAAGTTTGACTATGTGCATATATTCGACGTAAACTCTAACACCTCCTTGGCAAATATGCCACGCTAACTTGAATTTGCTTCAGGTGTAAACCTCTGTGTATCCAGACTTGAGTTGTTTCATTCTTTGCTGCTCACGCTGAGCCGCCCGACGAGCCTATGCCCGACACGCCGCTATCAGGAACGTGCACTACAACACCAGCATACGCATCTTCCATGACTCCACTGCAACAGCACTCCCTTGTAGCTTGTACAAACATGAGCACATCCTCTCACCAATCATAACAGTCTTTCCGTCCTTCATAATCGTCATGTTCTTCCTATTAGGACCACCCTGATACAACCATCCTTCCTCATATAGATGCCCAAGGGAAATTAAACTATTCCTTAGTCCTAGCACGTGTTTCACATCCCGAAGTAGTATCTTGTTACCATCGTATATCTTAAACATCACCTACTCCAACAACACAGTAACTAGTGTCATCGTCCAAATGAACAACGCCAAACTCACCAGATTTGTATAAAGAGAACCATTCCCGCTTCGATGTCACATGATAGAAACTAGCCGAGTCCAATATTCACGCTTCACCAGACTTCTCGTTAGACACCGTGAGTAGCTCATGGCTGCTGCTATCTAAGTCAGCACCGGCTGATGCTAAACTTGCACTTGCACTTCTCCTCTTCTTCAGTAACGGACAATTCCTCCTTATATGACCAACGTCATGATACTTATAGCAACGTACCACCTTGCTCTTCTCTTTGCCCTTTAACGTCCCCGTCTCATTGTCATACTTTGCCCTAACTAACAAACCATCACCCTGAGAAGCCCCATTCCATTTGATTTTGATCTTCTCAAATCACGTGCAAGCATACTGAGATTATCTTCTCAGTCTTGATAGTATTCTTGCCGTACGTCAGAGTAGCCATCACATGCTCATAAGACGGTGGAAGTGAGCTCAAAAGAATTATGGCTCTTGCTTAGATACGTGACCAACTGATTGAAGACGTCCACGTGCCCCTTAAGATATGATACCTCTTGCATCTCCAAACCGTACAATTGCTATTTGAGATACAACTTACTCGTCAACGACTTGGACATATACTGGGTTGTCAATTTGTCCCAAATTTCTTTGGGAATCTTCTCCATAACATGGTACATGACCAAATCCAAGGACACAATCGTATCGTTGCAGCTGCCTACGTCTTGATTTCTTTCCATTTGTCATCATCCATCTTCGTCGGTTTCGTCTCACTGAGACTCCTGGATATCTCCTGTTGCACCAATAGATTCTTCACCCTCATCTGCTAGAGAACGAAATGTTCGGTGCCATTGAATTTCACCACAACAAATTTGGAAGCCATCACTGATGCCATTGATGATAATCCAATTAAATGGTTGTCGCCTCGGTCAAATCAAATCTGCCCTGGTTTTTGGCCCACCAACTAAAACCAAGCCAGACTAAAGCGGTTTTTCTCCAAAAAACCGGTCTGGTTTTCTTTTCCTAGTCAAAAACCATCAATAGTTGTGGACCAGATTGATCCCCTCCTCATCGCTCCTTCTCAGCCCCTAGCCTGTCGCCAAAGCACCTCCTGCCAACGCCGCCGCACAGCCCAGGAGAGCCGCCGCCACACGGCTCTCAAGGCCGACTGCCTCAGGATTCCATCGATGAGGGGCGCCATCTCCTGAGCTTCCCACCGGCCTAAACAGCCGGCGCCCATGGGAGCTGCCCCACTCGTCCGTCACCGTAGCTACTCGCTGGCTCTGGTGAGGGCCGCCCGCCCCCAGGAAGCCCACCCCTCGGAGCCCTGCCGCTGCCTCCTCATCGGAGACCTACTGGCCCCCTATGCCTCCCCACGAATACTCACTAGAGGACAACGGACAGAGGCGGTGGCAACTGCGGTGGAGGGGGTCAAGCTAGCCGACAGGACGCAACAAAGCCACAACACTGTGGCCGGCGTCATCAGCACAACAGAGGAAAAAAATGGGGGCGGGAGAGGATGGCAAAAGCGACGGGGACGGTGAACTCGCTCGTGCGCATTTGACATTTGGGCTTGCCGGTTAGGGAAAAAGCTACAACAGTGGCCGGCTTTTGACTCTAAGCTCGTGATGGGAGGGGGAGCGGATTTCTCACCGGCTTGGGCTCGATGGGCCGGCGAGGGTTGACAACGGGGAGCACCGCGTGTTATAGGTGGTGAAACAGAGCGGTATGGACGAGCTTGGCCCTGCGGATAGGAGTCAAGAGACATTGGGAGAGAAGAGAGAGAGCGAGCGGCGAGAGGAGGAAGAAAGGGCTGATAGGCGGGGCCCACATGTCTAAAATGGTGACTGCCCACACGTGGGCTGCCGGGCGAATGGCTGGGCGGTGCGGTGTCGCTGAAGGTGGGGCCGTGGAAAATTTTAATCCACTGCGAGTATGAGCGGGCCTCCGGACAGGCGTGACGCAGGGCAGGTGGCGCGTTGGCGAGCTGGGCCACGCGGCGGCCTGCAAGGCCGAGCAAGCCGAGCTGTTGTCACTGGAATTTTTTTATTTTTATATTTATTTAATAAAAAATTTACAAAACTATATTTTTATTTCAAAAATTTACAAAAATATACTCCCACCACCCTCTGGGAGGGCGATATCTCTGAAATTGCCTCCCAGAGGGCGGATTTGATGACGTGGCTAATGCCGTTGGCCGGCGGCCCACGGCCGTCAGCCATTTTGCAGGCGGCCCTCGGCCACACAAAAAACCCCTCTGAGAGGGGCAAGGGGGCCGCCTGTAAAAATAAACTCCCGGTCCCCCGACCAGGATTTGTTACAGGCGGCCCCTCTTGCGGCCCTCTCAAAGGGTGGTTTTTGTGCGCCCGGGCAGTATAAAACCCCCTCCCAAACTCCAAAAATGTCATAAAATTCACTGAAATTATAGAAAAAAAAGAAGAGAGAGCAGCTAAGAATGACCAGAACGAAAGCAGCGAAGCTCTGTCAGCTTGCTGATTTGTCTGCAGGTAAAATCTATTATCTCTTTGTAATTTCTATTTCTATGCATAAATTGATGTAAGTATTGTACTGTTATGTGTTAGTACTATATGAAAATAAGTTGTTACTCGTGAAATTGTAGGTCTTTAGTTAATGTGTGTTAGATGATTTAATTTTTTTGTAGAGATGTGAGGAAAATATTGGTATCTAAATTAGTTAAACTGTATTTTTCATCCCCAAAGAAATGGTCAAATAAGATGATATTTCAGTTATTTCACGGCAAGGGACATGTTGATATGGTCCAAAAGAGGTAGATCTGTCGGATTTATTCAAACGGCTAAGGGGATTGATAGACCAGCTGAGAGAAGTTTTGGATCAGTGTACAAAAGCTGGCTGACTGCGGAGGGTTTCGATTTGAACCCCGAGCTCAGGCTAACCTTGTATGTAGTAGTTCAGAGTCGTGCAGGCTGAAAGGTTTTTTTTGGATGATCCGGTGGAATTGCACTCCACTTGGAGATGGTATTGGGGAGAATGCATTCAAGACGTGGTTGGCCACTGGGCCTAACTTGTGTCGAAATTGAGAAAGAAAACACTGCTGGTGCAATGCTCGTGCAAAGATGATGAGGGTCCAAGTACGGCGGAGGTAATAGCGAAATATATTGGAAGAAAATGAAGAAGGGAAACGAAGGAGGGAATGAAGAAGATAGACGCCAAAGGTGTGGCCAGATGAGGGAGAACAAATCAATCGAGAATTTTCAAGAAGAATGGAATTAGGGAAGAATTCTGTTAACGCCAAGATTTGGTAAAGGACCTGTATCATATTTCGTTCAAGGGACGGTTGCGTCGCATTAATGGAATTGATCCAAGAAGTAGACCCGAAGTCTGAGAAGGAGCCGTGAGACCGCGCGTGGCAACTTAACTTACTAATGTATTAGGAAACAGGTTTATCTCTTGAGGAAACCTTACCTCAGTGAATCCGGTCAGAGTCATCGCTAG